>CAHIKZ030000941.1:210000-552500 GCA_903632075.3 Acanthosepion pharaonis
GTAAGTTTGGCCACAGAGATTAAAAAAAAGTTTATCAGGCATATATCCATATTTGTTAATACAGAAAATACAAGGTAAATGGAACCAAAAATAACCACTAATTAACAAAAATTAAAGATTTGCTGTAAATTCTATTTTTCAGAAATTACTTTTTAAAAATTTTCAAATACTTCAGTTCCCCTAATTTAAAGTTCAACAAATGATCATACTGAGTAAATATTTCCTTTGAATTATTTCAATTCCAGTTGTTTTCTGATAAATGAAAATGCAAAGAGAGTGATGCTTTCTGCTGTGAAGAGTGAGAGATAAAAATTCATCTTGAATGTCACTTGTAACTTAATCATCACTTGGTGCTCAACTATAGTGCCAGCTAGATTAATCAGAGTTTACTAAATTATATCACCTACCATCCCCAAAACCATTTAAATAATAACTAATACAAGATGGAATTCTTAACCTTCTAGGTCATTAGGAGCCTTGTCAAAAAATAAATTACTAAAAGTTTTTTTCTTTCTTTGTTCACATTCAAATATAGGATTTTGTTAATCCCTATGTTATTTGCAACATTCAGTTCAAGTGGCACCAATAATTCTGAAAGTAATCAAAATTGCATCCGACTGATGTACTTTGGAAGAGAGTGCAAAAATATTCCCATGGAACACTGCCGTATTCAGATTTAAACAAAAAAAATCTTTGAATAGATATTTTCATATATATATATATATATATATATATATATATATATATATATATATATATATAACTTAATGATTCTAAGTGAAAGAAAAGTACAAAGAATAAAAAGGGAAGTGAAGAAATATTTCAATCCATTCCCATAAACTGTTCCCTTTTCTTTCAAATTCCTTTAGAAATCAATCCATTCTTCCACACAACTTGAGGCATTAAAACATTGCAGTCAGTGTGATTTTAGCTATAAACAACCATCTTAACATTCCAGCAAGGCTATCTAGTGATGCCAGAATTAAAATAGCTTTGGGGATTCCAATGACATTTGTGAGAAATTTAATTTTCTCAGATTTGTTTTAAGACAAAGATAACGGAGGCAAAGTAATTATAAGAGAAAGCATATATTTGATTTTATCTTATTTTGATAGATTTGCCACACCAGTTAAAAATCAGTCTTTCAATTTCATATCAATTTGATATGAATGTGATGGGTAATTTGATCATCTCACTTTTTAGAACAAACTTACACAAGAAGCTAACTTTCATTTTTTTTTTTTTTAAATAATCAACTGATCATTTCAAGGAGCTTGTAAAAATTGTCCTTTTAAAAATATTTTTATGCAAGTTATAAAGATACAAATTATTTCTAACATTATCATCAGTAAAATTCAAAATACAGTTATTGTCACATGCAAAATAGAATGTAAGCTTGCAAAACACATGCTATAGTTATTTGTAAAATAAATTATTTGAATCCTTTTTCTTGTATCACAACTTATTTGTAGAAACCAAAAAGTTCACTTGATAAGAGAAGTTGCAATAAAAGAACATATAGCTGAGCTATTGTTGAGCTGAAATTCAAGAAGAAAATATGCTATTCAAATAAAAATGAATCTGAAATGATAATTTTAATACTTGTCTGAATGTGGCTAACTTTCTATATTTCTCCTATGATAAAGAGGAGCAATTTTTTTTAAAACCCACTGAAATATTGAAGTACTATCTTTCACAAGAGTTTTACAATGATAGTAAAATAACTAGCATTTGAAATGAGAAAACACTTCAAAATCTAAAATGTAAATGAGTGTTTTTGATTACAAATATCATATAAGAGAATTAAAAGAATCCTTAAAAAAAAAAAAAAATTTATAGAGAGTGTCCCATAGGTCACCAAGGGATTTCAAAATTTAACTCCTTTACTTTAATTCACAATACCACAGTATTATACAGAGTAGACATAAGAAATGAATTTGCACCAACTGAGAAAGATTACATATTTTAAGTGACATCCATTTTCAGCTTTACAAAAATGTGCTATTTCTAAAGCATTTTCCATTACAGTAGTAATTGTTTTTGGCTCTAATGCTTTGATATAAAATTGATAGCCACATAGTAAGAACTATGAGCTTGTCAGATTCAGGGAATGTGTTGGTTAGTTTATGCTGCAAGTGCAGAAATTATTCTTTTTCCACAAATTTGCCTGAGAAGCTGGATGTTGGTCCTTTGTACAGAAACAGGCTAATGCATTTAAAAATTTGTTGGAGTAATAGCCAAGAGATCCAAACCTGTTGAGACTGAGTTTCAATAAACTCCCTTACTCACTCGAATACTCCTTAGTTCCTAACTAAACATGATATGCCACTTCATGGAAAGTCATTTACTGAACCATTACTCCCACAACTTTGAGAATCTCTAACACCATAATGGCGATAAGCTTCTTGAGTTTGAATCACAGATCTTTGGTTTTTAGTAGAAAGATTTCACTACTTGTGTTTGTTCCCCCCACCCCTTGCCACATGATTAATTTTCAAAGCCTCCTTTATAAAAAAAAATCTGAAAAAAGTTACTAAACTTTCAGAACCCTTGGTGACTTTTGGGATAGATTTTATATATATATAGTACCGCGCATATAATATATAAATAATTATACATATATATATATTTATTTATATTCACTTTTCACATATATATATATATATATATATATATATACACACACACACACACACACGTGAACTGTGGACAGCCAAGGATGGGGTGGGGAGGGGCCCAAAATTTGGCTTTGTCAAAATATTCAACACATCCACAAAAAAGAAAAGGATAAAGAAGAAAGCAAATAAAATGAAATGAAAATACAATATTTTATTAAAAAAATAAAAAATAAATAAAAAAAATGGCAATTTTACAAAGATTTTTTTCTTCTTTTAAATCAAATTCTGTTTATGAACAATTTTCATATGACAAGAAATAGACTAGGTATCAAAAGATTCTTAATTCTTTTTATTACTGAAATTTATATGTCTTATTTATACATCTTTTATTTATACATCTACAGATGTAAACAAAGTAAATTTTAACAGAAAAATGCTAGATCATTAATTGAAGAGTATAAAATTTCTAATAATTATAGGTTTTAAAAGCTGACACTTTATAGATTATAATTTAAGTTTTAAAAATGCATGATTTTTACCTTTTCCCATAAATAAGCTCTTCTATATGCCTCGACTCCTTAAGATGTGGGCAATCATGATTCACCACAACTCCCTGTCCTTTGTCGCTCTTCATAACTGTTGTGTTTTTGCTCTCCTCCTATTTTTCTGCCAACCATTTAAAAAAAAAAAAAAAAAAAAGCCCATTAGGTAGATTATTTGTCACTTTCTTTTTCTCCAAGACCTCTTTCCATATGTACCCTAGAAATTCCAACTGCCTTTCTATTGCTAAGTATATTTTTGTTTTCATTTTCCTTAAAAATCCAATACTCACATGTTCAGTCAATGTATCCTCAGCATCCTTCTGTAGAACTACATTTCTGTTGCCTCAAGTCTCTTCATATGACATGAAATTGTCCAGCACAGAATGCCATAGAAGAGGATCAATATTATTTAAAGTTCAGTACTCATTTGTTTCTAATGAAATTTTATTGTTTCTTAATTTACCTATCTTTTTGAAGGAACCTTTTGCTATTCCAATGTGCCTTTGGATTTCAGAATTGCATTTTCAGTCATCTGTGAAAATACTTCCTAGATAGTTAAAATTTTCATACATACTTTGGGGTTTCCAATTCGTAGTTTGCATCTTGGGCCGTTCCTTTTGCTGACAACCATACATTGTCTTCTTTCATCTGCATATCTTACGTGGCCACCAATAATGAATCTTGGTAGGACTTCTAATTCTTTCAATACTGCTTCACTGTAAAGGTTGAATAAACCTAGTGAGAAGATATACTTGTCTTCCACCCCCTTTCTATTTTGTGTATTTACTGAATTCCTTTTCTATCTGTATGCAAGCAGTTTACTTTCAGTATAATTTCAGGATTATTCTAATATCTCAAGATTACTTAGCAGTTCAAACACTTCTTTGTGTCATACCTTATCAAATGGTTTTACATATTTTACAGATTATCTATACATCCTTTGCATCATTCTGGGCATAAATATCGCATTCCTTGTTCCAGTGTTTTTACCAAAACTGTTTGGTTCTTGTCCTATATTCAGTTTAGTTCTGCTATGTGCTGTATTCATTAGAATTTGGATAAGTTTCATTATGTGGTTTCTTAGGCTGATAGCACTCATATTCATTTGCAACTAGCTACATTGGTAGTACTATGAAAAAAGATCTAAGGTCTTTTGGTATATCACCACTGTTGTATATTTTATTGTTTCTGTGATTTTGTTAATGCCAAAATCATCTAAATCTACCAGCTTCTCTATTACAATCCCATCAGGTCTTGTTGCTTTGCTCCTGATCAGCTTGACTATTGCCAATTCACTTCAGACTTTAATATTTCTAAATCATAATTTAATCCATTTAAGATAAAGAAAAACTTCTTTATTGAAAACAATTGTTAAGATACAATATCCCTACTGAATGGATACCAACTTAAATTTTAAGGGTGGTATCCATTCAGTAGAGATATCTTATAGTAATTGGTTTCAATAAAAAAATTTTTTATCTTAAACTGATTAAGTAATACAATATGTATTTGTGTCCACTGTAATGTGAATCCATCTTAATTTACATTGATTTATTAAAGTTTTTCTTCACAAACAACACTCTTTTAAAGGTTTCAGTGCCTTGATAACAAATTTGAATTTTCAGAGAGATTTGCTAAGTATATTTTTTACCTGTTAACAACTAAAGTTAAAAGATGAGGAAAACTCATTTCTGAAAGTGAGAAGTCACTTTATTCTTTTTTAATTTCTTTAAGAATCAATAAAACATTTGGACAAGTTACTTTGCTAATGAAAGTTAAAGTGTCAATGCAGTATTTGTAACAGAAACACAAGATTTCACAGTACCCTACACTTTTTTTTTTTTTTTTTACCAGTTGGTGCTAAAATTGACTTACCAAACAAAATCAATTTTGAGTTGCCTGGGCATGCAATAAAGCCAACTCCATTAGTGGCACAGATAAAAGGATAAGTTGTTTTAATGTAAAATTGGTTATCCCGCATCAAAAAAATAATGTCATTAGGTGAGTAAATTAGTTTTTTTTAATTTATTTTTCTGTTCCTTTTTCTGCAGATTGAGAGAACTAATTTGATACAGAGCTGGAAGAAAGGTTAATGGTAAAATTGAAAGCCAGAAAAAGCAGAAAATTAAAAGCTTCAAATACAGGATATTTCCTGCAGTCAGCTGTTGAGAGCTTATCTGTTTAAGGAAAGGCCCCTATTGAATGTCAGTCTCAACAACAAATTGAAAACCCATTTAGAAGAGACTAGATAGTGTACAAACAAATGCTCTTTCAACAAGTCTGACACAAAATTCAATAAACTTTAACAAATTACAAAACTTAATTTCAGAATCTCTTTGGAATTAAATAACAGGATTTTCGAGTTATACCATACAGTAAATAACTAAATTAAAAACATTTTTTCTTCTTTTTTTTTAAAATTTGATTTAAACATGGAGAAAAAGTTATCAAATATGAAGGAACAAGAGGTTGGTGCCAGCAATACTTGAATATCATCAAAAACAAAGTATTGTGTTTGTTATAAATAAAATTTAAGAATTTTTGTTATATTTACTTTTTTTTTTTTTTAACTTTCAATAACCATGTATTTAGTAATAAATATTTTGCTTATAATCAAAAAATAAAAATGGGATCTTTGGTACTCCGGCCCTTTTTTAAAGATTAGTTTATACTTGATATTTAAAGTACAAATAAATTAAATTAATGATGAAGTCTATCATTTAAGACATTTTACTCAGTGATAAAAAACAGCTTATACAATGATAAAATTTAAGACCTAATGGAAATAAGTAGTTTTAAAAGAAAAGGTTTGTTTCATTATACTAATAAAACACTATTTTTAAGAATATTAGCTTTGTCAAAATGTATTTTCATCTTTGAAAGTACTCAAAAAAAAAAAAAAAAAAAGCATAGAAAGAGAGAAGATATAAACTAGATAATATTTTACACTAGGTTAGATTTTATTATGCAAGTCAATATTTTCACAATTGAAATTAAAAGAAATTTGAAAAAATTAAAAGGCTAATAAGCAAAGAGTGGATTGGCCAACAAGCAAATATCTGAAAAATTTTGCTTTGACAAATCTGAGGAAATAGAGTTTAAATATTCTTTCACTTTTACATAAGTGGCTATTATTTTTAAAGAACTTTATATATCACCATCTTAATTTAATGGTTAATTTTAATTAAAAGAATATTTAAATGAGTTTATTGCCATGATATTCAATTTGACTACCAATCTGCATTTTAGTAAACGAACATTAAACTAAATTTGTTGCTTATTGGTAAATAAAAATTTTAATACATTAATTTGTCTATAGAAAAAAAAGATCAATAAATCTGAAGTAACAAAAAATGTAGCAGCAGCAAAAGCTGTAGTACTTAACATTAATTTTAATTCTTTTAGTTTTTAGCGTAGTCATTAAAATGCTGGTAGTGCAAATCATAAGTTCATGCATATGTAAGAGAGAGGTAAATATGAGAGAAAAAATAACACTACTAAAAATTGAAAGGTATAGATTACAAAACTATTTTTGACAGAAACCAATTATAAAAATATATATGAAAAAAATTAAAAGAATAACTGAACACTCTGAAGTACAGTATATCCATATCTGTATGGATAAACAAGGATGAAAAGTGAAGATTTTACAAGTAATAAACCAAATGCTGTACAAAATTGAAATCAGAATTGTTTCAATTTTAAGAATCTTAAACAATCAAATGGTCACTCACTTAATAGGAACAACCAAAACATTGCTTAACTTGGATGAAGAGTGGGAGTTAGAATTGTACAGTATAAGTAAGAGTGCAATGAACTATATGAAGACATTGATTAACTCAGTTATATTGACTAACTTGGAGACAATTAAAGGCCAAAGACAACCCCCAAACCAACTGCAATTCCAAGTCCCATTAAGGGCATTAAGTGATAAGTTTTATCAGGTCACCTTTCACATGAGAATTTACAATACAGCTAAACCAAAACCAAGACATACTTGGTTCTCTCTTCAAGACAGAGCCTACTTGATTTGGCTGCTCTCCATGTTTGGTTCAATCTTCAAGTGCATGAGTTCTTAGATGACTGGACAAATAAATTTAGACAATGTCAGCTCTCTTTGAAGATATTTATTGATTTCTAGAAAGCTTGTCTCTTCTGTTATCTGCTTCTTCTGCTCTGATTATGGTTACCAGCAGCCATGCATATTTGGTAGCCAAGCTGTAAGGAGAGCAATGCAGAGAGAGAGAGAGAGAGAGAGAAGCCAATATCTCTACCTCCTTTCCATCCCATCCATTAGTAGAGATATTCTAGTGCAACACAGACCAGACAAGGATAGCATATACTTACTCAAAAATAGAATTGGTGAATAAATAAGCATTTATGGGGAGGGGGATAGGTTAGGATGAAGAAAAGGAAAAAGAAAAGGAGGTCATAATGAAGCAAAAATAAAAGCTTCTGTATTAAATTCTGCTTAGTCATATTTCAACAATTACTGAATCAAAATTTTTCTTAAAATCAATTTCAGTATAATAAAATGGTGGGAAATTCGCATAAAAAAGGAAAATGTACAAATTTGAATTGGAATCATCAACGCTAAAAAATATTTGTTGCTTTTAAGAAATGTGGCTAGTAAACAAGAAGCATTTTTGTTATTAAATGGATAATGTCAGATTCTGGTAAATAGGTGTGTTTCTTAAGAATTTAAAAATGTTATCCAGATTGACCCTGGTAAAGAGTTCTATCAGATTATTTGTTTGGTAATATTCAATTCGGGTTAGTTTCAGGTTCTTACATGTTGTCAGAACATAACTTACCGTGTACTCTTCCTGGCATGTCATACACAATGGCTTCCTCCCGTTTTAGGTGGTATGAGTGCATGATAGACATGTTCTATACAGAGCCTGGCCAGTATCATCTCTTCTGGGCAGTGTGTAGCTCTACCACTTTCCTATGGTTTTATTTTATGTAATTTATTATTTGGACAAGCTCTTAAAACCTTTTTTCCATTTATTGATGATCTGTAGTCTGTGTATGGTGTTTGATTATCTTAGTTCCAGTGATTTCTCTGATGCTGTATCAGCTCAGTTATTTCCCTGGATACCAATATGACTCGGTACCCAACAGAATAGGATGTTTTTGTTTTTTTGAGATGTCATTGATTCAGTTCAATAGTTTGATTGTTAGTGGGTTTGTCATTTTCTTATTTTTTTAATGATACAAATACCGACACAAAATCCCAAAAATAAATTTCTTTGTGTTGTTGTTACTTGTAATTGTTAATGCATTAAATAAACAAATAATTTATCATGTAACACATCCTATGATAACTATAATGGACTTTACAAACCCATAAGTATGATATATAAATACTTTGAAATGACTATTTTTGGCAGAAAGCAATTTACTCACTTATAATGACCCATGTCAAGGGTTTCAAATTAGTACTTGTACCAGAAATAATTCAATCTTAACTACAACTTGAATATTGCTGATAATAAAATCCTAGAAACTAATTTATATAAAATTAATGCATATATCAATGCTAAACCATATAAATGTGAATTGCATTTGATGATTACAGGTGTAAATTCTGTTTGGATTAGTCTTTAATATTTAATGAGTTATAAACATTTGTTTGTAACTTATTCTACATAAGATTTGTTAAGTAGTTTGGACTTGACCACTTCTTTCATGATTCATACAAGATAAAGGATGCCTTTCAACTCCCAAAATAAAGTGATGCACTTCTCTAATCATGTGGCTTAAGCCAGACATTAACTAGAACAAGTAAAATACACAAAGCCTTTTCTGTGAGAACTGGTTTTGTAGCAAAATTCATTACCAATGCTACAAACAAATATATCAGCAATATTAAATTTTGTTTGTCTTCCATAATTTTAAAGCTATAACTCAAGTTATTTGATATGTGAAATACAACAGGTTTCTATTATAAAACTTCATTGTAACAAATTATTAAAGTCATATCTTTACTGTATTTCAAAACTGAAAAAATAAATACAAACAAGAGAATGAAGAGTCACATGACATTTGATCTTTGTGCTTCAAATTAACATTATCTTTGTAATAATTCCATGAAAGATTAGCTAAAGCATTAAATAGAATAAATTGTATATAATAATCCCCCAAACTGAAAAAAAAAAATTTCATCAAGCAGATTTAGTCTGATTTAGGTTGTGATTGTGTACATGAATAGGCAGATAGTGTAGAATGTTCTGATTTTCAAGCATAACCATTACCTAATGAGTTATAGATGCTAAATGTTTTATTTCTAGCCCCAACAGTAATCATACTCTAGATTATAAGTACCAATTTGTAAGTTAGAGTGCTTTTGCGTGTGAACCAAAAGATTCTTGGCTCAATCTTATTACATTGTTGAGCAGTAACATTTTAAAATGAAACTAAGTCAAGCACTAAAACACCAGAGACCTAAAAGATGACTTCAGTAGTGGTTTTCCCATGTTTGGTAGTGAAGTGTAACACCAAAGACAATGGGTGATAAAAAAAAAAAAAAAAAAATTAAGTAACATCTTGCAAAGTGTTTTATTTCTTTCCATTCAAAAAATTAATTATAAATAAAAAGGTAAAAATTTCTGTATGTAGACAAAATAGAAGATTATAGATCAAAATATTAAAAATGCTGACAACAAAAGAAATGATAATCTGCAATACTAAGTGACATAAGGGCTCTTATATCGCTTGTACAAAAGGGGTGCACATAACATTAATGTTTCTTCCATTTGTTTATTTTTTCTTTTTTAGCAATACTAAGCGTTCCAGATTGTAAGTCATTATGAAGAACCATTTCTACCCAGAACAAGTAATTGATTGTGGGTTGATTGTTCCTTGTTCCTTTTTTTTTCTTTTTTTTTTCTTTCTTCTGACCTGAAGATTTTTTTTTTTTCGGATGGACAAAATATTTGACTACTTTTAGCAATGCCTTTAAATCCTTCATTTGGGATGTTTTAGAATTTGATTAACCACTCTTTAATCTTTAGCCATTTTTATTTCATATACTATCACTTCTCTTTCAATGTAGTAATTTGTTGCATACTTTTCAAAATATTTGTTTGTTGGTATGTTTTCATCTTGAAACCAATTCTGAAGCCTCAAAGTATTAAATATAGATCTTAGACTACTTTAGTTATTGGATTTTTTTCAACTGTCCTATTAAATTATCACTTATTTTTTGAAAGATATCTTTCTTTACCTTTAGATTCTCATTTTTCAAGAGGTTACAGTCATAAACTCTTCAAGAAAACTAAGTTGATGAGATTAGTTATCTTTATAAAAAAGATATGGGTATTTTCAGGATCATTTCTAAAACATTTGTTAAAAAAAAAAAAAAAAAAAAAAAAAACGCTCGATAAAAGAGTATTTTTTATGTTGACAAAATTATTTTTTAATATATAAACAGCATCAAAAATAGTGGGATGCTTGTATTAACATTATCAAGTGCTATATTTTTTTTCTAATTTTTATGATTGGTGGCTATCAATGCTGATAGCAATATCAAGTATTTCATTAGCACTAATTCCCAAAATCTTATTTTATTTGAAATGTAAGTAATTATAAAGAAACAACTGTTGTAAATACAGCGCCATTGACGCTCTCTTACTCAATGGTGAAAGTTCATAAAAATGGAAGTTTTTTTTTTTTATATTCTTAATGAAAAGAGATCTACAATTTTGACATTTTTTGTCTGCATGAATAAATTGATTAAAAAAAATAGAAAACTATGCTTTGAATGTAAAGTAAAAAATGTTCTTATCTTTTACTTTTGTAGTTTATAATCTAGTCAACCTTAGCTAAAAATCTTTTAAAAATATGCACAGTATTGTGCATTGCAAATTTTAATTCTTGTCAAATCAATTATCAGCTCTCCAATCCCATCTGTTCAAAGTTAGGTGTAAGAGAAAGAAGTGGGAGGGGACAGGCAGAGAAAGAAAGCGAAGAGCAGTAGGGACAGGCAGAGAAAGAAAGCGAAGAGCAGTAGGGACAGGCAGAGAAAGAAAGCGAAGAGCAGTAGGGACAGGCAGAGAAAGAAAGCGAAGAGCAGTAGGGACAGGCAGAGAAAGAAAGCGAAGAGCAGTAGGGACAGGCAGAGAAAAAGAAAAGAGCAGTAGGGGACAGGCAGAGAAAGAAAGTTAAGAGCAGTAGGGACAGGCAGAGAAAGAAAGCGAAGAGCAGTAGGGACAGGCAGAGAAAGAAAGCCAAGAGCAGTAGGGACAGGCAGAGAAAGAAAGAAGAGCAGTAGGGACAGGCAGAGAAAGAAAGCGAAGAGCAGTAGGGACAGGCAGAGAAAGAAAGCGAAGAGCAGTAGGGACAGGCAGAGAAAGAAAGCGAAGAGCAGTAGGGACAGGCAGAGAAAGAAAGAAAGCAGTAGGGGAAGCAGAGAAAGGGACAGGCAGGAGAAAAAGCGAAGAGCAGTAGGGACAGGCAGAGAAAGAAAGCGAAAGCAGTAGGGACAGGCAGAGAAAGAAAGCGAAGAGCAGTAGGGACAGGCAGAGAAAGAAAGCTAAGAGCAGTAAAGGGACAGGCAGAGAAAGAAAGCGAAGAGCAGTAGGGACAGGCAGAGAAAGAAAGCGAAGAGCAGTAGGGACAGGCAGAGAAAGAAAGAAAGCAGTAAGGGACAGGCAGAAAGAAAGGGACAGTAGGGGCAGAGAAAGAAAGCAGAGAAGAGCAGTAGGGACAGGCAGAGAAAGAAAGGAAAGAGCAGTAGGGACAGGCAGAGAAAGAAAGCCGAAAGAGCAGTAGGGACAGGCAGAGAAAGAAAGCTAAGAGCAGTAGGGACAGGCAGAGAAAGAAAGCGGAAGAGCAGTAGGGACAGGCAGAGAAAGAAAGCGAAGAGCAGTAGGGACAGGCAGAGAAAGAAAGCTAAGAGCAGTAGGGACAGGCAGAGAAAGAAAGCGAAGAGCAGTAGGGACAGGCAGAGAAAGAAAGCGAAGAGCAGTAGGGACAGGCAGAGAAAGAAAGCGAAGAGCAGTAGGGACAGGCAGAGAAAGAAAGCGAAGAGCAGTAGGGACAGGCAGAGAAAGAAAGCGAAGAGCAGTAGGGACAGGCAGAGAAAGAAAGCGAAGAGCAGTAGGGACAGGCAGAAAGAAAGCGAAGAGCAGTAGGGACAGGCAGAGAAAGAAAGCGAAGAGCAGTAGGGACAGTTTTTGCTATTATTTCTTATATTAAAGACAACCCAAGAAACTTCAGATGAATCTAAGCTGTATTTGCTCAATATCTGAGATAATAAATTCCAGTCTTCTTTAGCGCATCTTTTAAGCAAGTTATATCCAATATATCAATATGAAGCAGTGTTCAAAAATGAATTTCTCAACTTGGGTAGATAGAATAGATGAAACTGAAGGAATTTAAAAAATGATTTGAGACATATAAAAAAAAAAAATCAGTGTAAATAAAATTGATAATTTTGTTTGTTATACATTCTTCAGCATTTTAATAACACTTCTGGTGACTGTGTAGAATTATTAGGATCATGACTGACAAGAATGCATATATACACCACTTTTTTGTATGAAGATAATAGACAATTTCTAATTGAAATAATACAAATGACTCGTGTATATTGTCATGTGATTTATTGAATAAAACCTTTAAAAATAAATGAGTTCTACTACAATTTATTCAAATAAGAAATATAATGGACTTCAAACTGGGCTATGGATAAATTCCTGTGACCTGAGAGATTTGAATCAACTAAGTTCTATTGTAGTGACATACTGCATTCGAAGCTATTGTGCAACACCGTCTTGATAACTGAATGTCCTCATTAACTGCTTGCTGTGTATGAAGATATTTCTAATTTCAAAAATGATGTATGTACTCTGCACAACATATGTGAAATAAAAAAATAAAAATAAATAAAATATGAGGTGCATGCAAAGGCATTTATTAGCCACCACTCATGGGTGGGAGGAATTGAATGAATATCTACAAGCACTAAGGCAGGAGTGGAGACTAATTACAGGGCTGTCAGTATTGAAATGTCTAAAGAAGAGGTTATATGTGATGCTTTTATAAGTGATCTAATATTTAATACCATGCTAGTGGCTACATGAGAACAAATGTTTGATCTTACAACTGCCTCAGATCAAATAAGAGTTGTGAAACAGGATCAGAAGAGTTCAGAATCATACACTACATTAGAAAAATACCTTTAACGCAACAGTTCCTTCTAATGATAATACAGACATGTATTAGTAGTGACAGAAACTGTTCTGTCAGAAGAATAGGTGCACCCACCAGAAATGTCCAACACAGTAAGAAGCTACATGTAATAGATATGATAAAAAGAGCCATTTTGCAAAGTTTATTATTTCTTGATTTGTTTCTACAGTTTATCAATATTTTGCAGGTTATTTAAAGCCAGAAAATATTTTTAGATTGTAAGAATTTGAGATAATGACTTTTACTGATACAAGTCCTACTAATTAACCCATAGCTGTTGGGAGGTGAGGGGGAATTCATACCTTTACTCAGGGGTATTTGCATGTAAGTGAATATAACAAACCTATTTTCATGTAAGTGAATATAACAAACCCAACAGAAATTGGAAATCTGCTATCTGATTTCCAATTCTAAGCCATTATCCCACCAACACATCCAAGTTGACAGCACCTAGTATTTCAAAATGGTAACCCATTTAGGTACTAATAGGCTCTACTTTTATTAACTTCAGTAATCATGAGAATCAGTGATTTTGCAAAGTCTGAAAAATCTACTACTCTTCAGCATTCAACACTTGTGATGTTAGCTACCTCAGAAATTTTACCTACTGCTACTACCTCATTGAAATAGGAAGAGTCAGAGCACTTATAGTCATGGACAGAAGTAGCCCTTTCTATGTAGATCTTTTGTTCTGAGGTTACATTTGCACTCATACCTAGGTTCTAACAATGACAACTTCATTAAGCTCTAAAACTGTTGTGTATTGTTTGGTGAATGTCAATACCAAAATGTGAAGCTGACTGCTGTGCTGTTTGATTTATGTGCGGATACCATCTTTGAACAAGATTTTATAAAATGACATTAAACATCCGTGTAATTCCAGTAAGAAGAAACCTTTATTAGATAGAAGTCTCTAGATTAGTCAGTTTTTATATGTCTCTTACCAATATCTACAGTCCAGTTAATTATGAAATCAAGATAGTGACATAATAGAATGGTAGTCAATTACTCTCAGATTGTAAACCATTTCACACTATGAGCTGCTTATCCCCTATAAAGGTTTGATGAAATGGTGAATATTCTGGCAATATACAGACTTAAAATCTTTCTATCTTCAAATTATAACATGGTTGGCCCAGCTCAATCAGAGGGGTCTCCCACACTGGTCAGTACTGGTGCTGGTCAACTGATGGTTATCTGTTGACCACTTCATTCATCCGCTCTGCCCACGTTGTGTTCTTTGATCCCAGAGCAGTAAAGATCGAATTTTCGTTCACACTGAAGTCCTGAATCGAGTTGACAGAACCATGCTAAGGAAAAGGACGAGAATGCTTCTGCCAATGAAAACACCAATATCTTAAATAATGAAGAAGGCCACTGGGTTAAAATTTTCAATTGGTTTATATAATCATTGATACAACAAAATTAACCATTCCTGTTCGACTCTCTATCATGATACTGTATCTCTTGCTTTTAAAACTTGGAGTGGGTTAAACATTCACACGAGTTGTTAGGACTTCTTGTCATCAATTCTCTCGTCTGGATCAATGTCAGCAATTCTCTTTGGCAACAGGTCCCGTGGCTCCTCTGACGACCCTCAGCCATTGCCAGACTCTAGCACCCTTTGCTGGCCTCTGGTTGCATCCTCACTCAAACTGCAACTCGCTTCAACTGAATGTTCACTTTATATGCCTCTCGCCTAACTTTCACTAACCCTCAAAGCCCATTATGTATTCCTCAATTTATTTTCCCCAACCCTGGAGACACAACATCGACCCTAAACAAAGTGGTCTGATATTCCAAAACAGTTTTCATGCATTCCTTGCAACATTTGGCCATTTTATCAAACAACCACTCATCCCCATCAGCACTTTTTAATAAAATATTTCTAAAGAATTTTATTTTGTTTGTCAAATTCCAATGAATTCTCTTTATATCTCTATTTCCAAAATTCAACCCAATTTCAAATTCCATTGTCAAAACACACTCCAGATGATTTACATTTCTCCAAACATATTTTGGACTCCACATTCTATTCAGCAATTCCTTTCATTTGCATTTCTGGTTTTACTTACATTCAGTCCTAGACCAACAGATGACCTTCAAATACCAGCAGTCAACTTTTCAAAAACAAAATTATTTACTTCAAATTTTTCTGTTTAACATTCCAGTCTTAAAAAAAAAAAAAAAAAAAAAAAAACTTTCTTCCTTGTTTCATATTTCAATTCCTGTTTCTCACTTAATATTTTTTCAACCCTTCCAATGCTACAATTCTACATGGGTTTTTCCATGAGATCTTTTAATTCCTAATTACAAATAACTAGAATCACAATGGTGTCACCTTCCTTTTAACTACTATCAGTGACTCTTTATATTGTCACAAAGTCTAAATATTTAAAGAAAAGCTTTATACTCTTGTTCAGGTCTGTGGTTAGTTATACCAATTCTATCAGATTTGATATACAGTAACCAATAGAAATGCCCTCTTTCACCACACAGAAAAATTTGTCATTGACATTTCTCTGACATGTTTGCTTACCTGGATACCACAAGCATGTGTGGACAAATGAGGAAGAACATGGCATGAAATTTTCTGAGGCTGCTGAGATGTTTAACTTGACCTATAATTCTAAGTGCATATACTGTGACTTCTATTGGCCACCTAAATGATTATACTAATTCTGAAAGTAAAACCTGATCCTGAAAAACTTTAGTCATGAAAAGATCTTCCTCAGGATATGGATTCACTACATCATGCTATGTTCTCTGCCCCCGCCCACCAATTACTGAGTAGATTTGTATCAGGTAACAATATCAAGTTATAAGAATTCCAACTACAGTACAGTGCAGAGTGAAGTTGAATCTATGGATCTTTTCATATTGATAATTTTTATTTCACAGGAGAATGTGGTAGTTCTGTTTACTTGTACTACATTTTTTCTACATAATATTTTTCAGATCTGAATTATTTACATCATGGCTGACAAGACTGTGTGTGTTTATTGATGTAATATGTTTGGCCACATTCTTTGTAGAATTAAAAATAAAATAGAAACTAGTTTTACTACAATAAAAAAAAAAAAAAAAAATTTGAAAATTAACATTTTACAAATGTATCGATCATGTTTCCACCAAGATAGGAATGAGTTCTTTAAGATATGAAAATGAGATCAGAAAAGATATGGAAGCCAGTGATTGTTAGAACTGAAAGAAAGGAAAAAAAATATACCATTTTTGGGTGTCGCACACATTAATGAGGATGTTAAAGTATTAAAAAAAAAAAAAAACTATTTGACTGATTAGCAGTATATATTTAAATCAAATAATATTAAAAGATATGCATTTATTTATATTTTCTTCTTTTAAAAAAAGCACATTCAAATGTTCAATTAACAAAGGGAGTCTTTTGAAATCAAATTAAAATAATTTTTTAGCCTTATTTTTCTTTTCCTTCAGCTTACTTTTCAAAATAATATAGTATGAATGATGTTACTTAAATAGCAACAATCCTGAACTTTGAAGGAAACAGCATTTTTTTTTTTTAATAAAAAGGTTTTAAAATATATTTTCTTTATAGATACTTAAAGAAAAAAATATTAATACAATTTAGTATTAGAGAGAACCACTTCTGTAAAATTGCTTCACTTTTTTTGATGAAATGCCACAGTAATTATTTATACAATATGCTGACAATATAAAAACTTGTATTTCAGCCAACTCTACAGTTGATATAAAATTAAAACTACTTTAATTTATATAACATACAAAGGATGAAAGTGAAAATGCAAAAAGGTTAAATACCTGTAGACAAGTTAGGTGACACTGATGACTTAATAAAAGGAAAACATATATATATATATATATATATATATATATATATATATATATATATATATGTGTGTAATAATATTCCCACACTTTTTTTTTTGCTCTTTCAACTCCCCCTGCCAAAAAAAAAAAAAAAAAAAAGCAAATATGATTTATGCAGTGTTCACTGATTTTTTTTAAATAAAAAATGCATTAAGTGTCACATTGGTTTTACTAATACAATTTAAATTTATAAAATTGTATTCCTTGTTAGACAAAGATAAATCTTAATCCATTCATTTCAAAAATAATATTTTTTGTATTTACATGAATAGATTCCCTGCAGCAAAGAAACATTCTTTGCTTCAATAGTAAATGATTAAAAAGATTCTAAGTTGCATTGAAAGGGAAGTTGGTGGAGAAGGGGAAAGAAGTAAATATCTAAAAGTAAAAAGGGTACAGTGAATTGAATAATGTCATTTTGAAAGCTTTTAAAAGGTATTTTATGGCTTAGGATTATACTGATCCAAAAACAAGTCAGAACCTGACCCTTAATGGAATGACAAGTGGATGATGAATCCATCTCCAAGGCTAATATATTTGTCATGTTCCTGGGATTTGCAACTGGCAGAAAGAAAAATATGAAACCAAGATAAATCTTTACAAAATGTGATGAATTCTCAGAACAGACAAATACAAGATTAAAATGATTAATTTTTGTGACAAGGAGTTATCTATAGTTGGACTAATGTTCTCACCTTTGTTGTTACAATTACAATGTTTCTGGCTCTCTTCAGCTGTCTGTTGATCAAGATAACCTTCAGGGACTTTTGAACTGAACCCTTTATTCAATCTACAAAGTTAGCTTGTTCTCATTCCACCGTCAAGGAATACCTTGTCTTGGTTAATTGCCTTTAATACTGCTCAGTTATTGCTAGTGCTGTTTTCACAAAAATTCAAGGTAAATTGGTGAAAACTTCCCATTAAGGTATTTTAATTTTTGTCTGGTCAACAAAGAAACATGCATTATTATGATTACACGTTCTCTTAACCAATTCTAAAACCTTTTTATTAATAGTGACATTGAGTCTCTGGAAAGAGCTAACAGTAGAAGGGACTTCTTTTTTTTTTCAATCCTACCATGAATTACCTTTCTTGGATGAAGATCAACCTTTGATATGATTAACAGTGGTTCACCACTATCTTTTACATTCCATGTTGTAAAGTATCCCCTTTGCATCAGCTGTCACAATTTATTTCAAGAACTGAATATTTTCATTAGGTTTCAATTGGTTTTTGTTTAACTTAGATGAATAACACATAAAAGCAATTAACAGAAGCTGGTTTAAATGATTTTCAATACTTGGTTTAGATATTTTGAGTATGTTAACTAACTCCTATATTGTATAATATTGATTATCCTCACCTAATGTCTTCATTTGGTTATTACTGATTTCAGCAAAATGAAACTTTGCAAGCCACTTTTAACATGTGTGATCATTCACAGTACCATCTCAAGTGTATAAAGATTTCTTTATAGTTGATTCTCATTTTTACATAAATAAAAAAAAATTTAAAAAAAAAATGCCAAAATTACTTATTTTCTACTATTGTAATGTTAGAATCAATAAAGGACAATTTTTTTCTTACAACTGCTATTATAATCAAAATCAATCTTTTAGAAAGAAGTATATTCATATTAAATGCTCCTAATGCCAATTTTTTTTTGTTAAATCAATTACTGAAATACTTGGACAAAGCATCCACTACTCAAGAATATTGTTTGCTGATATATTTTCATTGATTAAAACCAATGTAGCAGTTGTCATTTTTTTTTTTTTTAGAAGAAGAAAAAAAAAGAAAAAGAAAAATTCTCACACTGCCTTCACAAAACCAAAAGTGGTCTTCTGGTACATTTCCTCATGAGAAAGAAAGATTATTTTTTAACCTTTTATTACATTTCATTATCTGAAATTAGACGTGTTTAAGCCAGGAATGCAATCACAGAAACAAACACTGCTTTAGGTTTGAATATATAATGGTTGTTAAGTGTCAAAGGAAATTCTAGATGTTAGTTGGAAGATATGTTATTCTGGAGGGCATAGACACTTCAATACTAGGAATCAGATCTAGTCACTATGTCTGCAGCAACATTGTAGGCATATAACTACAAATGAACAAAATTTTAAATACAGACAAACTAAATTAAAAATTAAATTATAAATGAGACAACTTTACTAGATTTTTTTTTTTAATTGATCAACCATTTACATGCATAATGGTTGATAAATGTTCAAAACTGAAGTAATATACTTTTTCATATCATTGAAGAACTGTGACAAATTGAGCCTAAAAAACATTTCTAGGCAAGTTGAGTTTATTAAACAGCCAACATTATTACTCAAGAAATGAGGCTATTTTCAGATGTTGCTAGAGCTGATCCAATGACCAAATGATGGTATGCCAAAAAATTCTAATCTGAAAACCTTCCCCACTAAAATCTAATACTTTGTCAGATTGGGGAGGTGATCATGGCCCGACAATTTAAACATGAAACTGTTAGAATCCAGTGTTAATATCTGTGTCCACATTGTTTATATATGCTCTCATAAATAGAGCCTTCCTTAAAAACTATATTTTATCAAACACATTATATATTTATATAAAGAAAATGCAAATGTCAGTGTCACACTTTTTTAATTTTACTCCTAGAGGCCGTAGTGCAACATATACCATTTTAGAATCCAGCCAAGTCTGTGAGCAAATTAAAAACATTCCAGGCCAACAATCCTGAAATTTTGGATTCCCAAGTTTTCATTACTGTGATGGTTTGATTTTTTTTTTTTTTTGTATAATAATTTTTACAATTTGGAAATAATCAAAATTGCAAAATCCAGGTAAAGTCACCCATGAAATAAAAATTGTTTGATACAGAAAGTAAGGAACTACATACATCAAATTTTCTTTAAATTAAGTGGCAGGAGAAGAATTATGGTTGAACTTTTAAAAGATAAGTTTAAATATTAATGTAATACTTAAATGCAGTCATCAAGTGTGAGTTATTCTGTAGTTTATTGTTGGCTATTGTATCTACTTACCTATTGCGATGAAGGCCCAATCAAGAGCTAGCTAAAATGCCACCCAATAGAGCAGCTCTTAAGCTCTTAATATATATATATATATATATATATATATATATATATATATATATATATATATACACACACACACACATATTTTTTTTTTTTTTTTTTTTTTTAACATACAACGTGTGTTAGCACGTGCGATACCCTGTCTTCATCAGCCGCCCGACCAGGGGTGATCTCACGGTTTCGTGGCTATGGCGGGACCGCCACCCCCTAGCGCCACCAGCAGCGTTTGCCACCAGGCAGGGTATGAAGATAAGCTAACTAATTGTTCCTTTAAGTAAAATCTATCTGCAATGAAAGTTTCTTGAACGCGTTTTGCTGTTATTGACGCTTTCGTAAAAGTCGTTATAAACGACCACGCCAAATATCTCACTTGGCGCATATTAGGGTCGTGATGTTTGCGCATTCTATTTGCTTGTTTTGATCTCGACCAAATCCAACTTGACGCGTGTTGAACAGTTTTGAAGGCGTCGAAACGCTTTTCAACCAACGGCCAGTGATGCCTATTTTTGAAAGGAAGGAAATGACCGAATGTCCCAGGAACCCCGACACCCAATCTCAATAGGCATCACGTGACACGCCCAACCATTTTCCATACACTCGCACGCAGTGACTCGTGCAGACTTTTTTCTTTAGTTCGTGCGCCTCCACCCTGTTCTCTTCCCAAGGGACTGTTAGTTCTATTAGGAAGACAGTCTTTTTAGAGTCAGACCACAACACAATGTCGGGACGCTTGTCTGTCTGTGCGATGTGTATTGGAAATTTTAAGGATATCATTAGATCCACTAAAACCTTCCAATCACTGGCACCCTCAGCAGCTTTATATTGGGGGTTGTTTGTTTTTTTCTTTGCAGGGCATTCCCTTCCTTATGGAATTCAATCTTAGTTTCCTTGGATGCCACAAGCTGTTGATTTGCTGTCTCACATTGTGTTCTTATTAGATCCCTTATCACCTCTAATACCTTGTTGTGTCGCCACGTGTACATATGCAGCGAATGTGGACAAGCAGAAAGCACATGACTTAAAGGTACCTCGGTCTTTTGACACGAAAAACAGAGATCTGTATCTGTATCCCCACATTTTGAGATTTGTTTCATTTGGGAGAAGATGGTATGTAGATCGAAGAAGGAAAGATATCGCCAATGGTTCCATCGCAATTAATGAATTCCACGAAAGTTTAATGGGCTCGATATCATTCCATGTTGTCCACTTACACTGTTTTGCTTTGAGTAATAGCAGTAGCTATTCTATGCTCCTCTTGAACATTTTGATTTCTTCAACTACCATACGCCTTTTTCCCTTTGCATTCTCCTTGGAGAAGTATTTGTGTGTCGTGTTACCCAATCCAGCCCGATTTTTTCTGAATCACGCCCATGATATCTCTGATTCGCAGACTGGTTTCTGCTTCTTGTGTGGCCTCTGCAGCTGACCACTTTGTACCAGATTTAATCTCTGGATGCGCCTTCCGTATGAAATCATCAGCTGAGTCTCTCATCATCATATGAAGGCGTACCTTCCCAACCTTTGAATTCCTCCAACAATGAATGTATAGGGAGCTGCAGATGTCCGGAGTTGGTATATAGGCCCACTGAAAAAACAAGGTGGAACTCAAGCCACTTACCTAAAGTACTTATTGATCACTTGCTCAATTAAGCTCAATACGAGATAATGCAATTTCATACATTTGCAGAGGCCACAAAAGGCGGGGTAATAGACCATGTTGATAGCACCAGGCTTTCATTTTGCCAGGCAAAAGGTTCTATCGACGAAATTAGACCCTTTAGAGTTGATTTATGAACCTCCGTACCCGATGTCGATCAGTCAGTGGGATTGTATATAGCCGTCCGAGGCTCTTTACTGGCATTTCCTTAACAGTTGGTATCGTGTCATCACCAATTTTAAAGTGAATCTCCTTAACAGATCCCTAACTAATGACAGGCTTGACTTTTCTTGGGCTTAACCTTCATTCTCGCCCATATGAAAAGATCGTTGGTACTTTTCTAACAGGTTATTGGCATCAATTTTAGAAGAGACGAGAATTGTGATATCATCCATAAAAAGCCCTAGAAGGAGGAAGGACTAGCTGTTCTTCAGTCATCACTCCTTTGGCTGTGGTTGATCGCCTCGTAAAATCAGTTCCATGGCCAAAACGAAAAGAAGGGAAATCACACAGCCCATCATGATACCGATCTCAAGTGGTTGCCACTTGGTAGTATAATTTTTTAACGTGAATTTCATGAAAGCTGAGTGAAATACTTCATTATGATTACCCTAATCTTGCCAGGGAAATTGAAAAAGTCAAGAGCCATTCCTATTAATTGATGTGGGACTGACCCATATGCGTTGGCAAGATCAAGCCATACTACATGGAGTTCTGTTTTTTTTCTTTTGGCTGATAGTATGGAGTTCCATATCATTTGTGCATGCTCCAGACAACCAGGGAAGCCAGGTATCCCAGCCTTCTGGACAGATGTGTTGATGTAATCATTTCCTATAAGAAAATCTGTCATGACGGCGAGGACTCAAAAAATATTTTTCCTTCTACATTAAGGAGGGATATGGGGGCGAAAATTGGAAATGCCTTTTGAATCCATCTCTTTAGGTATCCAAATCCCATCAGCCAAACACCATTCTTGTGGTACAATATTCTGCTTCCAAACCCGCTGAAGGAGGACAGTAAGTTTCCTAAGAACGCATGGGCAGTTTTTATATAGTTTATATGATATCCCATTCATTCCAGGAGCACTACCAGCGTGCCTTTTGGACAAAATCTCGGACTTGACTTAATTTTATCCCACTATGATCAAACATAACTGCCGGATCTTGAGGTCTTGGTAAATCTTTTATAAGAGGATTGGTATATCACGCATATTATCTGATACGTCTTCTTCAAGTGATTCTCCAACTCCTCCTTTGGGATATCAAGCTTGCCGCTCTTTTGCTTCCCACGAAGAGTTTTTAGTAAAAAGCATGCGGATTTATCAAGAAAGATCTCCGAGACTGCCGCTTTTTCTTCGGACGCTTCCTTTGATTTTTTCAGCTCTGGATATCACGAGAATCTTCCTTCTGATATCGTTCATGAGTTCTTGAAGGCCTGCCCTCTCATGATTTGGAGCTTCTTTAAAACGGCGCTTCAGTGATCTTTGTTCTGACCGTAACTTTCCTTTCTGGATTTGTCGTCGATTTGGTCGTTTTTCCTCTTTTTTATCTTTCTTTTCCACTACTGATCCAAACCATTCAAAACAAACGTCGTAAATTATACTACAAAAGGAACTGATCTGTTGCCCTATCGAACCCTTAAGATTGTTATTAAGGATAAAAGAAAGCTCTTTGTCAAGATTTGTCCAAACAGCCTTACTGTTACCTTTTGGCCACTGGATTCTTGGTTTACTTAGGATTTCTCCAGGGTGCTGTCGCTCAACGATGGAATCCTGAACGCTGTGGGTGTATTCCAGATTCATAATCCCATCACTCGATTTACATTCTCCGATATAATTGGTATATACGGTATGAATTCCAATAACCAACAATTACTATTCTTAAAAGAGTGCTCAATACAAAGAGCAGATATAATTATTATTTATAAAAAAAAATTATAACATATGTTATAAAATCACTACAAAAATAGCCATTTTTATAACATATTTTTTTATAATTTTTTATATATATATAATATATATATATATATATATATATATATATATATATATATATATATATATTAGTGGACAATGAGTGCATCATGGTAATAAAACAATGACTGGTGTATAATAACAGAGCTAAAATTTATACTAATAACATACATTTTGTTTCTCACCTTTTGGTACAACTAAGTTTCATGAACATGGCAATCATCAGGCACAGAATCAAGTAGATATCAGTCACTCAAATGTAATGTCTATTTGTAGTAGTGGTTGAAAGTTCCCATCAATAACCCCTAATTTCTTTTTAAATCAAGAGAAATTTCAATTCATCCAGAAGCTGTAACTAATTCTTATAACTTTATTCAATTAGTAAATTTAAAAAAAAAAAAAAAAGCTTAAATTTGATTATTGCTGTCACAAAAGATATCACTCAATTCAATATTATATATATATATATATATATATATATATATATATATATATATATATATATATATATATATAGAGAGAGAGAGAGAGAGAGAGACACACACAGACAAGATTTAATAATTCTATTATGTGCTTTCTCAGAGACATGGAACAAAGGAAGCCAAAAGTAATACTAAATTTTAGGTCTCTAAAAAATCTTTAAATTGTGCATATTTGTAGTATAAAAAAAACATCTTTATATTTATTGCATTTTAACATTGTTTTCCCTTGTCATACTTGTGTGTGCAGACTATTAAAAAGAGTGAATAAAGTAATAAAACCAACAGCAGTAGGCAGATGGAGTTTGTTCATTCACAAACACTATATATATATATATATATATATATAAAACAACCTTTAGCAAAATAAAGTTTGTTTTGTTTTTTTCATGAAATCTGATTTTAGATTTCTCCTGTAATCAGCATATTTATAAAATATACAATGTTCTATTACCCCTAACCAAATATTTATTTTATTTTATTTTTTTTAAGACAATTCTAAAGAAAGCGTTACAAGGATTTTATCAGCAATTTTTAATATTCTATCTTTTAGAACTGCAGACTTCTGGCATATATAATAAAGAAATCAAAAAACATTCAATGGTAATGCATTAAAATAAAAATAGGGAAGAAAATCATTTTCTCCATTTATATTGTCACAAATCACTTCATTGTTCTATGTACTGAAATTCATGCTAATTAAAAGAGAGAAAAAAAGTGAATTATCAAGAAGGCTTTATTTTGAATATTAGCATGAAAACTGGGTATTGTGTTGCTGGCTCAGCTCTTTACAATTATTAAAATGCAGCAAGAACTTTGTTGTAAAGCTATATCAAGAGGCTTACCAACAGTTAAACAAGGAACACTTATGCTGTCCACAAAACTAAAATAAAGTTATATTTCTGGTAGTTGCATTTTCTAAAGAGAAATAAAGAAAGAAAAAGCTCTGTTAGAAAAGTAGAATCAAACATGATTGTCCAAGAATAAACAGGCATATTCTTGAATTCAATGAATTTACTGCAGCAAGAAAAGAGTATGTCAAATGTCATGAAATGTGAAGAGGAGAGGAACAAGCATTTTCTCTTGTCACCCCCCCCACTTCCAATGATGACAATAACAAATGTAAATGCCAGCTATCCAGAAGTGGGTGGTGGTTGAGCACCTTCCCCAATGATGAACAGCAACACAATAAAACAGGGTTAGTGGGAGAGTAAGTGCTAAATCCTGTGACAATGACAGACTTTTCAGACAGCTGCTTGTCACTGGACTTAACAAATCATTTCAATGATAAAAACAAGACTGGAGAACTCCTGCCTCTTTCAAATACAGACATTGCATTGTATCCAGAATTGCAGGAAACAAAGTCTATGTTTCATTATAATCTAGAAACCCACCCACAATATAGAAAAAACAAGTAGGTGGCTTTAGTGGTTGAGTGTACAAGGATTTAAAGAAACTCATTTTTTAATGGTGGTATGGACAATGTATGTTGTATAGAGTTAAATTCAGCAGAGCTTTCATGATTCATTAAATGAAGAAATATACTAATTTATTTTTTGTTAAGGAATTGGGTCTAAATATTACACCATACTCTTCCTTAAATGAAGAAATTACAAAATTCATCTGATCTCTAAAAAAGCTGTATAGTCAATTGATTTGTTATAGAATGAGAAAATACAATGATAAATATTATGAAAGTACATCTGACAAATGAAAGCATTTTGAAATAAAGTAACTGTTTTGTTTTTGCTGCTTATTTGCAGAATTGAATGCTATTTCCATGAACAGATTGGAAGAAACATTTCCCCTTGAAAGATGGTTCTCAATATTGACATACAACTTCATGCCTTATTTACTGAGCACTCAAATTTGAAAAACCACAATGTAAGCAACAAAAGAATAATTGTTGAGTGTTATGGAAAAAAGTGATAGAAAACATTTAACTGGCTATATTAGGTCTAATCATAAAAGCCAGTATCAAAACTATCTTACATGAACTCTTACAAAATATAACTACAAATATTTCTTTGAAATAAGAGAAAATCATTTTACATCAATGATGAAAAGTGGACACTTCAGTTTTGTCTATATTATAATGTCTAATCAGTTACAGAAAAAAAAACAAAAGATAATAAAACTATCCTTGATTTAAGTTCAATACTGATTAGCAGCATCATCTAAAGGAAAATGTGATTTCAGCTAAAGCCTTCACAAACAATAATTGTAAAACAATGACTAGTGTTTGTGTATATATATATATATATATATATATATATATATATCTCTGGAGAAGGTAAAATAAACAAGTAAATGCTAACTTTTATGCTCTTATTACAATAAAGAAAAACCACTTCACATGAAATATGTCTCTTTTGGCTTAAAGATTATCAATAGTTTTATATAGAGGGTGATTCAAAAGAAACTTTATTTTTAGATATTTAGATGAAAATTAAAATGAAATAAGAACCACTATATAGTACTGACAAAAAAAGTACAGAATTTACAAAAATATATCCATTTCACATGTTACAATATATTGCTTATATTAAGTAGAGAAACAATTCCATTGAAGCATAATTCCAGGCAAATCCTATCACTTATCAACTGCAAAACTTGCATAAAACCCATAAATAAATACCCATGTTTCAGCTATTGTCCTTACTAGCCTTCCTGGAATTTGGGACCAAATCCTTTATTCAATCCAAGAGGGATTTTGTTCTTAGGGGAGATAACTATCAGTTAATACTCACCAGTCTTGTTCATCTGTGTCACTGGTCTGTTTCTTCTACTGAACTAGAGTATGACTTTTCAGCACTACCAGACACAGGAATTAAAGTCACAATTGCAAGGAACCTTAATGTTTCTACCAATGTTTATTCATTGCCACATTCAATGGCTTAGAGTATACACTCAGTTCTTGATCATGCTTTCTTCAGGAGAGGTTCAGTTCAAGAGAAGGATCTCTTAAGAGTTTGCTTCAGAGTGCTATCCCAATTTGTACAAGATGAGGACATATTTTACTGTTGTCCTTGACTCTTATGCTACAGACTGTCTACTGTAAGAGATACATTTGAAAAGATCTGAAGGATCTGCAGTCCATACAATATCAGCATGGTATTCAAAAGCAGTTCAACCCTTCAGAGATACCTCTCCTGAAACAAGCCCCCCCCTCTCCTCACACACATTGCGAGAAAACATGACAGAGAGAAAAAAAGAGTCTGCCTCCTAAAAGGCCAGAGTGGTGGAACACCAAAAAGCCATTGTACTGGAAGACACTGAAATCAGGCATGGCTGATTATATATAGAGAGAAAAGATTTGATTAAAAAAAAAAAAAAAAAAAATTTAGAATTGGATTAAAATTTGAAAATAAACAGGAACTGTATCAATAAGATTTCTGCTGAACAATTAGAAAACGTTTCTGTAAAAATGTCATAAGCAAATTGAACTTTCACTGGCAGTCATTAAGCCCTTAAATATAATTACATTATTATTGACTGTGCATATAAGAGCAGTTACTGTCAATAAAAGAAGAACTGAAATGTTAAATCTCCTTGGGAAAGGGTATAAATTCATCTCTTCTTACCCCCCAACTAAGGACAAGTTGAGCTCTCTAACTTTGGTTGATAAAGAGTCTAATAGAAGAATAACCCTGAATTCAAAACCAGATAGGCACGAGACTAGCAACTCCATCCCATGAAAATGTACTTGCTAGCAAAATCATAACACCTAGTATAGTCAAACTGTGGCCCTACTCATCAGGGAAGTTTACAGGGTCAACATACACATTACTACTACTATTACATCTGCAGGGATTGAAAGAGCCTTAAAAAGAATAAAGCAGAGTAGGTGAAATGACTTCATCCAAGTTGTTACTTACTAACAATTGTGTACTATCACATCAAAAATAAATACTAAATAGAACATCCATAGAATGTAGTCCAATTTACATAATCTATTCAATCAACTTGTTTTATCACTCACCACCACACTATTTTCTCACCCACAAAAACAATTATTACATGTGAGGTTTGATTTTAAACAATTAGTCGTTTAAAAAAAATGTAATGATGGTAATGTTGATTTAATATAAAGACAGCTCTCCTACAAAATGACCATGTGAGTATAACATTTTTTTTTTTTTAAGCAGTCATTGTTATGGAGAGAGAGAGAGTTTGTACACCAGATGGCTTATGAGAATAAAGAGAAAGGATTAGAGAGAAGGAAAAAAAAAAAAAAAGCAAATTACAATTATGAAATACAAATAGTTTTAAATGTTTGCTAGTGAACCCCACTTACAAGTGTTTATAGTAGAGAATCAATGCTTGAATTTACTATGGAGGTGCTGTAAAGTTATAACCCCCCCCAAAAAAAAAATTTCAATAACCAAATATCAGAATACTGATTTTGGGAAGCAGGTCAGACCAACAACCAAGTCTAAAAACAAAAATTTCATGATATAACAATTCCAAATTTTTTTTTGTTTTTGCGTAGATTTGTTACAAACCTTTCATAATGACTTGAGTAAACCATTCTCAAAAGGGCAGTGATAATGAAAAATATTTTCATCTTCCCACTCTCTCCATATACATAAGCAGTTTTTCTACTTAGATGCCTCTTTAGAATCAGATTGATAGGATTAAAAAAAAACAAAAAAAAAAAAAAAATTTTAGCAATTTCACTAGAAAATGAAATATGGAAGCAGAGAAAATTTCCGGTATTTTTTTGTGTTGGCTTTTCATTGAATAGATAGTTGAATATCTTGTGTATTTGTCTTGTTAAACAATATTCATGTGTATAATTTTTGTGTTTGTGTATCACAATTCTAGTTGGTCTATGCAGGATTTGTGTTTGTGTGTGTGTGTGTGTGTGTGTGTAAAAGAGAGCATCTAGTGATCATTTTTTTTTTTTATCTATGTCTGGCAGAGTTCATATGTTGATTGGGGAAGAGGTTTTGTGTGAGAGTGAAAGAATTTAGGTTATACCACTTGTGGTTGTAGGTAGACAGATTCTATAACTATGGATTTTATAAAAGCTGGTGATGTGCCAGACATGTGCTTTATTGACATATTAATCAGGATTCCTTCTATTTCTACATAATAAATTATGATCTTTTCTAATTAGGGTAGCATTTATTAAATCAAAGTTATGGTTCATTTTGTTTCTGTGTGTTCTGAGTGAGTTGTCTCAATGTAAGTCTTATGTTTGTAGATGCAGGCTTTTAGATTTATAAATGTCTTGCCTATGTAGGCTTAGGTATTTTCTATCCTAAATACCAGCATCTGATATGGTGCTTGAATCTATTACCTATCAACAAAATTTGAGCACAAACTAATTATCCCCAGTACTAAGATCTTTACCACCAACTCTAAGACAAGTATTGTTAAGAAAAATAGTTACCTATTTGTTCCTTATCCTATATCAAACACACCTGCCAGTCCTATTTGTTTTATATGCTTTATATGTATTTCAACATACTCCATCAAATTTGTCACAATGAACTGTTTTCTTTTGGGTTTTTTTTTTTTTTTTTAATATGTTGCCTTTGAGATGCTTAATGAGCATAAACATCAGACTTAGTTTTTGTTTCTTCAAAAACTTCAATCAAATTCAACTAATACAAATATTTGTTATATCTTTAAATAAAAACTACTTATTTTATCTCTCTAAAAGGCATGTAATGCTTGTTACGGTGAGAAGATTTTGAATTTTATGTAGAAAGCCAGGTGCAATTTTTTCTATACAAATGGAAATGAATTTGTATTGTAGAAAAGATTTTTGTGAAAGAAGCTAGTTACAGTAGTGATTTCTTTCCATGATTATTAAATTTATTGTTAATCATTTTCTTGTGCAATAGTCTACCATATTATATAGGACAGGTTTGTCCAATCTTTTTTCCTAATGGGCTAAATTAGAAATTTAGGTATATTCACTGGGCCACAAATGTACTTTACATAAATGTGTTTTTAAAAATTTCAAAACATTGTAAAAATCAAATTTTAATAAATATATAATTACAAAAAATATTGTATAATATCTCCAAAATAAATTCAATGTGATTTTTGACATTGCTTTCCTTTTATAATGTTGTCAATATCTGCTTTTATCATACTAGTCTTTATTCTAAGATTATTAGTTAAATGGGAATAACCCAACCTATTTCTTTTAGCAGTTTTGATGCTTTTCATGCACAAAAATAATTGCTCACAGCAGTATATATTATCCTATACACACAAGTTTTTTTTGTTTTTTTTTTATATAAGCTAAATATAAAAATTTCATGGCATCAAGATATGTTCTGACTTATTACAACATCATCTCCATGACCACCATGATAACAAAAGAAACATTTATGACCTGAGGATATTTTCACTGTGGTATGTTCTCTGAATTTATATAAGTGTGCAACAAACATGCAATGAAATTTGGCTGGGTGACAGAAATTAAGAATCTAACAAAATGCTAGCAAGTGTGCATACCCTAAATTATGCAGCAGATTGTCAAACAGATGCTAGAGTTGATGCTTTCTAATAATGACAAAAGTATTTGTACAAAATTGCACACATACATTCATGTGTATATGATTGTGTGGTACACATGCATGCCTAAGTATTTAAAGCAAACACAAAAATAACATTGCATTAATTTCTGTCATTCATATTAACATTACAATAAATATTGTTAATTATAAACAAATTATCTGAGTCAGCTAAATAAATGTAGGACATGCTTCTCATCCATCCAGAATATTGCATGATTGCTTAAGGAAATATGTAATATCTATTTTGCAAATAAAACATTTAATGATATTCTTAAATCAGATATTCAATAAATCTTATAATTAAAGAAAGAATAAAACAATAAAAATACAACAGACATAGCAAATGTTTCCTTTTATCCAAGGAAGTATTCAATAGTTTTTTTTCTTCTTTTAAATAATACTTGATGAAAAATCAAAGACCTGCTTTATAAAATTTTGCCAATAATTATTACAATAGTTATACTCAAAAGGAAGAATTTTACAAATTTTTTTTCCTAATTTTTCAATACTGTATTTGATTGATTACATACACTCCTGGTCAAAATCTTAAGACCAAATACAAACGGATTTAAAAAATTACTGTTACTTTAATCAAAATATATTTGTGAACATTTAATTAGAAAATGTAGTTTATCAACAAACAAGTGAAAATTTTAAGCTTTAATTAATTTAAACAAATATTGAAAAAGTATTTTTTTTGATTGGTCATAAAGATAAAACCATGTAAATAAAAATAGAAAATACAGAACAAATAAGTCACAATGACAATATTCAGTATATCCTCCATTTTTGCAAATTACTTTGAAAATTCACTTTGACATACTCATTAACTTCTGCATGAGGGTGCTTGGGATGCTTGCCCAGGATGTATAAACTGCAGAACAAAGAGCATCCACAGTTTCAATTGCGATCCATGTTTATAAACATGGATTGCCATCTCTCCGTAAACATTCTCAGTCAAGTTTCGATCTGGAGAGTACAGTGGATGGCTCAAAAGCTGAATGCTGTTTTTCACAAAAAACTCTTGACCTTTGAGTGTTGTGGATTGCAGCATTGTCCTGCTGGAAAATCCAGTTTTCTCCACATAAGTGAAGACCTTCAGTACTTAGCAATATCTTTCTTAACATGCCAATGTAACTAGCTGCTGTTTGACAACATTTTACCTCCTGTAACTCAAGAGTTCCATTGTACAAAAATGAACTCCAGACCATAATTGATCCACCTCCACTGCGTCATGTTGAGAAAATTTCTTCTGGGACATCTTTTGCATGCCAATAACACTGAAAAACGTCTGGGCTATCAAGGTAGAATTTTTTCTCATCTAAAAACACTTTCTTCCATTTATACAACTGGAAGCAAATTCTAAACAGGTTTTATGGTGAGGAAGAAGTTGAGGCCTCTGCAGCCATTTCACGTTCTTAAACCCTTTATTATTTAAATGACATTGAATTGTTCGAGAATAGTATTCGCTTATATCTGATTTGATGTTAGACTTGAATCTCTTAACTTCTCACCTAATGCATCTATCTAGAGATGGTGAGATTTTATTGGGGGCGACAGCTTGATCTTTTAGAATCATATGTATCTGGATTTTTAATGAAGTCATTTTCAATGACAGTTCTGCTACAGCCAATTTTATTTGCAATGGCTCATTGTGAAAGACCACATCTGAAGTTCAATCCTGCCCTGTTAAAACTTTGTTAAAATTTTACCTTTAGCCATTTTAAAATCTGAAATTTAATGCTGGAAATGAGATAAGTAGATGTCTACATGCCTGAAGCTATGAGGAGTGACTAGTTCTAAAATTTTTGTCCAGTAATCCCACACAAACACAGTGTTATCTTCATGACCAGCCCCCCCCCCCCAATGCTTTCTCAATGGTTGTTTAAATTAATCAATTAAAAGCTTAAAATTTTCACTTGCTTGTTGATAAACTACCTTTTCTAATTAAATGTAAAATGTTTTGCAAATATATTTTGATTAAAGTAACTGTATTTTATATTTTTTAACCCTTTTGTATCTAGTCTTAAGATTTTGACCAAGAGTGTATAAGACACTGCTCACAGTATTATGGAGTTAAGATTGGTGTAAGTATTGGTAGCCTATCATATCTGGGTAAATGTTAGCCTAACAGATAACTTAATTTTACATATAAAATTTGGGAGATTTTTGGAATAATTTTAATATAAGGAGAGGGGAGGGGGTCCTAGATGCCATCAAAAGCAGTAAGCTTTCATTCAACAGTCTAAAAATGAAATACCAATTTAATCACAGGACCTCTTGTGCAACATTCTAACTTGGTATCAACTGAGAAATTTGAGCAATGAATGATGTATAGAAAATAAGCCAGTATAGAATTCTCCAAAATAAAATGTATATTCTAATACTAGCAGCCTCACAAAGAAGTGCCAATGCATTAAGAGATTGAAGTTGGGTGGGGTGAAAACAAAAAAAAAAAAAAAAAAAAAAAAAAAAGAAAGAAAAGAAAAGAAAAAGGAAATTTGCTGTAGCATTACCTATAGTGAATCAGTAGAGCCTGTCTAAAACATCTCATTTGCATTCAATGAAACAGTAAACAATGCCTGTACCTACCCCAACACCTTTTATTGAGCTGTGACATCTAATACAAATGGTGTTCAATGTACATGACTTGTAACATACCCTTGCTACTTTAAAAACAGCAGCAATGAATTTTAATGCATTCCACTGTAATCACATACAGTTAAATATATTCCAAAGTTTTGCACCATTTTTTTTGGGGGGGGCTGAAGAATTACAAAAGCTGAAATCACTGTATGAACTTTATTTACATATCTATTCTATAAAAATATTCTATTCAAGATTAAGTTTCTCCTACATAAACATCTATACAGGGGGTAAATTGAATACAAATGGCACACCAACAACTATGTTGGTCATGTAGTTTCATCTTTTTGTACAAGGTGGTCTGAAAGTATTGTCACACCCACCTCTCAAACTGTATGAGCCCATGATAGCCATCTGAAATAGAAAACTATACTATATAGAGATGACAAGACTTTCAGACCACCATGTATTGTAACTGATTTCTTCCTATGGATCACTGGTATTGAAAAGGTAAAAATAACTCAATACAAACAGGATTTTGACAAATGAACAACATCAAAGAACTTCCTTTTATAGAAATACACAACAGTATTTGTTTAAGAGAAAAAAAAATATATAATGAAGAAAAACTGACGAGTAGATGCATGACATGCTATGACTGACTTTAAATCCTTGATTCTAAATGAAAGGAGTTGATAAAGAAACAAAGCTGTCCTTTAGCTGTCTAATGAATTTCATCCATAACCACACCTCCCACAATAATGTTACACATGAAAATTGATGTAATATCAAAATAAAAAAATTCTACAGATCAAGACAAAATAGTGTTTATTAGATATTAAATTTCTTTTCCACATTAATCCTTCTATTAAAACATTAAATCTTATGTCACTAGTATTTTCTTTTAGTACCAGGATTATTTTACAGATAGAAATATTTTCCAATACTATAGACAAGTAAAAATGGAAAGAAATCACATACATGTCACCTAGCAAAGAGATCTTTTTTTCTTTTGATCAAGCAGCATGTTCAAGTATTTCTGCCAGGATTATTTAGACATCAAAAAAAAAAAAAAAAAAAAATCTTTAGAATCAAATTATTTTCGTTGCAAAGTATCACAAAAAATTTAGTGGTGGAGAAATTTAAATTTAAAGTATATATAATATATATATATATATATATATATATATATATATATATATATATATATATATATATATATTCTGCACAGTTTCTCCAAGAATGACACTATGAAACTAAATCCGGTAAATAACATCTACTTGAAAAACTTCAACCTATTTCTTATAAATTGGGTCTATTTCATTCTTTGTCAAAAGAAATACATAATACTCATATAAAAGTAATTTTTACATAATGTTAACAGACAAATATTGACTCAGGCAGTGTACAAACAGATGCAAAATAATTATATTCCATCAAGAAAATTACTTGTGTGAGAAATAATGAGTTTAAGTATCTATGTTGTTTCACAGAAGCTTAAAATTCAATATTTCTCAATGCCAGCCATCGAAACAAGTATATTGATACCAGGTAAAATAAACCCATAGCTTTTCTTTTAAAGAGAAATTTAAGTTATCATCATCTAGTACAGTTGTTACTAAGCAAGAGAAGGACTGAAGAGTTTAAATGAAAATGGATGGACGCCATGTTGTTGCCTGAAGGCAGAAAACATAAGGGATTAGGATGATCATCATTGAAGACAATGTATGGCTGCCCAAGTGTCTCCACAAGAGCATGTGGATACACACATACAGAGCAGAATGAGACTCAAGATAAAATTGATGATAATGAAGTCAGTGGATATCTTTCTTCCTTTCTCACACAGCAACTGGCATAATAGGTAGTCTTGTGTATGTGGTGTGAATATAACCAGTTGAAAACCCATCCATTACAATATTGAAAATAGGAAGTTATAATACTGCAAATATTTTACATACCATACTCAAGTATAGTGCAAGTTTTTATAACCATTTTTTTTCTTTTTAGCAGGTGGTGCACTAGTAATTTTTGTTTGAAGAGGTTAAAAATCATGCAAAAAAATTGAGGGGTGGCACTAAGTCAGCTTATACATGACTGTATACAATATAGGTTTATTGAATGGTCACTGAAGTCTTTATTATCCATAAAAGTTAAAAAAAAAAAAAAAAAAAAGATAATATAGCACTTTTAGTAGAATCTCATTTACAAAACTATACAAAGTCTCCATTTATTGTATTTATAAATTTAGTATTTGGCAGATGATTTCTCAGTCACCCAAGAAACAGAAAACCTATTTCAAACTTGAACTTGGTAGATACCCCCCAACAAAATAATCCCCCTGCATATACAGACAGAAGTCTATGTAAAGCTATTAAGAGCAACACAGACAAAGCAATTAATACATCTTTAAAAGAAAAATATTACGAATAACTTATAACTAGGTCCTTTGATTTGAAATGAAGGGAAGCCATTATAATGATTTGAGAAAGTAATATAATTGTAGAAGCAAGAGGGCACTATCCTTTAAATGTAAAACAATTTTTTTTTGACAGATTTTATATTAAACAATAAATTCTAAAATGTTTGTAAGTGGTTTCATTCTTGCATGTATATTTGAAACAAAAATACATTCCTCAGGTGAGTAGTCAAGAAAAAAAAAGGACAGAGAAAAGTTATTTTCATCAATTTAAGAGTCTTTATTGGGCACATCTAATTCTAACTAATATCACTAAGATGATTAGCTAAAAGTCAATAAAGCAGTTTGTTTCAAGTTAATAACTATAGTTTCAGCATTAATGACCTATTTTACATAATTTGCAGCCAAGTCTAAAATATAATGAATTAAAAAGAATTAACCAAGAGAAAAGGTTTTGCTCTAGTTTCAAATTATGAAACTTCTTAATTTACAAAAATTTTTTTTCAACAAACTGCCATTTAAAATGCAAGACTTGCTAATATAAAGATATCACAGATTTTACAATAACTGAGTAAACAGTTTTCTTTTATGTATACAAAGAATTAGAACAATAGTTTTATTTTGATAAATCAAGAGCATATGTTTTAATACCTTTACACTCAGTGTAAGTAATTGATATAATGCAAAAAAATGCTGATAAATGGTCTGGCATGAAGAGAGAACTTTGTTCATGATGTTGGAGTTGATAAAAGAATAAGCAATAACTTAACTTCTACAGGAGAGAAGGTAGTGAAAAATGAGTTAATAGGTTTCACAGTTTTAACATTCCTTGGCCCTCCTCAATTAAAACATAACAGCAAATGACAGCTGTGATTTTTAAGGATGCTAATTTTACTGTTTACAATAATATTAGAAGCAATGTATAACATATATAATTAAAGTTATTTTAGTTTTGAATCATCTGTAAAGATGCAAAGGATTTCCTGCTGCTCTCACTTCTTCATGGGTAAGGTAATATTAAATCATTTCTTGATGCCCTAACCAAATTTCTTCCATTGATAAATATCTAACAAAAACAAGAACTACCCTTCTATCAATTATTAAACTGTATAGAAAGCAGATGATACTTGGATATCATAAACACAAGAAATAATGTAAAGTTTATAAATTGCAATATATATAGTGTGGTCAAGAAGTTTGTAACCAAGTTGAATTTAATACACCTAAATCTTTATAAAAAGACAGTGAATTATAGCTTCAAATCTATGACAGTTTCTCTTGCAATATTTTCAGGTTAACTTGTTCATCAGAAACCCAAATATAACTGGAACATTCTAGCACAAGTGTCTTCAAAAGACTTATAACCAAATGCATCATTGCAAAAGTTTCTGAGAAACATTCTTCCAAGTCTAAAACACAAAATATTTTTGCTTTAACAGCTAATCTGGATTAATGTGCATGTCTTGTCAAAAAATAAAGTTAAAAACAATTATTTCTCAGACATCAAAGTAATTTTTTAGCAAAACAGAAATATTCAAGCATGGATCAATCATTTGAGAAACAGATTTCTATTTTACAAAGAACAAAATTACACAGATTTTAGGCTAATTTAACAATTACAAAAAAAAAGAAAATTCACATGGTAGCAACATAATTTTCTTCAAATGTCTTTTGCAGAAACAGTATCAGATGTTTTAACTACACAAGAATTTTATTTTATAATGATACAACTTACAAAAACAAGAAAACAGAGGGTGTTGTTTTAATTGTACCTGGAGGTACTGAAAAATTCTCAGCCCAACCAATATGGGATTAAAATCAATGAAAACTGATTTTTGATCAGATTTTGCAAGTGGGTCAAGATGGAGAACTTTTCAGTACCTCATTTTTTGCTTAAAATATATGGAATATTCAGAAGACTTGCAGCATGTACACAATGTAATGATAAATAGGAATTTGGAAGAATGCAAAATAATTTTTGGGCACAAAATGCAATTATTTCAAATAAATACAATTGTATTATGTAGCTTCTTGGCATTTTTATTCCCTTACACCAGTACTTTAAAATTAAATAAATTAACTTTTTAATCAGTTGTCAAACTAATTGTTAATGTTTTTTTCTATGCCTTCAGAAGGCTGCCAAGTCTTGTCAAATACATGTATTAATGAAGATGCAAATCCAATTTTCTTGGGTTTGACAAATTAAGAATTCTTTTAAAGATATTAAAACAGCTCACTGTGGGATGTTGAGAATCTTATATAACTCACCATTTAACCACTGGATCCCTTTTTGCACAAATGTCAATCTTAAATTACAAAAGTTACATGCCTGATTTGGAAATCTATGATTTAATTGCAAAGAGGGTTTTAGAAGTCTTTCTCAAGACTATAAACAGCAAATTTAAAGAACACATTCAAGAAATGCCAAATATAAATTTATATGGTGTAAAAAAGTGAGTATACTTAATAAAATTAAAGAGAATCAGGCTTTTTTTTTCTCTTTCCTGCACCACTCAAATTATATAACATTAATCTTGGAAAGCTTTAATCTTTGAATATGTGTCACAAGAGAAATATTTTTTTACCTAAACCTTAAAAATTGTAAAAGCTCGATTACAATTTTCTTTCTCCAAATAAGGATTTTCACTCTAAACCTAAAGCTTTTAATCACTTATTGTTCAAAAAAAAATTAAAAAATAAAAGAGTACAAATAGAATAAAATAAATTTTAAAAAGGTTATAAAAAAAAAAAATGTATAAAAGCAAGGAGTATCAAAATCTTCAGCTCACATTTTCTATGAATGGAATTTTAATGGTTTCAGCAAATTTTTTGTTTCTTAAAAATTACATATGAGCCCAGAAATAAGATCTTCTTAGAAGAAAAAAAAATTTCATCAAAATACAACTAGCACAGATAAAATGAGAGGCATTTCCAAGAATGACCACATTCTTTCAGCCAGGACAAAGAAAATCCAAAAGTATCTCTAACAAAAGATATGTCATTTTCATTTCCTGCTTCTTGCATTTCATACACACACCTGTGTTGTTTGTCCCCTAAGTTAACCACAAATGTGCCAAACCTTTAGCAAAAATCATTTTCTATTATTAATCATTGTGATCAATACCCAGAAGAAGCATTCTTTTGATTTAAAAAAAAAAAAAAAAAAGTAAGTTCACTACTTTTATTTTACATGTTAAATAGCAAACTCAAAGACAAAGTATCTTGCATAAAAATGTTTGGAATTGGAAAATTACGCTACAAGAGCGGGGAGGGGATCTTGTTCATGCCATTGGTGGCGAGAGAAAAATTCTATTTATAGGTAAAATAACAAAAGAATATCTCTTAAAATACTGAAACAGGAAACAAAGGGCACTTCTTGTCTTGAGATTGGGTAAAATATGAGGATACTTGCTATTCCCAAAGAAACATCACCCATCCACATTAAGTTATAAGCAAGAAAATATTTAAAAAGGTTCTTTTTGGTAAAGGGAAATAAAGAAATACATCTCGAAAATGCTTTTCTTTTGTTTGTGTGACGGACAAAATGCCTACACGCGCACCTGCATAGCATACACAACTGAACAACAGTGGAAGCATCAACAGTTGACAAATACTTTTCATTTAAAAGGTACTATTAAAAACATTCATTAATAAAACTGTAAAGAAAATAAATTTAAAAATGGCAACATGAATGAGCAGAGTAAAAAAAAAAAAAAAAAAAAAAAAAAAAAACAAACACTGAAATATGATAAAAAAAAAAAAAGCAAATTCAATAAATACCAGTACACATGTCCTTAATTTGGTGCGAGACACGCACACTGAAGTATTGCAATGAGGAAAATTTAGTTTACTTATATATACTAACTAATAATAATCTGATCAACCATATGGAGTACACCTTTTTGTGTCCCCCTCCCCTTTTTAATGACTATATAAACAAAGCAACCACCGGTCTGAAAAATTCAAAGTATTATGAGACAACTTTGAGATCCACATTTTTTAGGCTCTTCTTGACAATTACAATTATTTCTCCAACTAACTTAAAGCAAGGACGGTAATAAACATAACATCATCATTAACAACAATATGCAAGAAAGATGTGTACACAAGAGATACAGGTTCAGGACGAAGAAATGTCGAAGTAACTAAAAAGACAGACATGTACTACTACTACTACAATTCCTACAGCTAGAAAGGAAGAAGACGGCAGAAATTATAGAGAAAGGGTGACAGACACAACATGGTCACCGTTTCTAAAGACAGCGAGAGTAGTAGTAGTAGTAATTATTAAGACAAGCAAGGTGCTTGCTGCTGGGTGGGGTAGAATGGGTCGACGGCCTAAATGCTATCAAAAATAGAGACGTGAAAATATATATATATAAGTTCATTTATTTTTATACAACAGATTACCAAGTACGTTTATGGCTTCAAATACGTAAAAAAAATTATATTATATATATATATATATATATATATATATATATATATATTCTTGCACATTGATTTAGAAAGAAGTCTACTGAATCAGGCACACGAATAAACTAGGGGTTAAATGGATTGGGGGTAGGGGATAACTCAGGGTGGGAGAATTTTATTTACGGGAAGAATTTTCCTCCAATAGTAGCAGTCGTCGTTGCGATGAATATTTATAACATTAATGTTAATTCAAAAAACATTTCTAAAGATCAAATAAAAATTAAGAGTATTTTATTGTCATGGTAAATAAACTTACCGCGTGCCAATAAAAATATATATTCCAAAATAACTCCAAATATCAAATATTTGCGAGCATCATTTTTAAATTTTTAATAATTAAATTTCCTTTCTCGCCGTTCTGGTTAATAATCATTCCCGTAAATTCAGTTTCGTTTTTTTTATGCCATCGTTAAATAAATTTATAAATAATTTTAATTAAATTATTCATTAATAGACAAAGAATTTTTATGAATTCATAAAGAGATTCGCTAAACATTGGAAATGCATTTAAGTGAGAATTAAAAAAAAAAAAAAAAAAAAAAAAAAAGATAAAAGACAATTTTCTCTTGTAAGAAGTTGGCAGACGCAAAAAAAAAAAAAAAAAAAAAAAAAAAAAAAAAGAAGAAGAAGGTAGCCAGCAGCTTCTTCCTCAATTGAGGGACAAGGAAAGAAGCAACTGTCTTCTTCGGACAAGGGATCGCAGTACAAACGTAGTAGTAATTTTAGAAAGTCAACTAAGTATCAAATTCAGCGCAAAAAAAGAGAGTAAATCGTAAAATAAAACTAAAAAGAATTCTTTTTTTTTAGTACTTTGAACAAATAAAGATAATCAGGATATAAAAAATACAACAATGTGGGGACACACACATACTAGTCACTTTAAAGTTTAAATCCAAATTATTTTTCAAGTTCAAATTTTGGATAATTTTTGTGTCACAATATTGGGTTTAGTTAACATGATTTCCCATTATTTTTCAAGAACACTGATTTGCACATTTCCTTGCGCAACAAAAACCAATGCAACTGAAGTGAGGGCGTTATGCAATGAAAATACGACGATGATGATGTATTTTGTTCAGTATGCTGCCATAATTAGTTGCATGCTTCAGGCTCAAAAGAAATGAATTAATGCAATCTGATTGGGCGATATTGTTCTTTTGATTTAAAAACTTAATCAGGTTTAGCGTGTTTTCCTCTTTTTCTCCACCCCTCTTCCGATAGCAACTACAAAAAAGCAGTACATACATTTCAAGAAAATCCACAAATCTAAAAATTAAGAGAATTTTAGTTTCTCAAGCATCTTTCTTGAGTGTGTTTTACTTTAATGTACTTAATATAACAATGAAAAAAAAAACAAAAAAACAAATCCAAAGCTACGTTTGCGTCAAGGAACGAGTAGCGTTGTGAAGAAAAAGGAAAGATCGTCGACTGGTTGATGGAGATTGGGTGGGGGTAACAGTAATATAATTTTGTCATTGGCTTCAGGTTTCATTCGAAACTAGACTTCTTTAAAGGAAAAAAAAATCAAGAGTATCAGCAGTATAACCACGAGGTCCACCTATCCATCAGTTCGTCTGTCTGACACAGCTGCCGACAGCTAGTCTACAATAGCACGTTCTTCACGTGAATTTAAAACAATAAATAAATAAAAATAAGAATTTTCAAATAGCGTGAAATAAATAAACGATATTTATCCATTAATTTATTTCCGACCCATTCCTTGCTAATATTGTGAATCAAATTCAAATCGGAATAAAAATGAATCTTAATCTTAGAAACAAGCAGCAATCTATCGACATTTTTTTTTTTTCAAAGAAATTCAAAGTTAAAAATAAAACCATTTTCCGAAGAAAGGTCAACCTTTAGTTTTAAAGATAGAAGTAACTAAATTTTATAAAAAAAAAAAAAAAGGTCAAATAAGGTTAGAGACAGTGTGGACAATTTCTGATGAGATTCAATAATAATTTTTTTGCATTGACGAGCTTATGTGAGTGGATGACGAAGAGGATGGTTAGAGAGAAATGTTGCCAAGGGCCACGAGGGATAGGACATTTTGGAGAGCTATATGCATTCACGTCCTGAAGGGACACATCACATATAAAAGAAAATATTTATGATGCCATAATGTTCAGTAATACGTATTACAATCACCACATTCCCAACTCCTCCAACTCACGGACCTCATAGGTAACTTAAAGGGATAAAAAAAAAAAAAATCTAACAAAATAATGGATGCGATTTCCATTTTTTTTTTTATAGGAAGATTAATAAAAACTCAATGGAACGAAATTTGCAGAAATCAATCTTTTGCATTGCAAGGGAAAAAAAAAGAATCGGATTTCAGTTAATGTTGAAAACGAAAGATCTGCTAATCGGCTAAAGAAATATGATATCGGACGAAAAAAGAAACATTAATTTACATTACAAACTATTTCCATTTTTTTTTAGGAGTCGTTTGTTTGATGCTTCTAAATCTAACACAAAGTCAATTCTTTCATTTAAACGCATGGACGTCTGTATGCACGAGAAAGACGCAGGAAGCATCTACAAAAACAGAAGAATATTATGATTGTCGATCAATCTGCTTTTTATTGGAACCAGCGCACTGAAATGACATCGTTCGATCCAGTCAGTCAGATTGAAGGAAGAGTGTATCTTTCGTTTTTGTTTGAGGCATAAAATAACCATGGATTTCAACTGGAAAAAATGACGGACCATTCTTTTTAAAGCGTCTCTAACATTTGGATTGCAGGAAAAAAAAAAAAAAAAGATACAATTGATGTTACTGTTAAGTACGGTTTTTAGCTGCTTTAGTATGGAAATATTTTTGCAACAACTCCGATTATTGTGCTTTCATTATGGTGCTTGCCAATGCTGAGAAATAAATTTATTTAACTATCAATGACTAGTAGACAGATTATACCCCCCCTAAAAAATACCTAATCATTCCCTACCTCTTTAACTGAGATTAGGGCTCATTTAGTAAACTTTAAAAACATTTTTTGTGGTGGTGGGGATATTTAATTAGTTCAAGTTTGAACTCATGTACAGACAGGTTAAAAACCTTGTTAGTTAACTGTTAGACAAGAATTGTCAAGTCCAATACCAAATGAGGTCAATATTTCTGTGTACTTTTACAGATATTTATTTGAATGATAATCACAATTGCATTCGAAAATAGTATATTTTTTCAAAAAATAAATAAATTTAGAGATGATTTACAAGACAACTGTCTTAAAAATGAAAACTTTTTTTGTTATATTGCATTTCTGACTAATCCACTGAAATTAATGGACTATTTTTAAGATAAAGGTTACATTCATGAAATATTGGATTTTTTAACTATAATTTTTAAAAAAAAAAAGCTTACAAAAAGATGCTTATGATCACGAATAATTCAATGAAGTGCTGCAATGAATAAAGGAGATCAACATGTTTTAAAGGTGTTTATTGTGCACAAAAATTAAAAAATTTAAATAAAAACCAATCAGAAGAAGACTAAAAAACACAAATGAATTTTAATCCACAAAAAAAAAAAAAAAAAAAAAAAATAGCTTAGTTTTTAAAAATAGAAACAGGAATTTTACAAATTGCTTTAAAAATTGTTTACGTGATTAAATTTTCGATGACCTCGAAAAGACAATCACATTTGAAAATTTTACAAAAATGCGTACCCAGAACATGAGGCCAGGTAAAAAAGGCGGGGCCAATATTGTTTTTTCTAACATACACGTTGGCACCTATTTTTTTATGATTACATCGAAAACAAAATTAAAATAAAACAACTAAAATTTCGGAAAAGTAGAAATCAAATTTACACGAAATCTATTTATTTCTCAAAGAAAAAAAAAAAAAATTATTTCATTCAAAAATAACGATAAAATACAAAATAAAAATGTGGTCGATAGAAATGAAGATCAGATTTAAAAAATATTCCTCGACTTGAAACAGTGTTTTTATAAAAAGTTGTTGGTAATTAAGAAAAAAAAGCAGAAATCTAAGCGGACATACTGTGATAAAAAAGTAATCGATCGTTATCTTGCAGACTTTTGATTAAAAAAATTACAGAGCGATTAAAAAAAAAAAAAAAAAAAAAACACTTCAGTTAACTAACAACACTAGAGGGAGAGAGGAATCAAGGCCCTTTTTTTTTTTTTAAATCTTGCTTCTTCTCAGGCATCTGAAAAGAAGGGTCAACTGCCAGATTAACAAACTTAATAAATATAAAAATAATAATGACAATTATAAGGATGTCAAGAGAATATTGAAGTGGCTGACAATTCTGTGCAATTGTAGTAATAGTAGTGACGTCTATACTATGGCGCCCATCCGTTTATATATATATATATATATATATATATATATATATATATATATCTTTACACATTGGTCATAAAATCGGGGAACACTCTGTAGGTGTTCACTATTTTTATTTCTAGTAATGAAAAATTTTTTTCTTTTTTTTCAAAGAAACCAAATTGGTCCATACTACAAACAATATACACAAACAGCATTCTGATCACTTTCTTTTTTCCTCCCCCCAAAAGAAATTCCAGGAAGCAAGCCAAAACACAAAGTGTATAACACTTTTTCTAATTGAAGAAAAAGAGTAGTCCCCTACTTTGTGACCACTTAATATTTCAATTAGTCTTTTGTTTTCATTATTTTAGAAAAGTAAGGAGGCTAAGAGATGTGTTTTTCTTCCTAGATTTAGAATTGTTTAATTTCCAAGATAAAAAGGAGACGGAAGTGATTTCAACCGTGACTTGATGTAAATAAATAAAATAGATTACAGGGGAGTAACTCACCTAATAGTATCAGTTATTTCAGCAGCCCCGTCTCTGCCATCCTAAAGAGAAGAAAAGGAGAAAATGAGAAAAATTATGTACGAAAGAAAAATAAACTTAATCACACTTTATAAATATGCTAATGACAAGGCAAAACATATATAAAGATATATCCGAAACTACTACTTTAAAAATAGAGAGAAAATAATTTATTTGAAGAATATAAACGAAAAATCTTATAAAAATTTATTAATCATTTAAAAAACGAAATGAAATATTTCTGCTTCTTCTTCAGTTCAATTATGATCAAAACTGAGTCAGCCTTGTTTAAAAATGAAAGAAACGCAGAAATCGAAACAAATTACAGACATAAGAGCAAACAATAAAAAAAACGTTAATCTCATATTCGTTTTCTTAATAAGGGGGTAAAAAAAAAAAAAAAAGATAGTTCTTTTTAATGAGATGTGTTTGTAGTTTTGGTGTTTCAGAATTTAGTACTCACCGTTGAGGTAAGAGGCCACGTATAGACGGCGGCCTCAGCCCCTACTGGACTATGAAGTTTTAATTCCATTGTCTTTTCTGTATAATCTTTCTTCCTATAGCCATCCGATGGTCAAATTACGAGCATAAAATGCCTGAATTTGACCATTTCTTTTACCTGGGTCTGACCCACATCCAGCAACCCACAGTACAACTCCCTCTCCGATGGGGAAGCCACCGAGGTCACGTGACTTTGTGCTGATCGCTGATTGGCTGCCTCGTTCCCAGCCACTTTTGCCTTGCCGCATGGCGCTGTTGTTTAAACTCTACACTTATTTGTTCACGTACCTTTGCAACTATAAAAATAAATAAATAAATAAAATAAAATAAAAAAGGTAAGACTTTTGACTTTATCAACTGCTACATCGATCTTTAGGAAATGTGCAAATGCTACATTTGTTTAACGGAATGTCGAGGAATTTTTGATTATTGTGTTTAAGTAGGTAAGTACAAAAAAAGTAAAAAAAAATTGTTTCATAATTTCAGAGGTCAACGACTCTAAAGGTGTTTTCTAACGGAAAAACCCCTTCCTGTTTGACAATATATATATATATATATATAATATATATATATATATATATATATGTGTGTGTCTGTATTTGTTTTGTTTTTTTTAACATTCATTACAATAAATTTTTTTATCAATTTCACTTGCCTAGCTTTTTCTAGGATTAATCCTCAACATACTTTTTGTTACCAGGTAAATGTTCACCTGTAGATATAGCTCAGTGGTATAACAATTGACTGACGCCTGAGAAACCTTTTGTTTTGACCAATTTTGATGTGAGCAGTAGCAGTGATATACCTAGGTTATAGCCAGTATCCTAGGCAATGTATGAAGAGTGCAATTTGGCAGTTTCCATTCAAATCAGAAAAGCCATCTTTTGATAGAGAAAAAAAAAAGAATACTCTTTATATGTGATCTTGCTCTGCTTAAAGAAACTAAGTAACTGACCACATATAGACCAATTTACATCAGTAAAAACAAAGATGTTGTACCATAACTTGTTTATAAAAATGTTTAACAGACTTGTATTTTTGAGCTGATAAAGTCATCTAAAATATGGATAGATGTCAGATGTTTAAACAGATATAATTTAAAAATTCATCTGGGTAATAGTCATTATTTCACTTGCATTTTAAAAAAAAAAAATGTACTGATTTAAAAATGAATACTCAACATATATTCTTTAATTAGTCCTTATGCATTTATTAATGTTACTCATTCAAGGAGAAAATTCTGTTAAAATGTTCTTTAAGAATATTTTGACAGTTTTTGTATAGAAAATGAAAAGTGTACCTTGGAAAAACCCTAAAAGAACTCTTCTGTTTGATGCCACAATATTTTGGCTGATCAGTTTAGAGTCTTCCTCAGTCTCATTACTCAACATTTCCTTTCTGTTCAACACCTGTTTCTGTAGAAAATAGACATTCCCCTCTTTCCTTATTATACACAAGAAAAGACTGTAGAATGAATCAACCTGAATGCTGTGCTAACAGCAGAAGTAATAAATTAAATGAGATTCATTGTTCAAACTGTTTAAATTATTTTCTTCTTAGGCCTTAAGAGAAAAAATAGTATAAAAATGGTTGGTTAGTGAAGTTTTGATAAATGATTGAATACTTGGTTGGATTTTGTAATGACCTTTGGTGGAAAATATTGATTGTCCATTGATTTGATATACCTTGCAATTTTTTGTTTTATTAAAATATCCATTACTAGATAATATGGTATATTGTTTTAGATGCTGGTTTGTTAGTCTTACAAATGTATCATCAACCAAAAAGAGGAGTCTCTATGCTTTCATATAACATTGTTAGAAATTAATCAGTCCTTTGACATAATTATAGGTTGTGATTTGTTTGTTTTCAGAATCAATCTTCTTAATTTCAGGTCTCACTGCCCTTATCAATGAAAACATTAATTTGCATATAGACACATAAAGATAAAAATAATGCACTCTGCTATATAACATAATTTATCTATATTGATTATCCAAAACATTATGATCATCAGCATGTACGGAGAATAACAGCTACTGTCTCATGATTCAGATTACTGTACTTATCAGGGCTAGAGGTATGGAAGCAGTTAAGCCAGCCTCAAGTAGTTCTTCATTTTGATGTGTTGAATGTCACAGTTATAGATGAAAATAAATATTTGCATGACTTTGATAAAGAACAAATTATTATGGCTGGAAACAAGATCAAAATATTTTTGAAATGGCATGGCTAGTGTGATGCCCATATTCACTTATAGTGTGTACTTATTAGCAATTGTTTGAGGGGCAAAAAATCACCAAAATATGCATTGGCAACTAAAACATTAAAGGAAAAAGTGAATGGAGTTTTACCCACCAAATATAAATCACTAGAAGAATTAATGCAGCAGAAATTGTACATACTTTTAATTAAGTAAACGAGGGAATGTGTCACAACACACAGCACATTGAACTTTGTTGCATATGGTGCTGGCATATAATGCCAAAAAAATGTAATGACCAATTTAATATATAAAAGTAGGTACCTCCATGAGATCGCTAAAAAGGAGCATAGCATGATGAAAAAGATGCCAAACTTGATGAAAACAAAATTTTATCGTCTAAATGTTCATGTTATTATTAAGAGGAAAGATCAAAGTATTTTTGGGGTATTCTTTTACATTTTTTTAATTGTTCCGAGCATGTCTGAAATTTTCTTTTCGTTAAAAATCTTGTTTTTTTTTTGAGTCAGCAAAATTGACAGATAATCGATTATGACATCCATTTTTTTTCCATTTTATAAAAACGATGAAAATCTCACTTTGAAATTCTTTTAAAAATCAATTATCATTTTTTCAAAACTTATTTTAAGAAAATCAGAAATTATAATGTTTATTTAAAATATTTTGAACCAAGGTTGACTTAGCTCCTGTCCCGAAAAGATGTAATTTAAAAATAAAACAAAGCAGGTCATAACCTTTCGCGTCACTTGACAGGTGATGATTGACGGATTTACGTGATCATAATTTGTTCTACAGAAGCTGAAAAGTGAAGTTATTTAAATTTAAGTGAACAAATTATTTACCTCATTATTTTTAAGGAAAACTTTCAGCGCTCTAATTTTTTTTTTTTTGTACTTAGCTTTCACCTTTATGGAAAATATATTATAAAGAAATTAAAATAAGACTGTTAAGAGTGAGATTAAATTTCATATTTCATAAGAAATGTATCGAATTAATTTATAGGTACTTTTCTTATGAAATTTTATCAGAAGTGTACATGAAATACTATAATTTTATGTACATTTATTACATTTTATTGTGTTTCCATTCATTTTATTATTAATTTTGATATTTCATTTATGGAAAAATGTCATAACTGAGATTAATATAAAAATAAGATAATATAAATTTCATAAGATGATACTGGTACTTGTAGGTACCCGATTATAAACACAAAATTAGATTTCTTAATTACTGTGGGTCTTCTGATTAGTCAAATTGATACAATTTACAATGTGCTAAAAAAGATCGATCTCATAAGGACACTTAGGAAACCCGATGCGGCTTTTAACTAATTTTATAATATTTTAACAACTTAGATGTATTAAATCTATTATAATTAAAGAAATAACAAATAATTGTATTAAAAATTCATTTTTCATCAAAAAAATCTTTTGCTTTCAGAAAATATTGTCCATATTCATAAAAACAACTAAAAGCAAATAAAAGCATTTGAAATTAAATAATATCTTTGTTTTATTGAGTTTTGTATGTTACAATTCAGAGCTGATTTTCAGGTAGTGCAGATCTAATTAAAAACAAATAAAACATGATTTGCATTCCTCAAAACCTTGTGCTTTTAACTACTGTAATCACTAAACCCAATGCGATCGGATTTCTAGCATTTTCAGAAAATTAGTTGTGGGGGGGTAATAAATATAGAAAAAAAATATTTCTGCCATGACTTTAATAAAAAAAAACTTATTTATAATAATTTCAATCATCTGTGAATAGTTTCTGAAAGTTTCATTAACATCTGACAATTATTTTTATTTTTGCAAGATTTTCCAAATTAATGTGTGTCATGCAAAAAAAAACGTGCTAAAAATTGTCTGTTATTTTACTAGTTCCAGTGATACAAAGAGAAACAAGGTTTTTTTAATCAAAATTTAGAATTTTCTAAAAAGAAAGAAAAATTTTTAAAAATAATTAAAAAAAAACTTTGGTCTTTCCTCTTAATAATAACATGAACATTTAGACAATAAAATTTTGTTTTCGTCCAGTTTGGTGTCTTTTTCATCATGCTGTGCTATTTTTTTAGCGATTTCGTGGAGTTACCTATATAAAAGGAACTGAGTACATTTTCAATATGTTCCCAAAAACAATTTAATTTATATTTGAAAACTGATACTAAAAAGGAGAAATAATGTCTTGAGCAATTTTTGTAAGTGTTATTCAAAGATGAGGAGTCAGACAAAAATGCAGGCAAAATATGGCAAAAGAATTATGTTAATTTGACTGAATTTTGTGATGTAGGCCCCCAAATTGGCTTGATATAGGTCATTTTTTAAAAATAGTTAAACCTGTCTATTACTTGTTTATTCCAAAAAGATTTCCTTGTTTTTCTTACTGAAAAGATGCAGAAAAAGTAACTATCCAGAACTGATGATCTGAAAGTTAAACATGTGTGAGTTTTAACTTCAAATGATCATAACATGACAAATACTTGTTTGGACAAAATTAGTCTAGTTCTGAAATTCTGAGACTGTCTACTTTCAGGCTAGGTAAAGCACATATCTCTTTGGAAAATGTTCCGAAAATGCCACATGTCTGCTTGCAAGACCACTATGTGAAGTACACATATATAAAACCCAATACATCCATCATGATGCCCAATCTGATAAGGATATACCAAGTACATGCATCACTGTCAAATAACCTTGCAAGTAAAGGCCCAGTTAGAAATACCTTCAGATTAGGTAACCTAGTCTATGGGCTCGATCCACTGTCATTACTCACAGAATTAGTGAGGCACTAGACAACAAATACATCTCAAGGACAATTGTATTAGATATTTCAAAGGCCTTTGACAAGGTGTGGCACAGAGGGTCACTGCACAAGCTCTTTAAGAATGGAATCACTAGAAGTGTCTTCTGAATTATCAATTCCTACCTAACAGGTCCCAGAAGGTAATTTTAACAGCCAGTCCTCTGAGGTTCAAGTGCTTAACAGTCATCCTCCAAGGCTTGCTTCTCAGTCTAACCCTCTATTTTACATAAATGATCATTTGTGAATATTTATGCTGATGATACAATGGTATATGGGTGTACCCCCCAAACTCTAGATGGCCAGATCTAGACAGCTAATCTTTTCTCTGACCTAGCTTTAAGAGCTGTGGAGGAAAAACTGTCAGGACACATTCAATGTTTTGAAAATGAGTGACATCCCATCATCACTGAGTGAACCCTGAATTTTCTTGTCATGATGAATGGGTGCTCTCTCAGGGAGGCCCCATATCTTGAGTGCCTATTGGAACTTAACTCCAACTTGGACGACAAGTGAAATTCATATATACAATCCATCACTAAAGATGCTGAAAAAATGGTTGGTTCCCTGTACCACACCGGTAAGTTTCTGACTCCTCCTGCTATCCTCTCCTTTTACAAGATTCCAAAAGCATCTCTGCATCCTTGTAGGTGACAAATTATTTTCTACCCTACAGTCCCTTTTCCACAGATGAAACATAGCAAGTCTCTTTCTATCGCTATTTCCATGGAAAGTATTGAAATTAACTACAATCCTTGGTTCCATCAGTTCTAGCTTTTATGGCTAAGACCCGCAATTCCACACATATTGTAGCAAAATACCCTCATTCCCTTCATATTCTGTTGGTGAGATCTAAGTCCCATTCAAGCAGCTTTTTCCCATGACTTGCTGCTTTGTGGAACCGACCAAGAGAATGCTTCCTTGATCACTACAATCTTAACCTGTTCAAGTCTAGGGTCCAGTGCTATCTTTCCATATTTCCTCATAAACCATGCCTCTTACTCTGTAACTCTCTACTTTGAGTGGTTCTTGGGCCTTGTACAGGGTGAACATTATTGTAAAAGAAAAAAAATAAGCAATTGCAATGCTCACAATTGTCCATAGAAGAAAAAAACTTCATGCTTACCTCTATAACACAGACCTCATCTGGGTTGTTCATCTTTTTTGACAGTAGGAACACATGGCATGGAGACATTTTGATTGATGAGGTAAACCACCATTTTCTTCTTCACAGTAAAATAAATACTTTTTTCATTAGATTATGAATATACTGATGTACTGACATAAACATATATGATTTTTTTCAATTATTTGGATATATAAAAATATTTAAAAACAAAAATGGGCTTCTATGTCTTAAGTTTATGGATTGCTCTACATATGGTACCTTTTGATGATCCCATTACAGTTCCATGTCTGTTTTCTTTACTGGAGTTGAATGATTAAAGCATAAGAAAATATTGTTTGCCCTGTATATTAATCTGTTGCTCTTGAAAAATAACTTCAGCTCTGCTTTTATATTATTATTAAAAAATAAACTTTTGCATATAATTTAAGGGAAATCACAGCCAAGAACCACTTTTATAACAGATCAATTTTTGCACAAATATCTAAAGTATTTTATCATACTAGATAAAATATATAAAGATTGTAAAAGTCATAAAGCCAAGAGTTGCAGCTCACAAAAGAATAGATGTACACAAGCAGCAAAGCAACCAATTTCTCCTTCAATTTCCTGCGCCCAGTCTCTCAAAAACAAGAGTTTATATACACTCAAGATGCCAACAGCTGGGCAAATAAAAATATGTATGTGCTACTGTCTATAAAAGGTGCTAGAAACAAGATCCAAGCTTTTCAACCATTTTCAGCAGAAAATATATGCAACACTTGGATGTTTTGGTCAGAGAAGTAAGCAAGTATTTTCTTTGGCACATTTTTTTCAGCATGCTGCTAAGAGCTACTCTATCAAATATGCATTGCTTGTTAGCTTTCTAACTTCACAAAATTCTTTCAAGTGCTGCATTTTAGCCTGACAGTATGTATGACATTGTTGGGGAATTAGTCTGGGCACAATAGGGCCAAGAAAGAGCTAAAATTTGAGTTGGCATTATCAAATAAATTATTGTGCTCTAGTCAACTAGATGGGCAGGTTTATTGAATTAGGTGCAACAAATGTTTGCCTTTTCATCAATAAGAATGGGAAGATTGGCGAAAAAAAATGAAGAGTAATAGATGTGATATACATCTGGTTCAAAGTTGATGAAAATACTTTTCTGACTAAGTTATGAAATAATAAAAAATAAGGAAAAGAAGTAGTGAGAGAATATAAGGAGACAAGAAAATTATGAAAAGAAATAACCACAACATTCTACATGTGCACAGACACACACACACACACACACACAAAAAAAAAAGAAAAAAATCAACCTAACACTTATAAAAAGTGCATAATTTTTTTTTAATTTAATATAAATATAACAGAAATGAGAAAATTGGCAGATAATTGCTGCTATCTCCTGTTGAGTGGACCAAGGGATTACAAAACTGGAGTCAACTAAGTGAAAATTTTATATTTGTATTAATCCAAGAATGTATATTATAACTATTTTCAAATAAATAAAGCTGTAAATATAGTTCGTTGTACCTGGAGTTATCCCCCTTTAAGAAATCGGCTCATTCAGGGTGAGCTCTAACAAAGACCCCCATACTATTACATTCGAAATTAGTCTAGAAATGGTTTTATTCTTTAAATTAGAGCTTTTTTGTACTAGCAGAAATCCCATGATCTGTTTTTGCAGTGTTTACAACAATACAACTGCAAACTGAAATCATATTATTATAATATTATTACTATTATTAAAGCCATCACAAACATTGTCAGAGATGTTTTGTCTTAAAGGTTCGCTGCAAATTAGCCTAATTTCTCATCTTTAGTATAGCCACTCAATTGCAAGCATGCCCATCTGCTCAAGCCTATTTGTATTTCTTTAACACCCACAGATCCAACTGGTGATTTATACTGCAACTATGCTGATCAGACATTAGTTACAATTCAACTATGTGTCCCACCAGTCACATACAGTTTTGAATTCAAAGTTGTTGTTCTGCTAGACCAGTTGACAATCATGGTTAGAGAGTTCTTGCTATTTAACCCAGATCTGTATGAAGAAGAAATGAATTCATACCTTTTCAAAAGGTATTTGTGTGAAAGTGAATGCAAGCCGCTATAACACCACCTGCACATTCCCATCACAAACACCAAGCAAAATTCAAGTTACACAGTTTTTCTTAATTCAGGTGATCTAAATTCACTGTGAGAACAATTTCTGTATTTAACTATCTATTAAGTAAATATCAGTTAGATATTTATTAAGTTTAGCCTAGTTTGGTACAAAGTCATTAATATGAGGCATGCAGTGAGGATCAAATTCACTATATAGTAGTAATAGTCATCTAGGCTAACTCACTAACCATGGTAAGGTATTCAGGTAAATATCATTAGGTCTTGCGATTATAAATGTCAGATAAAAATATTTATAGTCACAAGATTGATAATTTATGATATCTGAAAAAAAAAAAAAAACTTGTCTTCTTTGGACCCAACCAGGTAAATTATCTAAGATAAGGTCAGATCTCTGCTATTTTCCTTTTTAAACATGTGATCTGTTAGGTTTAAACATGTCTTTCTGTTTAAAGCCAAACATTTTAACTTTTTTTTTTTTTTTTTTTTCAGTTAATGAGTTGCAAAAAAATAGCTTTGAAGTCATCAGAAGGAAATGAAAGGAGATAGTAAAAATAACTGAAGTATGTATCAGTAAAAAATTTATAATAAAAACAGATTTGGAACAAATGTTTGAGTAGTGTCATTGCATTCTAGAGTTTTGCTATTCACCATTTGGTAAAGATTACCAGCTAACACCACCACTACAACTACTACTACTATAACCAACATCATCACTCTTAATACAATTAATCCTAGGACTACTACTATTACTACTTCTATTACTATCAGCAGCACCACTGCCACTACTAATACTGCTAACACCACTACTAAACTTTTCTTGAAAATGGAAGAAAAAAAAAAAAGAGTATGAAAAAGAAAAAGTTCTTTTAGGTTATTTTTAAAAAATTCTATAGAGTTTTGTGTGAATAATGAAGTAGGTAAGTGTTGGTTGCAATATCAAATCTAAAATGTGATCAGGGATAATAAAATGGATTATAGACAAGTTCTGTGATTAAATCCAGAGACCAAGTCTAAACAGGTTCATTTCTAGAAATGATAAAAATAGCAAAAATTAGGATATTAGTCTAAATAAAACCTTGCAATACAACTAATGCCTAATTTCTAAAAAATTCAAGATATCAGCATTTGGATTCATCCAATTTGGGCACCCAGGTGTGAAACCCAAGGGGTAGCATATCTTTCCACAGGAATCATTAAATACTTGAGTGATTCTTAAATTTTTTTTTTTTTGCTTTGACTACATAGCTACACCAGTGGAATATGATAAAGAGAAACACAATCTTGAAAAGGGGATAAGAAGTAATAGATTAACAAAGAGGAAGGAAACCTTTTCTTCAAGCTCTTCATTCCATCTGATATTGTTTCAGAGAAGGGGTTCAGTACCACAATGGGCCAACTAAATAATTGTGGCTTGAAGTGAGGTATTTTGCTTTTAAAAATAAACAAAAAGAAATGCAAAAAGTCATAAATCCTAACATGTCATGCCACACAATGTTATTTTGTTATTCACTTAAAATTAAGAAATAACTCACTTAAAAATAACTCATTTATGTTTGACTGCTTTCCTAAAAAGGCTATCTTCATATTTTTCCTACACATCATTAACATCAGCAAATATATAAATGGTGTTATCTGTTTTTGTATGAATGTGTGTAAGTTTTTATTAAATTTAGACAATGCTAATACAAGACTGCAATAGTGGAACACATAGTGAGAATCAAACTCACAAGTGGTGGATTGTAAGTATACTTAGCAACATATACCTCTGTGATAGACACTCTTCTTTGCAATTTTCTTTATATATACATATTTTTTTTGAGGAGCAAGGAACAAATAGGGAGTTTCTGTCATGTTACAAGTCCTGTAACCCATTGAGTCATAGTGGTACCACATGTACTGCAGCCATAGCAGTGCCTAAGGCAAGATAGCTCAACAGAGCTCATTTTTATTCAGGTTGGTTTTTAATTCAGAGTTTTCCTTCTACTTGACTGGTTACCACCTCAAGGTAAGAGAGCCCAGTCAGCCCTGCTATTTAACTCATAGCTGGGAGTATAAGAGATGTTTCTATACTTTTCAGAATATTTATGTGAAAGTGAATGTAGCTTCTAAGTTGACATTTGCACTCAGCTTGTTAATTTCTCTTTTTGATTCACTATTACACTTCCCACACATCCAAGTGGGAGATTAGTGTTTTAAAATCTCAAAATCTACAGTAACATTTTTTTCATTAAAGAATAATTGTAAATTTATGATTGACTCTTTATGGGTTATTTATAGCTGAAATATATTTCAGATTGTAGGAGGTTGCTTACAGTACTTGGTGGTCCCAATTTAAGTACTGACCAGGCTCAATGCAGCTTAACTTTGGCAATTGAACAAGAACCTTTGTTCTTGACATCAATCTTGAATGAACTGTAAATAGATTCATACACATGCAATATAAACTGTTTAATGAAAGAATTCTTCAGAGATAGAATGTAATTTTCATTGGATCTCCACAGAAATAATGGCCAATTTAACAGTTTTTGTCTGAAGTTTTTAGATTTTTTCAAATTAGTTTCTTCATTTGTATTGTGTTTATCACAATGTTTCAGTTGTGACACCATCTGTTCTTTCTTCAGGTATCTACTGGATTCAGGAATCCCCAGATGCAACTCTTTGTTTTTTCCACTTGAGTATTTTGTTTTTTTTACTTCTACTACAGAATAAGCATCTTCATTATAATTCTTTCTTATGATGTCAATCTGCCTCTTTGTTAAGCCAATAGATATTTCTGTACTACCTAATACAGAGATTGAACTTGCATCTCTCAAGGAACTAAACTGTTATGTTTTACATATCTCTATGCATAGTAGTAGTTGTAATACTGTTCTCTGTGGCCTGAATAGCAACCAGGTTTACTAGACATAGCCTCCTATGTTTGCCGGTTGTTCTCTATTTATACTTGTCTATCTAATTTGTATACAATACTACACCTCCCTGAATTGGAGAGGTCATCTACCCTTGTTTTTTCTTTTACTATTCCTGATTATTTTTGTATTGTGTTGTCCTTCCTCTTGTCTCAGTCTCTCTTCATTTTCTTCTTCATACTCATCTGTCTTTTCATTCTCACTTTCTACCATTTCCTACTCTGTTACACTTTTGCAACTTTCTGTCTCTTCTTGTTCTTGATCTTCCATTTCTATGTCATCCATTTTGTTTCTGCTTCTGAACTGATCTGCATGTGCCAGTATATGTTGTCCCTTTTTCTCAAATATACCTGTGTTGTGTCCTTTTTGTATCAGGAAATTTGCTTCTCCTGGATTAGCCTCTTTATTCTTTCTATACAATACCTTTTCTTTTGTTGCAAAGGACATAGTTATGGAGGCTCTGATTTATCTTTCCATTAATGCTGAAGGGCTAAGTTTTCTTCCTGCATGTGGAATGGATCTGTAACGGAGGAGCATTTTTGGTAGATACGCTTCTTTGCTTTCATTAAGTGGTGAGAATGCTTTTAATCCCATTTTTACTGCTTGTACTTCTTTTTGCAATGCCATTAGATTGTGGGTGATATGGTGGTGTCTTGTATAGGATGCATCCAATCTGTTTTAACCATACACATATATTCTCATCGCAAAATTCATGTGCATTGTTGGTGATTATTGTCTGGGGTACTCCATTCGTTGAGAATATAGTTCTTAGTACTTGCTTTTTTGTGGTTGCTTTTCTGTCTTTTACTCTGACAACCTCTGTCCATCCTGAATATAAGTCGACATTTTGGGCATCTCTTAATGTATTCCTCTACATCTTTTGAATACCCTGGCCACCAGTCTTGTTACTTAAGTCTTCTTTCTGTTGCTGTTATGCCATAATGCACATCATCATGTAGTTCTTTTAATATGTCCTGTCTCAGTATTTGTTGAGCTACTATTATATCCCCATTGTATATGCCATTTTCTATGGTTAGTTTGTGCTTCGTTTCTTTAAAGGGTTGCTCTGCAATCGAACAATTGCTCCATATATTATTTTTTATTCTCTCTGCTATTCTGCTTAATGGTGGGTCTTGCTTTGTTTCTATTTTGAATCTGTTTAGAGGAAAACATCCATTTCTACCCAGTGTGTTATTTTATCTTCAGTATTTTACTGTTTTTCTTCTGTTTCATCCTTGAACTGTAAACTTGATAAAGTGTCTACATGAGGGATAGTGTTCCCTTTTATGTATACTATGTCAAAATCGAATGCCATGATTTTTATTGCCCATCTTGAAATACTTGACGATGTGACTTTTGGCAATTCTTTTTTCAGGTTAAATATGAATTCTGTGGTCCAAATTTAATAAGAATCTTTTTCCTATCAAAAAGTTTTGTGCCCTTTCCATGCTCCATACATTCACTAATGCTTCTTTTTCAATATTGAAGTAGTTAATTTCTGCTGATGTTAACCTTCTTGATATGTACTTGATTGGGTGTTCTTGTGATAGAATAGCAGCAGTCGCCTTTTCACTCACATCTGTGGTTAACGTTACTTCCTTTTGTGGATCAAAAATTTTTATTATTGGTTTGTTCCTCAGCAGTTTCTTTAGTGTTTCAAAAGTGATAATTTGCTTTTGTGTCCAGTTAAATTCATTGTTTTTTTGTTTTTTTTGTTTTTTGCGTAATTTTGCAAATGGCTCTTTTATGTTGCTGTATCTTGGTATGTATTTACTATAAAAATTTATTATCCCCAAAAAGGATTCTAATTCCTTTTTGTTTGTTGGAGCAGCTATTCCTATTATTTTCATTGTTAGTCTATCATTGGGTGATATGCCTTCTTTTGATATTTGATATCATAAATATGATATCTTCTTATAGTCAAAATTACACTTGTCTTTGTTTACAGTCATGCCTGGCTTATTTAATCTCAATAAAATTTGCTCTGTTTTATATTTTAGTAGATTTTTAGTTCTTACTCCTACAAATATATCATCCTGGTATATTTTTATATTTTTTATTTTTCCTAATAAGACTCATTCAATTGGTTCTTGAAAATATGGCTCAAAGTCTTTACCCCAAATGATAGACAAGTCCATCTTAGTAAGCCTATAGGGGTGTTTATTGTGATGATTTCCTTGAATTTCTTGTCAATTTTGATTTGGTTGTATGCTGCCTTGAGATCGATTTTTGCAAAGTGATCCATTTTTACTAACTCATGACTCACAGTTTCAATATTTGACAAAGGAAAAGATTTTGAACGTATCCGATGATTTACTCCTATCTTGTAATCACCGCATATTCTTAAATTTCCATCAGCTTTCTTTATCGCTACTGTTGATGATGCTCAATTGCTAACACCTTGTATCACTCTTTCTTGTATGTCTTGTATCATTTTGTTTAATTTGACTACTAGCAAAGGTAGGACATGAATTGGAACTTTTCTTGACTATATATTTTGGGTGATAATTTTCTTTTAGTCAAATGCTTGCTTTATAGCCTTTCAATAATCCTATTTCATTTTCTTCTGCTTCCATGGAATTGATTAATCTCACTGTATCTACTTTTAATACATCAATTCCTAGTAATCTGTGATCTTTTTTGCATTCTACAACTGTAATGGGAATTATTTCAAGACACTTGTTGGTTTCAAAATTGGCTTGAAATGTACCCATTATATTTATAGTCATTCCATCAAATTGCTTTAAGTGGATGCTGCTTTTTTTTTAAATTTAGGTTGTCCTAATTTTATCCAGAAATTTTTTGGTATCAACATTACTTCACTGCCTGTATCAACTTGCATGTTAAATGTTTGGCCATTTATCCCTATTTTTTTCTCTACTTCTTTTTTGTGCATTCATTGTAAATATTTCAGCTTCTTCTTTGAAGGAGGTTTGTACTCTTTCTATTTTCTTCTCAGAACATATGCATATGTTCTGAAAATGATTTTTTTTTTTTTTTTTTTTTGCAATTTGAGCATATTTTTGCTAGAGCTGGACATTTGTAATTGTCTCTCTCATGATTTTTTCCACAATATCTACATTTATTTATGGATTTGGTCATGCTTGTCCTGTACATCTCAAATTCTTCTTTTAGTTGATTAAATTCTGTAATCAACTCTATTTGTTGCAAAAACTCTACTACTCTGTAGACATTCTAATATTTTTCATTTGTGGTTTTGGTCTTGCAAGCCTTCAATTATTCTGAGAAAGGTTAATTCATCTTCTGTAGTCATTTCCTGTGCTCTCAATTTTTCAAATTCACAATACTTGGCTCATTCTTTCAATCTATGTAAGTATTGTATAATGGGTGCTTGTCTTGTCTCTAAAAACTTGGTTCTTTCAATGATGACCAATCTTTTTTTTGGTCTTATGTTTTTTTTTTATAATTTCTTCAAATGTCATTTCTTCTAATTCACTGGGGTAACATATTGTTGAAATTTTCTTCACATCTTCGCACCCAGTGGTAGCAAGGAACAAATCTGTTATCTCATTCTCTCCTCTGTCAGTCTGTGTGTCTCTTAATTTTTTCATTCTTGCAAATGCAGCAAAAGTCCTTATCCATGTTTCTATGTGTTCTAGGTCATCCTGCAAATTTAACAATCCTATAGGTGATGCCATTATTATGTTTTGCATATCTCTGCATAGTAGTAGTCATAGTAAAGTTCTCTGTGTCCTGAATAGCAACCAGGTTTGCCAGTTATTCTCTATTTATGCTTGTCTGTCTAATTTGCATATGATACTAAATAAACTTTACTATCACTTTTAGTCACTTAACCATGTCTGAGAAAACAGAATTAACAATTTTATTAATTTTGTCAATATTATATGTTGTTTCATTATAAACTGTCATCTTCATCTAGGTTGTTATGGTCATAATGTTTCAGCCATTGTTATTCCCTGTAGGAGTCTTTGATTTGAAAAGAATAGACTTTAATTTTAAAACTCCAACATTAAACAACCTTATTCTATGGCCTGGCATTGGTTTAGTATTGCACTTTATTTATTGATTGTGTGTTCAATCTCTGGGTCAGGTAATGGAATCCAGTAAAGCAAGTGGGGGCTCAAGAAGAAATTAACAAAAAAAAAAGGATGCATAAGAACTATGAAACTAATATACAATATACTCTAGCATGGACAGTGGAATGAGAACAGTTTTTGTGGATTGATGAAAAGGTTCCATCTGAAATTTCAAAATGTTACTGAATATGACAAACAACTGAAGAAGGTCAAAGGGTATAATGACTGAATTGATAAGGACAGCAGTTAAAAAAAATTACTATAATTCTAGATTCTACTAACTTGCAGTACTTATGCCATTACTTAGAGATTTTTTATTACATTTTTAATTTCAGTAAATTTTTTAGTTGTTATCTGTCTGGTGTTTTATGTCACATAAGATCTCTAGTGAGGTTTCTGTAAGTGGATTGTCCCATGGTATACAGGGATTGACCCCACACCCAGTCTCTGTACACTGAGGAAGTGTTGGTTTTCTGTTCACATATTCCTATGCTAATGGGTTCTACCTCTCCAGGTATAGGAATTTAGTTTTACCTTACCTAGACTGGTTGCCAACCAAGGATGAAGAATCGAGATTGCTCTACTATTTAGCCCATAGCCTGGGGGACATTTTCTGTTGATCATCTTTAATTTTAAAACACCCTTTACTCTTTTTTACCTTTGAAACACATATTGCCATGAAATTTAAAACCATTTATACTTTATACAAATATAAATGGCTCAGTTATCCCAAATTTAATATATATAGTTTGAAAGGCATTGTGACCAATAATAGAAAATGTATAATTCTGTTTAAAACACTAAATTTGAGTCATTGTAACTTGCAGATTAAAGAAAAGAACAATGAATAAAACAATATTTAATCTTGCAAAAATAGATTCCTGATTTAGAAAAATGAATTGTGCTACACACAACTAAAATACAAACATTTAAAATTAAACATTTGTTTTTAGATAGCCTATATATTATTCTGTTTTTGCAATTATATACTGTTGAACAGTTACTATATTTATATGGGAAGAGTGCTCAATATCGATGATAGAGCATTTATAGATATAGACAGTGTGGACATAGGAATCAGCACTGTATGGTTTAATGCCTCATTGTAATCTTCAAACAATATATTATGCTTTTCTACCTAGGATCAGAGTGTAGTATATGTTCTCAAGCCAAGTTACAGTTTTTGATTAAGAAAGCTTCATAATATTAAGGAAGAAGGAAATGGGAAAAGCAAGGCAGAGGAGTAGAGGGACAAAAAGGACTTGAAAGGGTAAATGTTGGCTGTCAAAAATCTATAGAAAGATGAAAAGAAAACCAGGTGAAAGGAAAAAATATGCATACAGAAAAGAGTAAAGACTGAGTGACAGTAACACATAGAGAAGCAGACTTGCCAGTTGGATAACAAGAGAACGAGTGAAAGATTGAAAGTCAGGTAAGGATTGAAAGGCATAAAAACTGTGATACATTAACATTCTTAATAGAGAGACAACACAAGAAAAAATAAAATGGGGATTTGTTGCATTTCTCATTCTTTTTGTGCATCTGAAACACACCTGTTGCTCACCATTTCCATGAAAGATGTTTGGACAAGCACCGTTCTTTAGTTTCAACAGTTCAGACCTTCACAGCTGCCATGCTATATCCACAGAGTTGAACCACCCTTATTCCCTCTATATTCCAAATGTAATGAGGAAATTCCTTTCAGATAGCTTTTCCCAAGAACAACTGCTTTGTGAAACAACTCTTGTATGGATGCTTCCTTTGAACACTACAGTTTTAACCACTTCAAGTCTAGAGTCAATCATTGCCTGTCCTCATAATCTTCACTTCCTGCTCTTACATTTATATTACACACCCCAGGTAAGATTTTTACTTTGAGTGGCTCTTGAGTCTAACATTGATTGAACATTAAAATAAAAATTAACCAAATTCATGTTTTTACAACATTTAAATTCCTGGAAGATTACTAACTATGACAAATATCAGAGTAAGGCCAGAATTTATAAAAGCTGAAGTGTAATGACTTACATAACCAAAGTGAAGACATTAATCTTACCAATTTCATTTTATAATAAAAACAATGAAATTAACCTAGATAAACCAATATACAATGTCTGCCCAACTAGTGGGGCCTACAATATGACAAATGCCAAAAGAGCCACTTACTTGTTAGATGCTTATGGACTTGAATATGAATGACTAATGCTTACCTATAGATTCAAATATAAACAAAACCTATGTTTACCTAGACTCAAGTAGAGACATTGTTTACTTATAATCCAAGTATAAATACAACCAATGTTTATTTTTCATTTTAGATATAAACATGACCAATGTTGACTTATACACTCAAGTATAATAAATAATTTTGACATTAAATAACCTAACAAGGGTTGATATTTTGTTGAAAATTGTGAATGCTAGCCTTCATTATATGCAAACATTTTCTGTGTTCCCAGGAAAATGTCAGGCTTACTTTGGGCCTCCTGCCTTCAGTTTTTGGCACCTGATCTAATTGATGCATGCTTCTCTGGGGAACAATTCTTTGAATTTGTTTATATTGACTAACACTATTCTTCTGGTCTGGATTGGCTGATCCATTAGATATATACAACCATTTTCTCAGATCAATGATTAAAAATGGCTTCAAACAAATGAACCCTGTAGGTCTTAAAGAAGATAACCCTTCATCAAATCTTATAGACTAACACTACAGAATCACAAAGAACTTTACCAAATAACCAAAACCACATCATTTGAAAAATTTTCAACAACAGCAACTATTAAAATGGATAGTACATGTCAAAGGAAAAATAGTGATATAATCAAGATGTTGACTTTTCACACTAACTTAAACAAAATGTTAGGAAGTAAACTAGATAGAGTGACAACTGTTAGTGGGTTTGAGAAGCCTTTTTTTCCTGATAAACTGTTTTAAGAGAAAGATTTTATAAATTTCAACTGATAGTAATGCTAACTGAATGCTTCCTGTATGGAAATAACTAATTTCACCATTACCATTTACATTTCAAAGTTTTATAGAATTTTTTCTTTTTCTATTTTCTAGCTTATGGTTTGTGCACATACCATTAGTTTGCATGATCAAATAATTTTACTTGCACAATTACCAGTGGATGATATGGTTCATACTCAGTCATATCTATTTTTGTACTCCCAAGATAATTCTCTGCATTCACTTATTATATGTTTAATAATTTTATCTTGAGTTCCACATTTATTTTCCTGCTATTGGCTTTAATGTCTTTTTTTTAAGTGTCATATCCCTTTATGATGTACAGGTTAATGACTCTCTACAGCTTCTTTTTCTTTTAATATCAGTAAACTGTGAATTGTTATGGTTGTTCTTGGGAAAGATAATCACATGGTTTCCCTGATTTATTCATAGGTCTGAATTCAGTGTTATTCTCCTACTCTGGTTGCAAACTAAGACTAGAGAATTCAGTTTTCCATGTTATTTAACCCAGAGTTGGGGGATAGGGGGAAAATGGCCTTTCCCAAGAACACTAGTGTGAACTGAACACAAACTGAATTTGGATTCTGCAGATTCTATTTTCATCATTGTACTGTTCACCTGTATCTCCTCATTGGCCTTAAAACAGTTTATTTTTAAATACTTGTTCTGGCTTGCTATTTAAGCAGTTGCTACACTCCGTTTAGCTAGATGTACATACATTAAAAACCCTAGTAGTAGCAGCTACAGCTTTTCAAAAAACTGGGAATATGCATAGCACATATTTCAAGAGACTAGGCCTTTTTCATACAGTGCCACAGACAAGAATCTCTGCACTCTCAAGACACATGCATAGTCTAGACATGACACTCACTCATTCATTCAATAAAAAGGTAAGTGTAACCACATCCATTTCTTCCTTTTTACTATCATAAGAATATTCCTTAAAATTTCACACTCTCTGCCATATCTGGGCTGGAGTTACCCAGTCCTCACTTGCCTGTCCTATGTATCTAATATATTCAAAAGTATCTATATGGCCTTGTAGGTAACAAATTATTTTCCACCCTACAGCTACTTTCCCACAGCCAAAATGTTGCATGCCACTTACTGCTCTATCGCTACTTTCATGAAGTGTATTTTGACATGTTATATCCCTTGACCCCACCAGCCCTGGTCTTTATAATTAGGACCCACCATGCCACATGCACAAGCACAAATCATTCCCATTCCCTTCGTATTCCTATAGTAAGAAGTAAGTTCTACTTGGACAGTTTCTTCCCAGGAACTGCTGCTTTGTGAAACAAACTTCAGGTAGGATGTTTTGCCAATCACTACAATCTTGAGCTCTTCAAGTTAACTCTTTGTAGTGATATCAGTGTCAGTTGATATTAAATGGAAAATAGCTGAGCTGTAACAAAATTGAATTTGGACATTTATTTTCCTGATGGTTATTGGTAAATAAAGTGGACTTAACAAGTACATGGCAAGTGGCTTGGACAAAGAGTCATTGAATGATAATAAATTACATTTTTAGACAAAGATGACAAGACAAAGAACAATGTTCTCTATAAGACAGTGGTCACTACCAGTGAAAAAGTCAGAGAGACAAAGAGCCCACAGAGAACGATGTGAAAGGGAAGACACCAGTTAAACTATTCATGTCTACCCTCACCTACACTTCATCTCGGCTTCACTCGTCTAGTAGTAGGTTATAACTAGGTATAAATACACAAAGCCCAATGTATTCGTCATGAAAACCAGTGTGATAAAGGTATACCAGGCATATACCTCACAAATGTGTGTGATATGATAACAGATTCTGATTAAAAAACAGTGCATAATCTTGCAGGTGGAGCCCAGTTAGAAATACTTTCATCTCAGGTAACCCAGTCTGCTCAGATGTGTTCCCAAATATCTAGATATGACTCTAAAGTTGCTTTGGCTGCCTCATCTTTCAATCTTAAAAAAATAAAATAACCCTCTTGACACTTAACCATCCTGTTCCCGTACAACACACGCTCAAGAATAGTGCATCAGCCCCTAGGAACATGCACAACTGGTTATGATATGGCAACTGACAAGAAAATCTTTGGTAATAAACAGGATATTTACTGTAGCTTGTCTTACATGTAGATGTTAACACCTCCAATCAATTAAGATCATAAACCATGAGAGCCTTTCCTAGTGTATCATAGTGGCATTTATTATTATTAATTTTATTATACACTAGCCTAGAAGCTGTCCTTTGAGTTGACTTTAAGCTAGCTCCTGTGGAAGGCTTGTTTTGGGACTTTGACCTTTTGCCTTTAGCATTCTATGTGTGTAAAAGTTATAAGAATTTAGAAATAAAATTATTTTATCTTTATGTGACACTTTAATTCGGCATAATCTTTCTTCATATACACAACCAATCTCCATTTATTTTGTGTGCAATTTTTATTTTCTTTTAAAATCACCATTCTTTATGATCCCTTCACATAAAGTCATTCTTAAAAACATTAGGGAACCCGAAGTATGTAATATTTCAAATATATCACAGTACGCATGTTAGAAAAAGAAAAGAAAATATATAAACAACGTACCATGCTTCACTTAAATTTTAATTATGGTTCAATTGGACCATATCAATTGCAATTACAATGAACAGTAAAATTAAAGTTAAACCTTTAATAAAGAATTGTTTTTTTTTAAACTTTTCATTCTGTTCAATATTCAAATTTAACTTTAAATGAGTTATTTATTTAATTTTTACTCGTGTAACTACAGTAGTTACTACCTGTTACTTCATGTTGTTTAGGATTTACAGAGATTGAAAAAGAAGTGGACAGATGGACACATGTACACTGTGCTTTATTAATATAGATTATTATTATTATTATTTCCAGTTTCCCTGATCCAATCCTTTACCAAGTCTTTTAACTGAGACCTGAAATAAAGAAAGTTTTTACATTAAAAGAGTTTTTCTGAGTATGTAAGCAGTTCCCATGTACACAATTTTTTGTATCTCTGGTCATGATGGGATTTTCTTAATATATGTAACAATATTCTTTTTAATCATTCCTAGTGCTCATGTTATTATTGTAATATTGGTTGTGTTTAAATGCACATTCTTGTAATTTCTATTTTGAGGTCTTTTATTTTGAAAATATGTCAAATTCTTTTGCTCAGATGTTTTCATCAGATGGGATAGTGATGTCTGTGAGGTAACACATTTTTTAAAGTTATTATTATTATTATTATTATTATTTATAATACCTGAATTTTCACACATAAAAGGTCTAGTATTGGTTGCTGGAAATCAAGTAACAGAAAATCCCCTCAAATATCCTTCATAATCATTATCTGAAAATATTTATCAGAGATCATAATCTGTATTATAAAAGAAGAGATGATTCTTTGTCTGTCACACACTGACTGCATGTGAATTTATATGCACATATGTAATATGTATGTATATGTCTCTGTGAGTGACTTACATGTGCTTGTGCTGTTTAATGAATATCCACACAATTTGACTGTTTGAAATAAGACATTCGAATAATACATTCCCCTCCCACAATTCTGGACAACTCTTACCCTAGGTTGAACAATAAAATCATCATGTTAGAAAGAAGAAAAAAAAAATTTTTTTAAACATTAAAAATGATCAGATAATTATAAGATTCTATTGAATTTTTCCTAAATTATTTGATAATAAACAAAACTTTAATGCATTTTTTTTCTAATTTAGTAAAAATATTTTTAGGTTTGCCATTTAATTAAAAGATCCATATCTACACACAAATATTCATAAACACAATAGGAAAGCAAGTATTTGTTTTATTTTTTTTTAATGTTCACCTTATACAAGACCCAAGAGCCACGTAAGACAAAGGGTTACTGAATGAGTTTGTTATGTGAGCAGTAAGTTAAGAGATAAGCAGTATAGTTAATAAGGATATGAGGGAAAGAGAACATTTAACATTAGACTTGAACAGTCTAAGATTATAGTGGTCAGGAAAGCATCCTCTTGGGAGTGGTTCATGGAAAGAAGCTGTTCAAGTGAAACTTACTTCACACTAATGGTCTATGAAGAGAATGACAGTGGTTTGCTTCAGTGTATACAGTCTAGTGGAAATTAGCTGTGAGGGTTAGAGTTAGTGAAACTAAGGAATGTAGCTCATCTAAACATTTTTCATGGAAATAGTGATAGAGTAGCAAGGGCTTGCAGTATCTCACCTGAGGGATAGGTGTTGTAGAGTGCAAAATAATTCATCACCCACATGGCCTTGTAGACACTTGGACTATATAAGACTGGAAAGTGAATACTTGGCAGCTCCAGCCCTGATAGAGCAGTAGTACTTCATTTTCAGCCTGATCTGGCTCTTGTAAAGATAGAAAATTTTAGGTACTGGAGGTACTTACTGGAGCAGTATGGGGAACCGACTATTTTTCCAGCATCTTTCTCAATGGATCATATATGCGAGTTCCACTTGAAATTTGAGATGTACTTAAGTCCCAATAGTCCTGCAAGGTAAGCACCCTCCTTAAAAGAACATCTGTTTATTGCAACAGACAAAAATTCAGCATCAGCTCACTGTTTCCCACATTGAATTGTTGGAGCTTGGTCAGAAGAGAGATCGACTACCAGGTCAATATATATATATATATATATATATATATATATATATATATAATAATTGCAAATGTCACTGTGTCACACTTTCAACTTTTCTCCTAGAGGCTGTAACCCAACATATACAATTTTGGAATCAGGCTGATTCCGTGAGCAAATTAAAAACTTTGCGGGCCATATATGAACCTGCAATCCTGAAATTGTTTGTGTGTGTGTGTGCATGTTATTACTGTAAATGTTATTTTAGTGGATACATTCTTTTTTTTTTTTTTTAAAACATTGTGAATTATGTCTACCAGTTTGGTCATTTGAGAGAATTAATAAAGAAAGTGTGCTCTCCAGCAGGATTTGAACTGGCATCTTCCTTTGTAGAAGAAACCATTGTTTGATCAGTGTGCTTTAGACTGCATCCATTGTCTGGTAGTGTCTGAACCTGCATCCTCCTTTGTAGGATAAACCACAGTCTGATCCAGCATGTTTTACACTGCTCAGTACCAAAGAGCATCACAGCCTTACAAGGTTCAATTACCTTTTTTAAAGGATGCACATCCTCTTGTACATTTTCTCAAGCACTTATATCTGGTTGAAAATCCATATCTGCTGACTTTATATTCATATCTATATATATATATATATATATACAGGGACGATACATACTACCTCCCAACCAGGGGGAAGAAGCCTGATTAGTGGTCCTGGGCAGTGCTTTGTGGCCATCACCATCTTATCTTTTACTTTTTTCTAACTACATTTATATACGTTACAAATTAAACTGAGCACAACGGACTATTAAATGGATTTTGATGCCAATCTGGGGTCTCTTTTTTTTTTTTTGTCCAAATTTGTGAATTTGTTTTGCTCATGCTTAGTTTTGAAAAAAAAAACACGGAATTTAAAATTCACTATTTTTTATCCATCATATTGAATGTGTTAAAATTATTCAAATTTTTAACAAGAAAATTTTCCGCAAAACATTGCTGATTTATTTTAGAGGGAATGAATGATCTATTATGACATGTCTCTAATTTGTATTTAGATACATTGTATTTATTTTAAAATTTTCTAGAATTGTTCACCTATACTGCATATAATCCATCATTGTATATAATTAGGTTACAATAAAATTTGTATTTTATATGAATACTACATTAAGAAAATTGAGAATACCGTTTTCAAGGGATTCCTTGTTAGTATATTTATAAAATTTTCCTTGTCTGTCACATTCTGTGAAACATATATAAATGAAAAATTGCTGCCCAAATATACAATATACACACACACAAGGCAGTGTTAAAAAGTGGAAGCCCATTGAAAAAAAAATCTTGTTTGATCTTTTGTTTAGAATTTAGGAAGTAGGTCAAGTCCTAAAACTTTTCATTGCCCCCTTACTGTATTTATGAGGGCTACTCAAAGGATATAATTGCATATATTTTTAACAGCTTTTTTCACTATCAGTATACTATAACAGTATGTGTAAGAATTATATAAAAGGAAAAAAAAAACACTTTTGAATTTTATTAAATCTGTAAAATAGAGAAAACAATAAGAAACATCTGCAGTGCTATATTTTTCCCAAGAATATTCAAGACAATTTAGTTCACAGATATTAAGAGGAAGCTATGGAGACCCATGACTGTATATTAAGGGATATGTTATTTAAAAAAACATAAAGAAAGGTGAATACCCTTTCAAAATGTTTTGTAACACAATAAATTTAAAATGAATTTTTAAAAATGAAAAATCTTTTTTGAAACATTAATTTTAGTTTTAATTTCAAGTTAATAGATTAATTTTAAGATTTCCAATAAGCAAAATACTTTGCTGTATTTGAAAACTAATTTAAATTGACTGGAAGGAGTTTTTGTTTTGAAATCACTAAAATCGCTAATTTCAGTGCAATTTTTAACCATCTAGAATGTAATTCTCTTTATTAAAAAATCTTTCAAAAATAAAATATACTTTTCCGAAACTTTATTTGAGGAATATTAGCTGATTTAAAGTTTAATTAATCTGATTTTAAACAAATTTTACTTACTTTAAGTTTAAAATATTGCAGAAATTGTTTACAGCTTGACTGAAAGACAAAAATTTAACTAATTTTTTTTTATGGTGGACATATCTATAAAATTACTTTAGGAATATAAGATGAGTGCCTTTTATATATAATTTTTAACTACCCATTAATCTTAAAAATTTAGGAAAATATTCTAATGTTTTATTGAATTTTAGGTACTTGGGCTTTAAATTTACTATAGTTATTGCTCTTATGTTCTCATAATGTTGTGTATGGATGTCCATATTTGCAAAAATTGGAACATTTATACACACAAGAAAAATTCACAATTCTTTATAAAATACGGGGGGGGGATACTGAATTGTAGTAAATTTTTTCATTTATGATTAGTAAATATAGTTTTTACTTAACAATATCACCTAACCATAAAAAATTAATACAGAAATTTAAAAAATTTAAAACCTTGTAAATTATTCTTATTAAAATTGAAAACAATTCTTGTAAAAGTTCATTCATCAAAAAAAAATTTTCTCAAGAAAATAGTGTCCATAATATATTTTATTCATAAAAGCAATTAAAAGCTTTTCTAATTAAATAATGTCTTAGTTTTATGGTATTTCTTATTTTATGATTTAGAGTAGACTTTTGGTAACTGAGAATCCTGTTTTGTAAAAAAAATTGATGATTTTAATTCTGCAAGGAGTTCTGCATATAACTTATATAAACATTAAGCAATACAAAAATTAATTTCTCAAAATTTCATAAAATTAAGTAGGTGGGGATAACAGATGTAAAAAATATTCTTTTACCAAGATTTTATAAAATAAAAACATTTCTAAAATAATTTCATTCATTTGTAAATAATTCCTGAAAGTTTCATTAAAATCCAGCAGTTATTTGGTTTTTTGCAAGAATTTCCAAATCAATGTATTTTTCACAGCAAAAAAGATGCTAAAAGTTCCTATACTAATCTTTGGTTTCCCCACCCCACTGACACAAGAAAAACAAAATATTTTAGCAAAATTTTGAACATTCTAAAAAGGATCAAAAATATAATTTAATGATCAAAGAATCCTTTGGTCTTTCCTCTTAACATAAATATGTTTTTATTAAGTTTGGGCCTTTATTTTCATCATGGTATGTTCTTTTTTACAAATTTGTTGAACTATCTAATTTTAGGTATGAAGACAGTTCTAAGACAAAATTACATTCTGACAAGCTATATTCCTTTGTTCAACCAGTTCTGACTTTCACGACTAAGAGCCGCCATGTCATATACACTGGAACAAATCCTCTTCATTCCTTTTATATTCTGTTAGTGAGAAGGAAGTTCATTTGGACAGCTTCTTTGTTTGAACTGATAATTTATGGAACATACTTTCAAGAGGATGCTTCTCTGATCACAACAATCTATTTTAAACCATTAGCCTACATATCCTTGTAAATTATATTTCATACCTCCATCTCTTATGTGTCTTACTCCATCAGTAATCCTCTACCTTGAGTGGCTCATAGGCCCTGTATTGGGTGATCAATTAGTAAATTAAAAAAATAAGAATACTATTAGGATTTCATTTGTGAGCTAAATATGGTGAAAATTTAATAAAATACAAGGTGGGTTTCCAATCTGAACCCACCCTCCTATCAGAAAAATTAGGTACAAAAAATGTGTGAACCATTATCACACACACCAGCTTTTATTTTGAACCATAAAAGCTTTAATTTCTTTTCATTGCTAAGCCACTTAGGTGATCCTTAGGTCCTTGGGTCAGAAGCAACAGGGCAGGACAGTTTTGTGAGAAAACCTTCTCAGGAAACATAAAGGCTTATAACCAGGTCACAGAGTGCATCAAGTCTTTGACCTTCTCATATGCCCAATAAAAGCAGGTTAGGGTAAACTTCTGGTTAAGAAGGGGCCACTCAGTCTAGGGTCTTTTATGTATGAAGTTTAATCATAATATTTGGTGACAAACAGGCAACATTGGTTTTGTTTTATTCTATTTATTATTATTATTATTATTCCTTGGCTGTTCACACCAGTATTAACCGGTAGTCTGCACTGAAACTTAAGTGATAACAAGCTTTTTCTTAGTATCCCAGCACTTTCCTGGATATTCTTTCTTTTATTTATTATTCAATTTTTAATATTTTTGTTATTATTGTTTCTACACAATTAGTATCTGGTGACTAAGGGAACTAATTAATCTGATTCTATAGTAATTACTACTCATTTTTGAGTATGTCTGTCTATTAGGGTGGCTAAACAATCTCTGTTGCAGATGCCTGATCAGGCACATTTGTATTCAATGTCCACAGAGCCAACCCATGGTTTACACTACCACTATACTGAGCTAACCTTAGTTACAATTTCTAGGGAAAAGCACCTAATCTGACAAGATCAGTAGTTGAACAACGCCAGTACACCAAAGCCCAGTCCTCTACTCTGTATATCATACCATTTAATTTTGTACTCTAGTAATATTGATATTTTCATCATCATCATTATTATTATTATTATCTTAATACTAGAGAAATCTGGTAGTTATTGTTGTGTCAACTGACAGCAAGTTTCTTCTACTATCTATTATGTTATTGTTTCATGCAAGTGAATGTCCATACATGATATCTGTTAGTTATCATTTGAGAATCTCCAGCACCTTCTTCACTATTATTTATTATTATTATTAATATCATTATTCACACAATGAGTGTTATTGTTATTTAAAAAAAAAATGTTTACACCAGTTGTATCTGGTAGCTCTTGCTGGGGATCAAATAATGGAAAACCAAATTCTTCAGCACTCATTTAGTGATTTTATATGGTTTTAATTCTTTCTTAGATGGCATATGTAGGCTGGAGTAGCCCAATCCTGTCTTTTCAGCCTCAGAGTTCAAAAGCATTCTCGTAGCCTTGTAGGTGATGAATTATTTCTAATACCTTTCTATTAAACCTTTCCCACAGATTCAATGACACAAGCCTATTGCTACTCTATTGCTTTTTCTATGGAAATATTTTGATGAGCTCCATTTACAGTTACACCAATTCAGACATTTACATCTAGGATCTGCCATCCCAAGTACACAGGGTTGAATCATCCTCATTCCCTTTGTATTCCATTTGTAAAAAGGAAATTACATTTGGATAGCTTCTCCCCAAGAGCTGCTGCTTTGTAGAAGAGGATATTTCCCTAAACAATAAAATCTTAACCTCTTCAAGTCTATAGTCAACTGTTATCTATCCTGCAAATCCTCATCATCTACAATTCTTACATCCATAAAACAACCCTATTCAGTAATCCTCTACCTTGAGAGCTCTTGAGTGAATAGTAGTATGAAAAAAGATTTCCAGCTCCTCCAGTCTTTTCCAAAAGAGCTATCATTATCTTTTGTCTTCTCAATTTTTGCTCTTTTATTGTTCTCTCTCCTTAATTATGTTTTTCGTTTTCTCATATTCTTTGACACTCAGTAACCCCTTGCATCTTAGTGGCTTTATTGCTTTGCTTGGTGTGAACTGATAAAAAAAAAGCTAATAATGATGAGTGCAATCACCACCTCCAGATTCTAAGATTTTATCACTTTTCTGACAAGGTGCTAATCTTATTGTAGCCCCTTCACTACTCCATTCACGTGATCAAGGGCAGACATTATATATCTTCATGACCTTAACCTTTTCTTCATTATGTTGCCCCACTCCTTTCAATTTAATATAGCAAGTTCATTTAGATTTATAATAAATCGAATTTCTTTTCAGTTGTTTCAGTATTATGAACTTAGTCTGAATACTCTTTGTGAACATTTTTATATATTTCATACTTTGTAGCAACTCTGAATTTATTTTATTGAGATTTTAGGTACTTTGCAGGCCCAGTTAATGTTATTACACTCTCTTATCATATAACCTGGTGACTTCTCGCCAAATGAAACGAGGACAAGGAGGAGGTAAAATGCAGGCACCCTGGTCCTTGTGACCAGGGGCCTGGATGGATTATATATTATAAGCCCATTTATTTTTATTCTGCCAGCTGGACGTTAGTTGGACTTTCCTATCCATTCTTACTTCTGACATTCCTAGCTTTTATTACTCCTAGCTACCATGGACCCTTATCTTCAGGCATTCCTGGCCTTTATTACTTCTGGCTACGACAAACTCTTACTACTGGCATTCTTGGTTTTACCACTTCTGGCTATCTCAGATCGTTAGTTTTGGCAATCCTGACCTAAACTACATCCAGCTATGACAGACCCTTATCTTCCGGCATTCCAGGCCTTTAGTACTTCTGGCCCTTATTTCAACCTAACTCACTTGGTTGATCTGCATTAATGGACCTGCTTATGACAACCTTGAACTTCCAGCTACACATTGGTCCCTACTTCCAGTATCTGTATCTCAACTTACCTTGTTGATCAGCATTAATAGACCTGCTTACAACAGCCCTGAACTTCCAGCTACACTAGGTCCCTGTTTCTGGATATCCTGTCAACCTAATTTACCTGGTTTATGAAATTGCTGCATGATTATTGTACAGATTTCAAATAACCTACTCCAAACATTTCGGTTAAAATACTACGGAAGGTTCATCATTAAACTTAACCAGCAATTTTTCTACACTTTCACCGGACTTGGGAGCTGAACTTTCAAACTGTGGACTTACATGCCCACTTAACTTACATGGACTCTACTTTTAATATTTAATCACAGTTATATTATCTAGATCTTCTAACCAGTCAATATCTCTTCATTTACTTACTTCTGCCTCCATTAATTGATTCATTGTTTGTTCATTTTTGCTATGTCAAGTGAAAGCTCATTATCACTTCCAAAAATGCTCATTATATTTGAGACTTTGTAGAACTGGTACTAGTAGTAATGCCTTCCAATAATATTCTCACTAGTAATACTTGTTCAAGTAGTAATCGCCAAATAGTATAATGATCAGAAGAGAACTGTAATTTGTATTGTAGTAGAGTAGAAAGAGTAAACGTACAGCAATAGTGGATAGACAAGAAGAGTGAACAGTGATTGTATCACACTACTTCCTATTTATTCATTTCCTTTAATGATAGAATCGTCCATGTTACTCACTAGTGATCTAGTTTCAAACCACAGTGTCAGCAAAGACACTTACTCTTATGCAACAACCTGTCAGATTTCACGTCTTTAATTTATAAACATTAGCGGGTCACCTGTGACTATCCCTATTTAGAGTGCACAGGCCATATTATATTGTGCTTCCTCCTGGGGGTCCACTATAATCTTTAGCCAGTTTTTAGTATCCCCATCATCACACCCACCCATTCTGATAAGAGTATACCAGGTACATGCATTACAGCCAAATGTGTTCAATATGGTAACAGATTTTTATTTATTTATTTTTCTTGTAATTGTGCATTCCCCAGGTGCGTCAACACTAAAATCAAACAAAAAAAAAATACATACTCCCCCCTACAGATGAAACAAACACACTCCGCATCAAATGAAGAAAAGCAATGTTGTTTAAAATATGCTTAAAATTGTTAATGTGCACAGGGCCCAATGATAACTACTGTCCCCTAAGTGCTTTGTCCTAGAATAGATCTAAAACATTGCCCTGATGGTAACAGATCAAACAAGTGGTATGTGGGATGCTTACTTTCTTTCAATGCATATGCAATCAGTGCATAAAATTGCATGTCAGGCCCAGTTAAAAATATCTTCATGTCAGGTAACACAGTCCACTCAAACAGTTGCAGATTAAGAGTGTTCCCAAGTATCTAGATGTAACTCTCAAGTTATCTTGGAAGCTTCATCGTTGAAACTTAAGCAAAAACCAACCCTCTCAATACCTGGTCATGATATTTCTTGACTACCCCGATTCATGAACAGATATGCCCAGGGAATCAGCCCGCTAGGGAGACATGTCCAACTGTAATCAGTTGGACAAATGATAAGCAAATTTGTGGTATTGAATGGGATATTTACTGTAGCCTATGTTAATTCACCAAAACATGTCCATATTAACACCTCCAATCAGTTAAGGTCAGAAGCCATGAGTTACAACTGGTGTAGCATCAAGGTATTCATCATCTTCATATTACAGTTCATTAAGATACTTTCTAAAAGCTAAGCAAAGTACCAAGAAACAGGAAAACTTCATTAGAAACAAAGAAAAGAGTATTAAACTGTTATGTGATATGTTTCCTCTTATATGGTAGTGAATGCTTGAAAATCTCCTCAAAGATATAGAAGAGACTTGAAGTAACAGAAATATGGTTCTACAGAAGGATACTGAGGATATCATGGACTGAATATGTGAGCAACAACAAAGTATTAGAGAAAATGTAAACAAAAGGAAACTTATACTTAATGTCAGGAAGAGACACCTGAAATTTCTATGACACATAATGAGGAAAGAAGGATTGGAAAATCTGATACTCACAGGACATAGGAAAACAACACATAACATACTTAGCAAGCTTGACTAAATGGATGGTGGAACAGGATTTGGTAGAAATAATAAAAAGACAAAATTTATTCAGACCTACAAAGAACAGGATATTGTAGAGAGCCATGAGTGTCTACATGCTGAGGAGAAGCACATGACGAAGAAGAGGTTTTTGTTGCATATTTAAATATTTTTTATTGAATTAAAAATACAATACTTTACTCTGATAAAAATTTATCTCTTCTATACATGCTACTCTCACTACATACATATATATATATATATATATATATATATATATATATATATATATAGGAGCATTGCCCATCATAATGTTTAGAATATCTTCTATGTGTCATGTCTCTTCAGGATGTAGGCAATCAAGGCTGTCAACAACTTTCTGTCCCTTGTAGCTCTTAGTAAGGTTCACCTTTTTACTATCTCTCCTAATCCCTGTTCTGCCAACCACTTACACAATCTTGTTGGTTAGATTATGCACTGCTTTCTCTGTCTTTTTTTGTTTTATTTGAGTGTCAAATTCTCCAAGCCTAATTTCTGCATTATGTACTCTAGAAATTTCAATTGTTTCTTTCTGATTCTAAGTATGAATCTTACTTTTCCATTTTAGGTAATATCAGGTTTTGTTACTTTTGTTCATACTTCAATTGCCCTATAAGATGCTTATACATTTAAATAGGCTTTCATCAAATATGTGTAAAGGACGCTGATTCTGTGCTGACTTGACCTTTAAACCCAGTTGACACCTGTTGTAAACAAATGCATTTTTCATTATATTTTAAACTTAAAAATAAAGAATATTTTTTAAAATCCTGCTAAATAATCATTAACTTATTTTCATCAAATCGTTTTTCCTTATAATGATGAATGACTTCATGGAAAATTTTTAATTACAGGGTTTAAATTTTTCTTTCAGAAGACATCAATCATGATGTAATGAAAGTTAATTTAAAATAACAAAAACTGACTTTTAAAATCATTCTAAAATCTGATTTGAATATATAAAAGTCATTTTTACTTGTTATGACCAACTTTGTGTTCTTGCAATTAAAATCAAACTTATAACTTCAGAAAAGATATTAAAATTATTGTAATGTTTTAAATTTTTTTATGAAATAATCTGTGATCATTCTTTTTATTTAATAACAACAGAAAACTTATTTCTCAGTTTATCAATCTCCTGTGAAGAGATAGTAAACCAGTTCAAAATCTACTTCACAACATGAATCCTGTAACTCCTTAGGGTTGTTGGGTCACCACATTTACTGCAGCCGCAACACCTGTGATGTGTCATGGGCAACATAGCCTGACTGAGCCCAACCCTCACCAGGCTAGTGTGAATTCAGAATGTCTCCTTTTCCTAGACTGGTTGCCAACCAAGGCTATAAACCCCAAATCTACTTAAAGTATGTAAAAGTAAATCTTCTGCATATTCCATTTTAATCAGATATATTTGGGAAATATGTAAGCAAAATATGAAAGATGTGTCTGATCTACATAGTATGACATGTTTTATACCTTGAAAAGTAATGGACACTCTTTTATATATACAAGGAAGTGCTGAAAAATTCTTAACCTGACCCACTTGTCAAAATCAAAAAATAAGCATCTTTACAGATTAACATCTATACATATATATATCTATACATGTATGTACCTATACATATCTCTCAAGGATCCTCCTTGCCTTGAATATCTATTCACCTCAGACCTCAAGTGGAACATATATACAAGCCACTGCTAAAGATGCTGGAAAAATGATCAGTTCTTTGTACTTCTCCAGTGTTGTTCATAGCTCTGCTATACTATCTTTACAAGAGCTAAATTAGACCAAAAATGGACTACTGCTGTCATATCTGGACTGGAGCTGACAAATGCTTACTTTCCAGCCTTGACTGAATTCAGAAGCCTCTTCACAACCTTGTGGATGATAAATTATTTGCCACTCTACAACCCCAATCCCATAAATGAAATGTCACAAGACTCTTGCTATACTGTTGTTATTGCCATGGCAAATGTTCTGACAAGCTATATTTCTTAGTTCTGCTAGCCCTGACCATCACAGCTATGACTCGCTATGCCATGTACACTGAAACAAATTATCCCTATTCCCTTCATATTCCATTAATAAGAAGGAAGTTCCATTCATACAGCTTCTTCCCAAGAATTGATGATTCATGGAATAAACTCCTGAGAGGATGCTTCCACCCAATCACAACAACCTTAATCTCTTTAAGTTTAGGGTTAGCCATTACTTTTCCTAAATATCCTCTTAAAATTACACTTCTTATCTTGTCATTTTACATGCAACACACACAATCAGTAACCCTCTACCTTGAGTGACTCATGGGCCTTATATTGAACAATTAGTAAAAAATAACATTTTTATATATATATATATATATACACACACACACACATCTATTCATACATACATACCAACTTATCTCTCTCTCTCTCTCTCTCTATATATATATATATATATATATATATATATATATTTTATATAAGTGTGAATTTGTAAACACTAACTACTACTGCTGATACTGAAAAGCTCTTCTGTGAATTGAGCATCGTCGGTCATTAGCATGTTTATTCAAAGAATAGGTATGTAAAAATTTGCTTTTCTCTCTACTGTTGCTGATAGCTCATGGGTAAAATCTCCAACTGAAGCTGAAATAGTCGGGTTTTGATCCCAGCTTGAAGCAATGTCTAGCCACACAGTCTGTCTGTGGATGACAATATATATATATATATATATATATATAATCATACATAGCATGTTTCACTGTATCACAGCTCATCAGTATGATTACACATCTGATTGCTTTAAGCTGGGATCGAAACTCAACCAATTTGACATCAGTCAGAGACTGTTACCCCTAGTCTATTGGGACACGGCAGAGGGAGGGAATTTTTAATGCATTATATATGTGCTATATAAACACCATACTGGCTGCCATAGCATTCAATTCTTACAAAGAGCAATGCATTAAAGCAGAAGCAGCAGTCATTAAAAATTCCCTTACACACACGCGCACATCAATAACTCTACACCCTAATGATGAAATAAAAAACATTTATTTTAACCTACTATTTATTTTTCAATGTAATCTCCTTCCTTGTCAATACACTTAATCCAACACTTCTCCATAAATCACACCAATTATTATACTATGAAGATTTCTGATCAAAATTCACTTAAAAACTGACAGGCCCACCTTTGTACATATCAGAGTACCTACTGCAGCACAATGTTTAGCAAGTTTATCTCACAAACCAATTTGCTAGTGTCATAAGTTGAAGCCTGACAAGGACTTTATTATTATGGGTATGTGTTAGACTAGGGTGTGCTTAGTCAATAAATCAAAATTTCTGCATCTTGATTTGACAGGGAGATAAGGGTACTTTTTCTGGACTGGATCATTTGTCTGAATCCAGTTTGTCTTTCATGTATACATTATTTGTATTATCTATCTATCTATCTATCTATCTATATATCTCTTAGTATTATCTAACTCAGTATTATCTATTTATCTAACTCAGTACTATATATCTACATTAGTATTATCTATGTACCTTAGTATTATCTGTCTCTCTATGTTAGTATTATCTATCCATCTAAGTATTATCTAGCTGACTATATATTCTATCTCAGTATTATCTAGCATTATCTGTCTATATTATCTATCTCTCTGTGTCTATCTCAGTATTATCTATCTCAGAACTATGTCTGTTAGTATTATCTATCTCAGTGTTATCTATCCATCCATCTATCTCATTATTTCCTGTCTATCTATCTCAGTATTTTCCTAATTATATATCTCAGTTTTTTCCTATCTATCTATCTATCTATCTATCTATCTATCTATCTATCTATCTATTGTGAAGCATATGATTATCTCATACTTGTTCCTACATGTAAATACAAATTTACCAATGTATTTATATGTAAGCCTCTGTTAAAAACTTTATCTCCTTAAAATCATTTTCCATCCACACCTACACTCTGGGATGGGTTATCCAGAAGGAAATAGCCTCACCATGACTCTAAAACAAATATACATCCTATCCCAGTAAAATTTTTATTTATCTAACCGCCCACTCACAGTTTTTCACAGTATAGTCAAGTCTTACTCAAACTGAGGAACTCGTCAGTATAGGATCTTTAATGAATCATGAACAAAGATTTTGGCGGGGTGGGGGTGTACTTTAGTAGAGACATTGTTAGTAAGTTAGCTCTATTACTTTGTTTTGGTGTAAGTAAAAAGTCAATGTTTGATTTTTTTTTTTTTTTTTTTTTTTTTTCTTATGACAGGAAACACTATCCTTTTCTTTTTTTTTTTTTTCAACTTGGGTTTAAATGTCAACAGTTGAAATAAGTACTCTTTCCATCTTTTAACAACTTTGAAAACGTTTTCTCCAAGGATGAGGAAAATACTAGAAGCAGCAGAAATGCAGCTCTACAGAAGGATACTGAAAATTCCATGTATGGAGCAAGTCAGCAACAAGGAAATCTTAAAGAAAATGGCAACAGAAAGAACACTCATAAACTCAAAATCAGAAAAAGATAGCTGAAATTTCTTGAACATAATGAGGAAGTAAGGCTTGGAAAACTTAATCCTCATGTGGCATATTGAAGGCAACAGAGATGGGAGAAGGCAGCTGAGCCACTTATCTGATTAGCTGTGTGAATGGATGGCAGAATGGGGCCTGAGGCTTTAGCAAAGGGAGAAAAACTGCTAAGAATCACATGAGATAGGCGATCATGGCTCTCCACAGCTTCCTATGTCCTGAAGAAAGGTGGCTCATAGAAGAAGAAAACCTGTCATGTAGAGAAAAAGTTAAAACTGAAAGAAATATGATGATAGTATTATTTGAATTTCTTAAATGTGGCATTGCCAATTATTATTCATTTTGATAAGTATTTTTTTTTAATTTCAATTTTATTTTATCACAACTCACAGACTGTCATCCTACAGTCATTAGTAACAAGTATGGATCAGAATTAATTTGATTTTCTTTTTCTTGGAAAACTTGCCTGAGTGTGTCCGCTACCTTACTGATTAGGCTATGAAGACTACCAGGTACAGATGTTCAAATCTGATATAGCTTTCCTGAATGCCTTGTATGCTGCCATCTTTGTTTATGAGTATTAGTGTTAATATTATTTGAATTTCTTAGATGAAGCATTATCAGTTCTCATTAATTTTTGTTAATATTTCTTTTATCATAATTTTTGTTGCTTTTTATTTCAACTATCATTTTGTGATTGTAAGCAGAATAGAACAAAATTAATGAATCAGCTCTCAGTGGTCTTTGTGACAGGCGGTCTTTCTGGGGAAAATGAATATGTGTTCAGAACTTGTCAGAGGTTTATTATTTATTTCTGATATGTAATGTTGTGTAACAACATAGAATGATAATCTGAGAAGTGAGAGAAAAAGTAACTGAAATTAAAGTTAAAGAAATACTAGTTGAAACAATTATAATAATTAACAATACTTCATTTAAGAAATTGAAAAAAAATACTATTGTGTCATATATAATTTTATTATTATAACTATTATTTTAATGTGTTTACATTATTATTTTAATTTGTTTGAGTGGACGTCCTCATATTTTATAAAAAAAAGTTGAAATGAATGTCCTCTGGCTTAGACACAGAGAAAAGCTTATTAACGAAAATGTACCCCTCTTCATCAGGGTTAGTTTCTGTTTATTCTGGAAAACCTCTTTTTAGCCAAGTTTACTTTACTGCTAAGTCAAGGGGGAGTCTCTCCAGCAAATTAAGTCTCAGTTATATTTTTTATGAAATGCACATCTCTTGTTGGAAATTTCAGTTTCAATATCTGCTAACTTTATTTTTGCCATTATGGTCATAGAAGAGGAATTTAGTTATGTAGACATGCAATACTTTTTTGAGAATATTAGGTTTGATGGATGGAGGTGGAATGGAATTATTTTAATATACAGAATTAAGGATTATGTCAATGGTTTCATTGACAGAGACATTTATAAATAAATTTTCAACATTGGGTGATGCTAAAATACCTTGATTTGGTTGTGTAGTTTTTAGGATTTGGAGAAATTCATAAGTTGATGTGATGCTATAATTGGTAGGTAGGTATGGGGTAATGATATTGTTAAGGAATTTTGACAGCTTGTAAATAGGTGTTGGTATTTGTGAAATGATGGGTTGTAGTGGATACAATCACAGTGTTTTGTCAGTCGTCTTTAATGAAACTTGTATAAAAGAGGGATTGCTACCTAAATAAACAATATATGTAATATATATATTTCTTTTAAAGGTATATATATTATGCTTATATGCTGACATTTATTGTATTATACAAACAAAAAATAGAAGTGGCTGTATATGTTTAGTTTTTTTTCAGTTGCAGTATAAATAACTGGAAAGGGCAGTAAGTCTAATGGTTAATAGCATAGAAAATAGAAATGGCAAGCTGAGTTCATATTCTGGCTAAGGCAGTTTGTATTCACTTAAAACTAATGCCCTTGGAAAAGACATAAATCAATTTCTTGTCATTCCCACTTATAAGTTAAGTAGCATGGCAGATTGGACTTTCTTGCCTTGGTTCACAAGAGAGAGAAAAAACTGAATTGAAAACCTTGACAAAAGTCACAAGAAAACCACTCTACTATCTTCAACAAGAATAATCATAGTGTACACATATTACAGTAAAGGAGGCTGTGGCAAACCATATAATCACCAACATCTTGAAGAGTCATAGCACTTTAAACAAGTGAGAAAGAAATGTATGACTAACAGGTTCTCATGCATATAAAAACTTTGTCTGACCAGCTTTTATTCAGATAAAAATGAATATCTTTTTGTAGGTTTTGCTCCTATAAAGAAGACTCTGTCTCATATCATGTCTTATGTCATCATTTGGCCACTACACAAGAAAATGAACCTAAAACATACTTTGTTACCTAGTGGCTTTTTCAGTGTTAATATTTATATACTAGACTTCATTCTTTTCTAATTTTGGCATTCATTTTGTCACATGACAGGCTTATTTCAAATTAAATTTAACCCAATCCAGCCATCAGTCTCTCCAATATAAATCATAAATGTATATTACATTTCATGAATTGATCATCTAAACCTTGCTAGAGTTTCATAATAGGATATTTTTCTAAGTTCAAAAATGAATTCTAACAGTGATGCTATGGCATAAAAGGTTTTAAATTGAAAAATCTGGAGTGACTTGACATTTTCAAGTTTCTTTAATGTATTTGACTTATGACATTTTTAAATTTTAGAATTTTATCAAATTTCTGTATATGACAATTATATTACAAGGTCTGTCTGCAATGTATCCAGTGGGTTGTATGGCCTTGATGCAACTTGATAACCAATCAGTGAGGACCTTACTGTACATATTTGAGCAGGCATTCTTCTGTGAGGTTACTCAATTGGCAGTTAGATGCCATTTAGTGAGCTTTTGTACTGTGTGATCTTTGCATTAACAATGATATTGCAAGTAAATTGTTCACACCATGTACAAGGTTTGGTGGCAAAAATCATATCTAGGTTTGTCAGCCCCATACAGTCCAGTCCAGTTCCCTGTAACTTTTGGTCTTTTCCAGAAATTAAGATTGATGTTGAAATGTACTGGACGAAACTGAGGAGTATGTTATATGGCAGCTGATGGTGATCCCAAAAGATAATTTTTTGCACTGTTTTGAAAACTGGAAAGAATGTATGTGAGGCTCCAAAGAGTGTAGACTGAAAGGGACTAAGGTGCCATTGCTTTTGGTAGGCTTCTTTTTTATGTTAATATTAAACAGCTGGATATTTTCTCAAGAGAATCCATATACAATGTTAAAAAATGTAAACTGAGTATGTATTAAACTATGACTAAAAACAAATAGAGTAGAAAGGGACTGTAAAAGCCATCCAGTTGTCATCGTCTGATATGAGACAACAAGCTTATTCCTAATTTTCATCTAAGTTGCTTGCTTAACAAGATTTATTTGAATATCCACTTGATCCAAATTTGACACAGGGTTGAATTTAAAATGGGGCTCCAATGTGTATATGCAATGAGAGACTAAAAATAGTCCAGCTCTAGGCATTTCCACTTTTAGCTATGCCTCAAGTGCCAAGTAATGACACTAGCCCCCACCAGAGAGAGAGAGAGGGGTATTTCCTGGATAGATGGGTCCCATGGAACTGAAGTTCAGTAGATAATTTTGAACTTCAAGGCCAAGACTTAACAGTGAATGAATAAATGTAAAAATGACCTGAGTATTTTGAGAAAAATCAATAAAATAAATTGAAAGAAAGCTTTGGAAAAAAATAATGATGATTGTTTTAAGAATAGGGGGAAATGTTAGAAAAAAAACAAAAGAAAATCAAGGGCAGTTTATGAAATACATTGCAGAGAAGCATGGACAAGAATGCAAACAAAAACTATTATTTGTTCTGTGATACTCTTATTAATACATTTGAAGCTCTGTTTGAGAGAACATTCTTTTCAAGTCATTATATATTCTGAGATGAAGTATTTTTATTATTCCATATATTTCTTTGAAGAGTATCTTAACTTTCTTTTGTTCTTTTTTGTCATAGTGGTTACAAAGAATGTATATTTAACTGAATTTCAAAAGTCATGATAAAAAGCAAAAGAAATATATTAAAAAAAATAAAGTACAAATTAAAAAAAGTGTATTGAATAAGGAAAATATATCATCTCAGAACCTGAAAAACTGTAAAATAAAATTGCTATTAGCCAATAGTCAATACAATTGTATTTAGTAAATATTAGGTTGAGTCATAAATAATTTTCATATTTGTTTATTTTTTTGAAGAATAAAGTTGATAAAGTACAATTACATTTTATTCAATCATATATTCACAATCAGCCAGCTCTTTGATACCTTTTGAGAAAAATTCCACAGCTTTTGATATGAAAAAGTTTTCAATGAATTCTTGAATTTGATTTTCGTTTGAGTTTTCCCCATAAATTTCTTTTACAGTGATTGAAAAAGGTAATAATCAGTTGGTGCAAGCTCAGATGAATATGACAGGTGGGGTAGAACAGATCAACAGAGTTCAAAAAATTTTCCTGTGTTATTTTTGCTCTATGCAGCTGGGTGCTTTTGGACCAGACTTTTATTGATGTGTTGCATCTGCTAGACGTATAAAAGTGCATTTAGTGTTTCATTGCATTTTAAGAACTCTAAATGAATAATACACTGATGATCCCACCACATGCACAACATTATCTTTCTTCCATGGAACTCGGTTTTGGGGTTCCATTTTGGAAATTTATCCATGTCAATCCACTACTTTTTGCATTGAATATTGCTGTCTGTTAGTGTACTCAAAATTTATTCATGGCTGTCATGTATGATTAGTAGTTAGGATGATACATTCATTATTTCAAGTGACTCTCCAAAATGGAAATTACCTATGACTCAACTGAATAGGAATGAAGGAAGTAGAATTAACATAGATAAAAACTGACCTTTGGTAGCTTTTTCGACCAAGATGATATGACATGATATAACATGATATAGTGATTACTTCATGATATGACAAGACTTTATGTGAGGAGAATAATTCTTTTGTTTCAAGTCCTTGAAGGTTAAAGAATATAACAAATGAAGATGTGATAAAAAAAGATTAATTAATTTATGTAACAAAAGAGGGTAGAGAGAATTTTACGCTCACAGGACATATTAGAGTCAGTAGAGGCAGACAGGAAACAATGTGTAGCCAACCTAACAAGTTTGTGTAAATGGATGGCAGAACAGGGACTGGGAGGGATAGTAAGAGGAGAAATATTGCTTAGAGTTACAAAGTATAGGAAGTTGTGAAAAGCCATAATCACTCAAGTCTTTAAGAAACATGGAATATATAAGATGTCATGATTTATAAACAGTCATACACATAATGATTGTGTGCAGTATATACAGGGCGTGATGGATAAATTGCCACCATTTTATATTTTTAATTTTGTGCATGTATCTTATATGTAGGGTCAATTGGGCACTGTCTGTGAGAAAAAGACCACCATAATGCAATTCACTCTGCCAGAAATTTGGAAACAGTATCCTATACTGCTTGGCATTTGCACCAGAAGCTCCAATACAAACATTTCAGAGTGTTTGGGTATCAATCTGAGGACAGTGAGAAGGATTCAGAAAGAGTTGGGTGAGTTTAATGGTGATTATGAAAGTGTTTGGAGTGATCATTAATGATGATGATGTTATGCCTCCATTCATCTTCCCACAAGGCCTCAGTCTCAACACAGAGGCCTACATCAAGTGCTTTGAGAAGGTAGTGCTGCCCTGGGTCAAGAGGGTGGCTGCTGGAAGACCCTATGTCTGGCAACAGGACACTATACCATGCCACACAAGCAGGAGAAGCCAGCCATGGCTGTTAGACAATTTCTGCGACCATACCAACTCTCCAGACTGCAACACCCTTGATTATTATGTGTGGGACACATTTTAGTGAGAAACCAACAAAACTCCTTGTAACACTAAAAATGAACTGAAGGCAAGGATTATGGCAGCATTCACCAACTTAAACAAGGAGACTGTCCAGAAGAGATTCTGAAGTTGTCTGGAGGCTATGGTCAGAGCCAATGGTGATTTTATTGAATAAATTTATTCTTTTGTATTTCAAGATATCTTTGTGTAATTTTGGTAAATATATCTCTTAAAATGAGTTGTACTTTTTCTGGGCTGGGTCATTTGTCAGAATTCAGTTTGTCTTTCATGCATACATTATTTGACATGTTTAACCTCGCCCCTATTGTTTTGGGTATAGTTCCAGGTGCACCCGATAATACAGGTATAACCATAACCATTATATTTCAAAATTACTTTAGTTCCCACGTGAAGTTCTGTTTTTTTTTTTTCTTTTTTTTCAGTTTCTTTTGTCTTCACTATGTGGTCTGTTGACAGAGTTACTATTAATATCTACTCACCTAAATATTGGTTCCACTTTTCTGGCATGGATGGGGGGTTGTTTAAATGGATTACAAAGTTCCCGGGGGTTTTATTCTTTTTTTTATTCATGCCATGTGATTGTTTTGCTGAAGTAACTTATCATTATTATTCCATAGTTACATGTCACTTTCAACATATTTTTTGAATAATCTAAAATCTTAGCTAAAGTTCATTCATTTATTCCATTCAAAAATATAACTATTTCTTTTTTATACTAATGTAACATATTATATTCTATCTCTGTTCATTTCTTTCTCACTAGCTATCTCTGTCTTTTTATTTCTTTCTTGCTAGATATCTATCTTTGTCTTTTCATTTCTATCTGTTTTTTTCATTCCTATCTATTTATCTCAGTCTTTTTGTATCTTTTTTTCTTGTACTAATGCTCACCCAGTAAAAGGGCTCAGGAGCCACTCAAGTTAGAGGGTTAGTGTGTGGTATTGCATGAGCATAAGAAAAAGCTAGTGAGGTTATGTAGGAAAGATAATGGTTAACCTTGAATTTGTACAGGTCAAGATTGTAGTGATTGGGAAAAGATCCTGCTGAGAATCTGTTTCACAAAGCAGCAGTTCTTGGGAACAAGCTGTCTGAATGAAACATATTTCTTACTAATGGAATATGAAAGGAATGAGGATGATTCATCCTTGTGTATGTGGCATGGTGGTTCCGAGTTGCAAAGGTCAGGGCTAGTGGGAGCAAGGAATGTAGCTTGTCAGAACACATGCTATGGAAATAGCAATAGAGAAGCTAGAGGTTTGTGATATTTCATCTGTGAGTAAAGGCTGTGTGATGGAAAATAACTTCAACCACATAGACATGTAGGCCCATTGGACTCAAGTGAGGCAAGTGAGGACTGGGTAGCTCCAGCCCAAATATTATAGCACTATTCCTTTTTTGGTTTGATCTGGCTCTTGTATATGACTCTGGTCCAGCAAACTTGCACTATTTTGTGGCCAGGTTCAGTCTTTTCTTCTTCTTCCTCTTTTTTATAAAACCCATATTATATGGGTTGCCATCTTCTTAGTTCAGAGAGAAAAGGAGAGAAAGCGAGATAGAAACAGAAAAAAGATACAGGTTTTACTAGAAAATGAATACCTTATATTAATTTTTTTTATTTTTGTTACATATTTTATTTCCAATTTTTCTTGGACTCACTACAGGTGATTTTTTTGAAGAGGTTAAAAATCATGCATTTCTGGTGACTAGTTGCACTATTCACAAGTAAATCTTTTCTGGAGGGGTTAAAATTCATGCCGATCATAAGATCCCTATGGGTAAAGGTTTTAATTAAATTAATTTTACGTTTCATGAGACAGAAAGAATCCCAACGGGTATATAAACCAGTAAATGTCAGTTTATAATAAACAGAAGTAAAAAAACCTGATGAAGATCTGTTAACCAAAACATCACGAAAGGGAAGGGATAAATCAACTTCCTTTTCTTGTATAAATTTTAAAGCTGGATGCATATTATTAAGGGACACAAGAAATTAGTCCGCTTCAATCTTGTTATCGAAGAGACAAAAGGTGTCATCAATGTAATCATAGTCAGAAATCATAGTCTTTCAAAGTCATTCAGGAGATGTATAGTTCCTTTATATAATGTAGTGAGATTTCTTTGAATTTTTAACCTATGTTTGCATTCTGATGTATTAGTAATTTCTTTTAGTCTATTTAGTATTTAAGTTGTTCAGAGGTGGTATTCCTTTTTAGTGTGTTGTGTATCTCTTGCTTCTGTTTGTTGAGTGTTATCAAGTTAACAATGGATAACAACACACAACTTTGTCTGAATACTTGTACTAATGAACAACATAGTTTTGTACTATTTGCACCCCTGAAGATTATCTTGGAAGAAGATTGAAAGTACTTTGGAAATGAAAATAAAAGAATTTAAACAGCTATAGCACACTTCTCTCATCCTTTAACATCAATACATGGAAGGTTATTTGTGAGTAGGAATGGATTTTGTTAAAAATTAGCAAACATAATGTCTGTAATTTATTCAATCAGACATGCCTAAAAGAGAATTTGCTGCTTAAATACACAAAATATATATATATATACACACACACACACATATATATATATATATATATATATATATATATATATATATATATATATTAATCAAATTCAAAATTTTGATGCATTGGTACTTGTCAATGTTGACTATAGGGCTAACAACTTTTTGCTAATATTATCTGAGCAAATAAGATATTGTTTGACTTTTGACTTGTGTTTGCTTTCTATTTCTGTCAAGATACAGGGTTATTAAAAAAGAATGAACTGATTTCATGATGCATTGCTTCAGTTCTCAAGTATTGTCATGGAATGAGTCAGTGACCTTTTGAAAGGAGTTTTCTAAGTTTTGAATGGCTGCTACATGGGAGCTGTAGTTGCGTTGTGTCTCCGGAGACATTCAGTTATTTGTTTACCCCCGGAATGGTGAGTCCTCAACAAAAGGTGTTCTCGAGTTCACAAAAACAAATACAGTTGTCATGGTGCATTGTGCTTTTCAAAGGCAAGTAAACATTAATCTGCCCTCTTCTAAGGACATTCAATGGTGGTTTAAACAGTTTCAAGAGAGTGGGTGTCTGTGTAAAGTAAAAGGTCCAGATTGACCAAGAGAAACAAGTCATAAGAATCTGTGCTGCATTTGAGGGAAGTCCACAAATCAAGGTAGCGATGAGCTTGTGATGTCTCGATCCACTATCTGGCATGTTCTAAGAAGACATCTGCATTTCAAACCTTACAGACTACACCTCATTCAGGCACTTACCAAGACCTTGCTCTTTGTGCTTGGTCTGCGAGGTCCTCAGACCTCCCCGTCTGTGATTTTTTTTTTTTTTTTTTTTTTTTCTTGTGAATATACGTAAAAAACTGCATTTATGTTCCACTGCTACCCACTAACCTTGATGACTTTAAACATTGAATAATAACAGTGATCAATAACAGTGAATCGTGATATTCTGATACACGTCTGGGAAGAATTCTTTTATTGCAATGATGTTGCCTGTGCTGCACATGGTGGTTACATTGAACACTTGTAAGACAGGAAATAAAAGTTGATTGTGAGTAGAATACTTGTGACTTGTCTTCAGTTTTCTATTGCTTTTCCTTATTAAAATATTTCATAATGAAATTGGTTCATTCTTTTTTAATAACTCTGTATTTAGTAAGGTGAAAGACCACAGGGAGAAGTGTGGATATCTATCTATCTATCTGTAGAGATAAAGATAAAGGGAGAGATAGCCTCATCACATTGAGGTTTGAAATTGGCAATCACCATGCAGCTGATTCCTCTGTCTATACTCTATATCTATAACCACTTTTTCTCCAATAATAAGCACTCTTCTGTTATAAATAGGGTAATTGTAAGATTCACCATTTCCTTATAAGGTATCATTTGACTGAACCATTAGTACTACTGTCGATTGAAATTTATAAAATCTTTCTCTTAAAACAGTCTTTCAGGAAAATAGATTTCTCAAGTCCATTAGCTCTTATCACACTTTCTAGTACTGAAGTAGGGATGGAGGGTTCCTTACCAACTTTTTTATTTAAACTAGTGTGAAATGTCAACATCTTCATTACGTCATTATTTTTTTCAAGTTACATGTAATATTCATTTTAGTTGTTGCTACTGTTGGAAGTCTTCAAATGATGTGGTTTTTGTTATTTGGTAAAGCTCTTTTATCCTAATTCTGTAGCACTAGTCTGTGAGATCTGGTGAAGAATAGTCTTCTTCAGGGTTCATTTTCTTAGAGTCATTTTTAACCATTGATAATGCTTGTATGTAGCTGATAGTTTAGAAATTTCTGAATGTGTTGAATACCATGCATGGCTTGATCTGACAAGGCTATTTAAGAACATGACTTGAGTTGTTTTAGTTTTGTAGTGTCTTGCAGTATTGAACAAAAACAAGCTTACTTTGAACAACCTCCTTTTGGACAAACTTTATTTCACGAGGTCTACTGTTGATGCTGATGTGTTAATAGCCATCACAAAATTTGTCTATCAAGTTCTAGATAAGAATGGCTCTAGATATCTCCAATGTATTTGACAGGGTTTGGCATGCTGGTCTCCTATGTAAACACCAGAGCTATGGTGTCTCAGGATGAATATTTGGTTTAATTCAATCGTTCCTAATAAATCGTGAAATGAGGGTCAGGTTGAACAGGCTTACTTCTAGATCTTTTCATTTGAATGTGAGCGTCCTCCCAGGGCTCTATCCTAGGACCTACACCGTTTCTGATCTTCATCAATGATCTCCCTGATGTCATCAGTTCCCAATTAGGTATTTATATAGATGAAATTTCCATTTACTCCTATCTCAGTAGCAAATCTGACAGATCTGTCAAAGTAAAGCCAAGTAACTGCTTTTGAAAAGGAGCTTCAATCAGTGGTTAACTGGGGCAAGAAATGGCTTATAAATGTTAATACATCTAAAACAAAACTGCCTTCATTTAACCACCACAAAGAACTGTTTCTACTTGCCATCATCACGGCTGATGCTAAACTCCAGGGGAGCAATATAATACTCCTTGACCTCACATTTTCCACTGACATGAAGAGAAGTGACTATATTGAATCAACTACTTTACACAGAATCATGCACATTTATAAATCTATCATTTTTTCATGCATTGAATACTGTTGACATATCTGGTCTGGTGCTCCTGTTGTACATCTCAGGATTCTTGGCAAAATCCAAAGAAGTGTCTGTAATGTAAGTGAACCTGACTAGGCCTCTTTACTTCAGTCATTTTCTCACCAACGTGATGTGCTTCCCTCTGTCTTTTCTACAAATATTTTCATGGCAACTGCTCTGACAAAAAAAAATTTTTTCCTAGTGCCTTGAATATATGAATTTGAGCCTGCTACTAGATTGGCAACTAAGTCCCACCACTTGTTGAAATAGCTAAATGCAACTGCTGCTTCTACTCCAACAGTTTCCACCTGTGGAACTACCTTCTGTTTTCTTGCTTCCCTGTTAACTACAATTTTCAAAATTTAAATGCAACATTCAATGCCAGATTTAGGACAAATGAGGCTCTGTGCTGGTTAAATTATGAGGCCTCTTACTTGATAGGCCTGGCATATGATGTGGAAGAAAGATGTGGCTCTCGGCTTAAGCACAATGGTAAATCTGGCACTGGCAATGTCAGTTGCCATCTTCTGTCTTCTTGAAACCTGTCCATTTTTGTCCTTTCTTCAATCCTCCCTATTCTCAGTTTTCTCATTTTCTTTCACTTTTACTCCCTGTAACCCCCTGAATACTAGTGGCATTACCCCCTTGCTTAGGGTAAAATGATTAAAAAAATAAAGAAGTTCAGTTTCCTTATTTCCTATACTAAATTTGTTATAACTGATTCAAACACTATTTGAAGTATTTAGTATTAATTTCACAGATAGTATGCTACTTTAAAAATTTCAGCCTCAATGTAAAGTGAAGCATTATTTTTCTTTAGTTTTTTTTCATAACTTTCTTGAATTGCACATCACTAGGTTCATTATTATTTAAGTTTGGAGAAAAACTTTTTAATGTTTGGATATTCTATTTCCTCTGCCATCTTCTAATTTGTATGGTTAAGGTTGAAATGTGAATCAGTGTTTTTAGAGACTAGGACATCTCTCCTGGTTTGGTTTTGATTGTATGATATTGTTATGATTTTTTTTTTTTTTTTTGCTTTTTTCCACATTTTGACATTAATCTGTGCTATTTAGCTTCATTGATTTGGTTTCCAGTTTTCAAAAGGTGTTGGCTTTTCAACATTAACAAGTTTTTTACATTTTCTTTGTTAACTCTAGTGTTCCCCATTCTATTTTTTTTTTGGTGGGGGGATGATCAAATTATGTATTTATGATTGAAAATCTTTTTGAATAGCAAAATTTAATGAGTTCTTTATTTCAAAGTGTGATATCTTCTTTCTACTGAAGGAAAAATGGTGTTCAAAAACACTTGAGACAACATTAAAATCTCTATTAAGGGACAGTTTCCTACTGTTATTGTAGACAGCACTTTCTTCAGTTGGAGACATGAACTAATCCTAAATAAGAGAGAATTAATATTACTAATTATTTTATTTTCACAATTGGTAGTTACAACTTTTTCATAAGTATTGATTGATTTGTTTTCTAAAGCTTATTGACACATTGCAGGTTATTTAAAGCCAGAAAATATTCTGGGATTGTAAGAATTGTTTTATTTTTTGAGATATTTTTTGATTTAGTGATACAAGTCTTACTAATTAACTACTGAGGAGACAAGAGGTGGTTTTATACCTTTTCCATTCAAGTGAATATAATGAACTTGACTGGAATTGGAACTCAGCTCTTTGATTACCAATTCTGAGCAATTATCCATTATATCACCCACACATCCAAGCTTACAGCACCCAGTATTTCCAAGCAGTCACCCATTAAGATACTGACCAGGCTTGATGTTGCTTAACTTTAGTAATTGTACCAGAACTAGTCTTATATGCCTTGCATGTTGCAATACCCAACATCTCTTTAAAAGGTCTATATAAATTTATTTTGGGGGAAAAAATGGCTGGTCAAATTTGATGCTTTGGAAATTAAACTAGGATCATTCCATTATTACTGCTTGGATCCAGAACTTTTGAAAATCATGACGAATAGATGTTCTGTCTGGGAAGCCCCATACCTTGAGCACCTATTGAGACTTAAACTTAACTCAGACCTCAAGTGGAACTAGTACACAGGATCTATTGATAAAGAAGCCTGACAAAATAGTTGGTTCCCTGTACCACTCCAGTAAGTACCTGATTCCTTCTGCTATCCCCTACCTTTATAAGAGCCAGATCAGGCTGAAAATGGAGTACTGCTGCCATATGTGGGCAGAAACTGCACATTCACTTAGAATCTTGATAGAGTCCAAAAGCATCTCTGCAACCTTGTGGGTGACAGATTATTTTCCACCCTACAATCCCTTTCTTACAATGAAATATCATAGACCTCTCACTGCTCTATTGCTATTTCCAGGGAAAGTGTTCAGATGAATTATATTCCTTAGTTCCACCAGTTCTAAAATTCATAGCTAAGACCCCCCATGTCATGCACATTGTAGTGAACCATCCTCATTCCCTTTGTATTCCATTGGTGAGATGTAAGTTCTACCCAAGCATCTTTTTCCTATGAACCTCAGTTTTTGTGTAAATGACTCCAAAGACGATGCTTCCTTGATCACTACAATCTTAACCTATTCAAGTCTAGGGCTAACTGTTATCTTCCTCACATATCTTTATAAACAGTGCCCCTTATTTCTTACTCTGAAACCCTTTACATTGTGTAGCCCTTGGGCCTTGTACTGTGAAAATCATAAAAAATTAAATGTCCATTTATTTTTTGAAATATGATAAAAGCCACAGAGCATTTCCAGGACATCAGAAATAAATTGACTGAGGCTATCAAAGGAAGGTTATAAGAAAATTTCCATACTACATTCTACTGTCTTATCCATCATTTATAAATGGAAATTGGTACCATATCAACATGTGCAAGATCTAATTATCCAAAGAAAATTTCAACAAGGGAAGTTTTGGTCACCCTGAAATTGAGCATAAAGGATATCCAGATAAATTGGAAAAATACTGGAGCAGATATAAATGTTTCAACAATTTATAAGACATTGTGGCAATAAGGATTTAACAGATAGGCTGTATGTAAAAAAACTACTATTGAATAAAACATAAACAATTTCATTCAGCTTTCATTAAAATCTTTTTGAGATCAGTCAAATGACAAGTGGAATATAGTTATTTGATTAAATAAAACAAAAAATGAAGTTTTAATATTCAATATCCAGTAATGTTACACTTGGATAAAAAGAACACATTACATGATATCAATAATAACAACCTAACAGTGAAGTATGGTGGTGGACATATCATTTTATGGTGTTGCTTTTGCACAGCAGATACCAGGAAACTCACTAGGAATGGGAGGGAAATGGTTTCACTCAAATATCAATCCATTGTTTAAATAGTCTTTTGCCCTATGCTATCCAGCCTAGAGTGGTTTAAAAAGAATAATTGCCTGACCTAAATCCAATCGAACATTTGTGGCATGAACTGAAAATTGCAGTTCATAAATGGAAGCCATTGAATCAGAATGATTTAGAATAATCTTGCATAGAAGAATGGCTGAAAATATATTGAGAGATGCAGAAGCTTTATCAGAGGCTACAGGAAATTCCTATTAGCAATGGTTGGTACCAAAGAAACTTCAAATCAGTATTAATTGATATGATGGGGAGGGGGTGGATAATTAAGCAGAAGTCATTACAGTAAAGTATGAATAATTATGGAATTAAAATGATAATTAATATTAATCCTTTTTTCTATCTATATTACTGAGATGAGGTATTGTAACTATTTATATTATTTACATTATTCAGACTGTTGTCTTCATCTTTATTGCCATATTCATAATTCAGGTGATATTTCTTGGAGTTTTGAACTGAACACTTTACTTAATCCACATATATGGTTCTAATTCCACATGCTATGCCTTTGGATATCTCAGTTAATTTCCCTTGATAACTCAACTGGGATAAAAGAGTACAAGATGATAACAACACTCAGGAAATAGCTTCGATCTGCCTACCCTATGTGAATGGATTATCTGAAAAGATACAAAAGAGCTGTGGTCCATATAATATCAGGACAAACTTCAGGAATGGTTCAACACTATGCAGACATCTCTTCCGAGTAAGTTCACCCATAGAGAAGAACATGATTAAGGACTGTGTGTATGCCATACCCTGCATCTCTGGTAAGAAATATAAAGGCAAAACATGCCAACCCTTAAAATAAGGCTGCAGGAACACCATAAGACTGTAACACAAGAGGAAATAGAAAAATCAAGCATGGCTGACCATATATGGAGAGAAAAAGGAGATCCCTGCCCTCTGTGGGATGAAGTTGAAATAATAGAGAACATCATTGGCAAATACAAAAACTTAAGGAATCAGTGCATATGCTAGGTTACAAAAATCTCCTAAGCTGACCAAGCATAGACATGAATACAATATAGGAACCAGTAATATAGAGAGCTACAGTAAAACAATAACAAAATATTGTAATATGATCTCTGGTAAAAAAATGTTTACTGAGACATTAGGTTTATAAGTCCCAAAAATTCACTCATTAATGGCCCAGTGGATAAAAGTGTTGGTTGCTCCAAAAAGTGACTTGACCCAAACAGTTGTGTGCTTAATAACTGGCCATAGTAAAAGGAACAAAAACTTAGAGCATCATTGCTGTGGTAAGAGCCAGTTACCCTCCTTACTATCATTCATGATGAGTAGTCCAGGGTAATTGTCTAAAAGGGAAGAAGATAATACTATTGCCATGACTTGTTTAGCTGAGTATTGAATATTACTATCATGACTGTCATGTTAAGACCAAACCCCACATCACAACAGTTGGTGGCAATGACGACTCACTATTTATTATAATAGTGGTGGACAAGAATTCATTTTTTTCACCTTGTGAAAGAATACATAAAAAAACTTATGCTGGAGACAACGGAACATTAAAAACATTTGAAATATACATTTGAAGCAAATTTTCAAGTCAAATAATTAAAAATAGAGGACTTCAAGCAGTAATGTTGGAATTAATAAAACAACAGTAAGGAGAATGACAACAACAGCAACAACAATTCCAGGAAACATTAAGACAAGAACAACAGCTAAAAAATACTAGAACTTTTTATGAAGAATAAAAGTAACAAAAACACATCTTTTTTTTTTTTTTTGCTCACAGGACTCAGTAGTAAATGCAATTGGTGAATTTAAATATAACCCTGATGAAGAGGTTACATTTGCAACATACTACAGATGCTATGAAGTATTCTATAAAAAAGACTGTATAAGCTGGTTGGTTGAGAAAAAAAAAGATTGTTATGTTGTTAAGTAAAAACAAAGTTCATTGTTTAATGCATGTTGGCAGTGTCTAAATCTTGTAAAAAAAGAATATGAAAATTATACCACAGTTTTTCCCCATTGAGTTGTTAGATCAGATGAGAGATCAGCTGCTAGGCTCTAGTCATCTAGATTTTTGGAAGTGCACCCATATACTGTTACATAGATATTCAAAAGAGATCAGAGTATGCTCTTAGGTAAATCATTGAGAAAACCCTTCTAGTGATTCCATGGCTGGAGAGTTTGTGTCTTGCCAAAGGCCTTTGATATATGCAATCCAATCATCCTTGTTATGTTTATTGTTTAATGCCACATTGATTCAGTGAGTAATGACAGTTAAGATATTAGCAGTGGACCAAGTAGATTGAAACTCGTATTTTGTCACACAAGTGGTTTTCCCTGTTGATGTGCTTGACAACATTCTTGTTGATTATAACCTCAAAGAGTTTGCTGATGACATTGAGGAGGCTGTTGGACCAATATTAAGACAAGGATGAGCGTTCACCCGCATTCTTGAAAACTGGGTATACACTTGATACTTTCCATAGAATTGAGAAAGATTTCTCTTTCAGGAAGCAGTTGAACAATTTTGCTAAAATTGGTGATAACTCCAGGTTAATATTTTTAAGGACAACCACTGGGATTTTATCTGAACCAGTAGCCATCTTAGGGTCAAGGCTTTAATAAATGGTTGTGATAGAAATATTATTAAGTTTGTGAGAGGGGGAAGTCAGGAAGGGGATGACCTTTGTCACCTAATGTGGAGTTAGAGGCAAAGATCTTTGCAAACAGCTTTAACTTATCTGATGAGGATGAGATAACTTCAGGGCCATTTATGATATTAGTCACTTTTGAAACAAGCAGCCTGAGGAGTTGGAAAGCAAAAAAAAATTGAAAAACCAGTTTGCAAGATTTACATCATTTTTTATTTTTTATAGTTTATTGAGGTATATATGGTGAATATGTAATTTTACAATTTGAAATTATCTAGCATAATCAGAAAAAAGGAATTTTATTTCATAAATTTAATTCTTTTGATGATACTAGATAATTGGTCAAACATATCAAAGTAAAGATTTTTTCCAAATTGTCTTCCATATTCTGCCAGATTTTTTACTCACACATGCAGACACATACAAGCACATTTTGTTAACTAAAATAGTCAAATTATGTCTTCTATACTTTAATATATTTTTCTCTAATTGATGGTTTCATTTTCATATGTTAAGATTGAAATCAATGAAGGAACTATCCACAGTTCATGTTCATTGATTAAGTATTTTGTGTTATTGACTGACTTTGTCATTGTCAAAAATTAAAGTCCTTTGATAATTTTGTATCCTTATTTTAAATATGTTAATTATTCCTAATTTTCTGAATGCATTTGAAGTCATATGAATTTAACTGTGTGAGACGTGAACATGGTGTTAAATGGTTTCTAAAAATTTAAATACATTATAAGTGATTTTGTTAATAATTTATTGTTTTTACTTAATATGAATAGCTTGTAAAATTTGTAATCATTGTTGTTGCAGTTTGCTTTTCAATGTTACACTAGCATTATAGTATTATGAACAAATTGCTATCATATTGTAATTTTTGTGTTTCTGTATCATGTGTGGTCATGTCAAGTTTTAGTTGGACATGTAAAATGTGAGTCCATTGCTCAATAATAATAAGTTTAAATACATGTGCTTAACAGAAGTATTGTGATGAAATCGATCATAAACGAAAATGACATGTTCATCATTAACTTATCATAGCTAAGGATTGGAAGGTCATGAAGTATTGAAATAAAGTTCAAATACATATGTATTATTCCAGGATTATTTTCCAACTTAATCAAGATGATCTTTACCCTTCTAATTTTCTGTCCTGGAGTGACAAGGTACTTCACAGGTTTAACATATGATTTCATTTTCAAGTTTTTTTTCATTGCTCTTTCAACTGGCATAGCCTAAACTCTTCTCTCACATGCCAAACATCTTATGCATTGATTTGGATCTTTTCTAATTGATCTCTTTAGTTCTAAGTTGAAATGTGATCCCTCTTCTTGTGACCTCCTGATCCAGTTTTCCTCTCTACTGTTCCCTCTTTTTTAAACTTATTCACCATTCTGTTGATGGTTCTTGAATGGACTTTGAAGATGGAAGCCAGATTATGAATGTTGGCACCATTCCTGTAGGTATGATCTTTTTCCTCTTATCATTGTTCAATTGGGAAAACAGTGTGTCTGATACAAAACAATTTTAAACTGCTCTCTTTTTAGCTGAATAACTCAAAGGGTTTTTCATTGATTCTTATGGAAAATAGTGTCAAGATAACTTATATGAAAACCTGATAAAATGAAACTCATTTAGTTTAGTGTTTTTTTTTTTTTTTTTAAGATATTAAACATTTTGTGGCATGGATAATTTTGCTGTTACACTAGGTATTTATACATATATATATGTGTGTCTGTATGTGTGTGTGTGTTTTCATAGTGGCATGTGTGTGTTCCAAATTTCATGAGAGAAACAACTTAGAATATAATAGCGTTAGAAAATCCTTTATGAAAAATAGTAAGAACAAATTCTAAACTTGTGAATACAAATTTTTGTTTTCAGTTTTTTGAGAATTGTTGTAATTATTCCATATTGGTTTGTTTGTACTAATTTTCTCATTTTTTATTGTATTTTCATGAGGATGTTTCAGCTGCTTTCCTGCAGCCTTTCTCATTTGTCTTTTGTATTTTAGAATTTTGGGGACTTTGTTCTGATGAAGCATGCTCAAATTATTCAATGAGAATCATAGATATTAATAGTATATTGGAATCACTGATCTAAAAAGAACAAATAATGAATTTGAGGCTCCATAACCATGATCACCAAAATAGGAGTGCTGGTATAATTCATCAAGTTCCATCTAATTTAACAGTTCCAATACATGGGTTAAGAAAGAACAATTCCAAGAGCTAAAAGGCAAAGATTCTGGATATGAGATGTTTAGGAAAAAATATGAATGTCCCATTACAACAAAGCTGAACATTTCAAAATACCTTGGGCAGATTACAGTGACTGAAACATGATAAAAAATAACAACAAAAGATAGCAAAATTAGTATGAATATATGAATATTTAATGAGTAATTGAATGTGCGGATAGTATAAAAATTAGCAGCTTGGAAAGGGTAATTGGTGTTTGAATTTTGTTCGAGTTTATGTTCATTTTGACACAAATACTTTTGAAAAAGGTATGAATTAATCTCTTCTCCCCCTAGCTATAGATTAAATATTAAGGTAGACTGGGATCTCTAGTCTTAGAAATGGATAAAACCATTCATTCTCCCACTGGGCCACTTGTAGTGATTGTGTTGACCTGTAAAATTAGACTATGACTGAAATTTATAAGTCATGGGAGTTGCAACTCTAATGCTTACATATATAGTGATATAGCAATTTGAACATGATGATACAGACAAGTTTTCAACATTATCTTTCAGTACCCATTGAGTTTACCACTACACCACAACTCTTCACCTTAGCTTTAGTCATATTCTACATTAAGAATTTTTCTGTTTCTTTTAATTAAGCACTGAATGCTTTAGTTTTTCTGCTTAAATTTGTTTGAGCAATATTTAAGACTGTCAGGAACATTTAAAATCAGGCAAAGATTAATGTTGGATATGCATATTGTGTAACAGTTATCAGTGTGAAAAATAAAATTTTATTTACTTTTTTTTCCTCATCAATGGGAGTAGATACATTTGCCCATTTGCCTTTTGTCCAATTCATACTCTTCACGGGTCTTTTGAACAGGAGTAGTAGTTTATCCTTTGTTTCCTGTTTAAGATTCCAGTTCCTTCTAAAGTCTTTTCCTTCTCTTTCACTTCCAGTGGCCCATTGTGTCATGGTTGCATTATCACCTTGCTTTGGGTGGTGCCACTTACTCTGTAACCCTCTACCTTGAGTGGCTCTTGGACCTTTATACAAGGTGAAAATCATAACATACATATCATGCTGAGTTCAAATTTTAAGGCATGACTCCATTGTTTGCCAGTGTTTGAATGTGATAACACATCACATTATCACATTCAAACACTGGTTTTCATATGATTACTGAAGTTAAGCAATGTTGAGCCTGGTCAGTATCTAGATGGGTGACTGCTTGGGAGTACCGGGTGCTGTAAGCTTGGATGTGTGACTAGTATAATGGATAATGGCTTGGAATTAGTAATTGGGAAGCCAAGTTCCAATTCCAGTCAGCTTCATTATATTCACTTACACACAAATACCCTTGGGAAAGGTATGAACCGCCTTTTCTCCCATCAATTAGGGTTAATTAGTAGTACTTGTATCAGTAAATCATTATCATCCCCGCAAAATTCTTACAATCTAAAAGTATTTTATGGCTTTAAATAACCTGCAAAAGGGTGGTAAGCTGTAAAAAAACAAATCACTAACTCCAGTTAAATATCAGGGTAAACTGGGTTCTCTTGCTTTGAGTGGTAGCCAATCTAGGAGAAAATCAACTCTGAATGTAAAACCGGTTATTATGCTATCTTACCTTATGGACACACATTGCTACTATGGTTACAGAACATATGATTCCTCTACAACCCTTATGAATTATAGGACTCACAAATTTAACTGTCAGTGACCAGGAATTTATGCAAGATTTATTATATGTATAATGTATAAATTTCTGTTATAGAAATATGTTGTAAATTATTTTTAGTACTGAAAACTACATCATATTTTCAAAAATTGTATTAATTTTCAATATTAAAATAAATCATAATTAAAAAATAGAATCTATCCTCAGTTTTAAAATAAGTCATAATTTTTAAAACACTATTCTCAATTTTTAAATAAGCAACATTCGTTTTAAGATTGAAACTGTTCTAATAAAGTCTTATTAAACTGCTTTATTTGATTGCATTTGTAAAAAAACATTTAAAATTTGTTATGATTAGCTATTTCCTAAGAAAGGCAAATATCATCTTCAAGTATTTTAAAAATTGAAAAATTATTATGTGGCATCTTGCTAGAAACTTTCTATTAAAATTTCAGAAAAATAAAAGTTCCTGTTGAAAATAAGAGAAAAATCTCTACTAAAAGAATTACTTGGTTGTAAATTCATCACCAACTAAAGACAAATAGTTGAAATTTTTAAAGATAACAGCTTCTTTTTTGCTCAAACTTATTTTCTTGTTTTGTTCAAATCTGTTGTATTGATGTGAACCACATCTGGTGAGCTGAGATTGCTTTATCAGTAACAAAGATCTATTGCTGCCCAGTAAGATCTTTTACAGACTTGAGCCAATTCCACAGAGTATAAAGATCCTTCATCCCTTCCCACTAACACACAAAGAAATGGCACCTGCCTTTATTCTTGCTCTATCTCTGCCTCTGGGCCATTTTCTTTTTTTTTTTTTTTATTCACTGTTTTGCTTAGCTTTCTTTCTTATCTTTCAAAAAGTACCTTCAGCCATCTTGAATCTTCAAGTCACGTCTCACCAACTTGCACGAGCTGGCAGTCCCAGGTGAAGCAAAATTGTGCAGGAAAAAGATTGCGTGGCAGAAACAGAACAGCCTGGATCTTGATTCTGGTAGGAAAGAATGAAGGAGGAGAGTTATGTTTCTTTATTTCAATCCATGTTTGTCTTTTTCTTTCTTTCGTGAATTTTGGATTACTGTAAGTCAAGTCATATAAATTATTTCTGAAGTGGTGGTGGTGAAGAAGAAGAGTAGAAATGAAGGAAAAAGAAATACATGAAGAAAATGAAGGAAAAAGAAACAGAAGAAATGAAAAGAAATAGAAAATAAAGGAAAATGAACAAGAAAAGTGAAAATGAAAGAAAAAGTAAAAGTAGAAGAAATAAAAATGTGAAAATGGGAGAAATGAAAGAGAAATATGAAATGAAATGCAAGAGGTAAAAGAAGAAAGAATGATAGGAGAAAGTGAAAGTAGAAGAAAGAATAAAAGTAAAAGAATTGAAAGAAAAAATTGAAAGAAAGAGTGAAAAAACTGAAAAAGAATTGGAAGAAGGAGTGAAAGAAAATCTGAAAAAGAATTGGAAGAAGTAAAATTGAAAAAGAAGAATCTTTTTAGGTTTTCAAAATCATAGTAATTGATCATTCATATATTTTCTTGTTGAATGAAGTAATCAATAGCTAGATTAGTGGAAGATGCTTTTGTCAGTAATGAGACTATTCAAAGCAGTTACTGAGAAGACTCATCACTGCAACTATTGCCAGTAAGTTCAGTATGAGGAATCCCAGAGATAAACATTGTCATCATCATAGTTGTGGTAGACTAAACTCCAGTATTATGACATTACAATAATCTTCCTTATATTCATCTAGATATAATGAATTGTTTCTGAGTTTTCTTATCTCTTGCCTAGTCTGTCTATTCCTCTGCTTATTGAAATTCAACTTTAAAACTAAGCAGTTTCCATGACAACAGCAACCAAAATATAGGTATAGTATATATCTATTACACACACATGTGCACATTAGCACGATACTCTGTACATCTTAATGTCAAGCTTAATGAAGTTGGCTAGGCTATACATCTCAACACGTCGAATGCCAGAAATTTAAAATTTAAATTCAAAATTAGGCATTCTTGTGTCTTCAGTATTTCTCTCAATGTTTAATTAAAACCAATATTTATATATTTTCTCTCCCCCTACATGTATATGATTCCATCAATAAAAAAATTATTTAGCCTGAAGAAGTCCTTTTGAAAGTAGTAATGAGTTACTTAGAATTTTTTCCATTTTGTCATTCAGTTACCCATATTTAACTGTACAAGTAGCTGTCTAATTTTCACAATATAAGTTTTACAAGTCATCAATAGAATCTTAAATATCTATTTAATATCTTTAATAATGCACAAAGAAAAATCTTCACATTGCTGATATGTAACTGTTTATATATAATGTGATATCATAGATATGGTTTATTTAACAAACACCACAAAACTTTAATTTATTCTGTAACAGTTGAATGTCTTAACATTTTCAAAATGAATTCAACACATACATGAATTTTATACATATTTATATTGAGAACAACATAGCTTAAAAAAGTTGAGAAAAATCTTGTGGTTTGCATGGGGGTTAAAAAGCAATCCAGAAGGGAAACAGGATATATCTTGTCACTACAGCATCTTGTGGTTGAAGAGAGCAAAAAGAAAGAAAGAGTTTGAGTCCCCTTTTAGGCTACTTTATACAATGCTACCTAATGAGTATTAAGAGTAGACCCCTGACAGACAATTCTAATAATTACAAATATAGTGACACAGCAAATTCTGGCAGTACAGAAAAAAACAAAAACAATTATCTCAGTTGTATTTTAATACAATCTGTATTTGAGCCTGATCTACATGCATAAGGTTTCCTTATCATAAATTTCCCTAGCCCAACCAGGAGCACATGGAGTTAAAATGTGGTATAATGTGCTAAAGCCCAAGGGTGCTGTCCTTCTAGGCAATATCTCTCTTTCAAGAGGGGCTCAAGTTAATCTTTGATACCTGAAAGATCCCCAAAGGGAAAATGCTAGTAGGGATTGAGTAATTTTCTTGCTAGTCCTATATATATGCAGGATACTCTCTTTAAACTTGGCCTTATGCCATGTTCCATTCAGATTGTTGTACAGATAAATATCCATTATGTTTTATCACTGCCCACTGACTTTACTATTATTTCTTCATGCTTTTGGTTAGCATTAGTCATTTTCTAGCCAAAGCAAATAATTTAAATAGTAGAAGGGAAAGTTGACTAAATACCAAATTTGCACTAAAAATTTTCACTAAAATTTATATATATATATATATATATATATATATATATATATATATATATATACACACACACAGTGGGGTTGAATAAGTGATTGTACGCCAAACAAATGCTTGTTATTCTTACTTATAGCAAATGAAAACCACAAATAACAATGTTATATATGTATTTGGGGGTGTAGAATCAGAATCTGCAATTTAAAATTAGAAATTCATTGATAAGTGATAGTTATGCAAATTTTTATATTTCGAACAGTGGAAAAAATGTTCGTACAGTATCAATTTTGCATTATAATACGGTAGATTTTGGTTGTACTTCAAAGTAGAAGATTCTAAACTGTTCTAGAATATTCTCAGTAACTCTATTGCAACATTCAGTTCAAAATTGGATCATTCTGCAGTCACTGTTCACTGATAATGGTTCTAATAATGGCTAGACATAAGGAAATGACTTGTGCTCAAAAAGAGCTAATTATTAAGCTATGGAACAATGGAAAATGTTACAGAAACATCTCCAGTTACATGAACATACCTTTTTCAACAATTGGTTCATTTATTGCAAGATTTAAAAGACATAATACTGTTGAGAACAAAGGCATACCCGGTGCTCCCAGGAAGATCTCTCCCAGATTATGAAGAAAGTTGATGCGACAGGTCCAAAATAACCCAATGGTGAGTTAACGTAACTAAGCAAATGATTAGAAATGAACTACGCAGAGATAGTATAAAGTCGCGCTCCCCAAGAAAGACACCACTCCTTCTGAAATGGCATAGAGATGCCAGGTTGAAATTTGCAACAGAGCATAAAGATAAGGAAAATTCTTATTGGGAAAGAATTCTTTGGACAGATGAGAGTAAAATTGAGTTGTTTGGTCGCAATTCCCTGAATCATGTATGGAGGAAAGACGGCGAAGCATGCGCACACAAGAACACCATACCAACTGTCAAATTTGGTGGGGGTAGTATCATGGTTTGGGGCTGCTTTTCAATGTGAGGTGCTGGCAAACTAGCAATTATAGACGGTAGAATGAATGCAGAAAAATATCAACAAATCCTAAGTGAAAATTTATCGCTTTCTGTAGAGAATCTTGGGCTTCCTCTTGATTGGATCTTCCAGTAGGACAATGATCCCAAGCATACTGCTAAGAGTACGAATAACTGGCTTGATAATAACAACATTAACATCTTACAATGGCCCAGTCAGTTGCCGGATTTGAATCCAATAGAGAATTTATGGCGGTTTTTGAAAAATAAGATCTGAGATAGAGGTCCAACAAACATCAATGGGATAAAATACCTACTAAAATATGCGAATTGTTAATTAAAAACTACAGTAAGAGATTGGTTGCTGTTGAACTTAATAAAGGCTTTGCTACAAAATATTAAATGGAGAAAACATATTTTTGTTCTGCTGTATGATCATTTTTTAAACCCCCAAAAATTTAAATATTGCTATATTTTCTTAACCATGGATTATTATTTAGTTTTATATGCATACATTTTTAGTATGCAATCTGATATGGTAGATATATTCCTTTTTTGTTAATTTAATATATTACAAATAAAAATATGAAATATTTTCATGTGTATGATCACTTATTCAACCCCATTGTATATATATATATATATATATATATATATATATATATATGGCAAATATATAACAAGTTGGAAAATCTATTATGTTTACATAGTAATGGTAATATCAGCTGTTTGGTTATAAGGTAACATTTGACTTTTATCATTAACTAAACAGCCAGTGCTACTGTTGGTTGAAATTTATAAAATCTTTATCTTAAAACAATTTGTCAGGAAAATAGGTTTCTCAAGTCTAATCGCTGTTATCACTCTTTCCAATATTGATGGGGTTTCTTTATTAACTGTTTATTTGAAGCAGTGTAGAGTGTTAGCACCTTGTTTATGTCATTATTTTCTCTTCAACTTACATGTAATAACCCTTTTAGTCGTTACTGGTGTTGAAAGTCCTCAAGTGATGTGGTTGCTGTTATTATTGTTTTTTGTTTATGATTCTCTAATGCCAGTTCATGAGGTTTGAAGAAGAACAGTCTTCACCAAAACTAATAGGCTTAAGCATTGATCTGAGAAAGCAGTTGTATACAGTTGACAGTTTAGACATTTCTAAAGGTTTTTTTTCATATATATATATATATATATATATATATATATATAGATGTAAAGGGTGATGTGGTTGCAGAAATTATCTGACAGCTATAACCAGGTTCTCCTGCTTGTATGGTATGGTGCATACTCCTGTTACTAGACATAGGGTCTTCCAGCAGCCAACCTCTTGACCCAGGGCAGCACTATCTCCTCAAGGCCCTTGCTGTAGGCCTTTCTGTCTGAGGCCCTGTGGGAAGATGAATGGCAGCATAATGTTGCCATCACTAGTGATCACTCCAAACACCTTTGTAATCACAATAAGACTCATCCAACTCTTTCCGAATCTTCTGCACTGTCCTCAGATTGACACCCAAACACTCTGAAATGTTATATTGGGGTTTCTGGTGCAAATGCCAAGCAGTACATGCCATTTCCAAATTTCTGGTAGAATGAATTGCATCATGGTGTTCTTTTTCTCACAGTTGGTGCCCAACTAACCCTACTATACTGTGCAGTTGACAAAATCAAAAACAAACAATGCACGTATGCAAAATTAAAAATTTAAAAAAATGATTTACCCATCGCACTGTGTGTGTGTGTGTATATATATATATATATATATATATATATATATATATATAATATGTGTGTGTGTTATATATATGGTTGGAACAAAAGTGAATTTCAAAGACAATTTTAGACATTTATACATAAATTCATTCAACAACATCTGTGCCATTTTGTTTCACTACCTTTTGTGGTATTTAAGTCAACTTCATGATTCCATCCTCCCAGAACTTGGTATTCTTTTACGTGATGAGCTGGTCTAAGTTGTTTTTAGAGGCTTCCAGAGAATTTTCTAAGGGTTGAAATAAATCATAATCTGAGGGTACAAGGTCAGGTGAATACTGTGGATGTAGTAGGACATTTAAGCCAAATTCTGACAGGTCTGCAAAGAGACATGAGGTATGGCTTTGTTCTGATGGAAGATGACACCCAACTGATTGGCCAGTTCTTGATGCTTCCAATCAATAGCTACCTAATCCATTCCGGAACAATACTTATCTGAATTCCAAGTAAGGTTTTGGTGAAGGAGCTTGTAATACACAATGCCCTTCCAGTCTTACTTTATACACAGTATCAAAGGCTTTTGAAGTGGTTAATGGTAAATTGTTTCATTTTCCCCAGAACCTCTGTTGCTCTGCATTGTTGTAAACAATCCATTCATTATCACATGTGATTGTTCTTCTCGCTTGTGAAACTCTCTTCTGGCTCCATGCTTTACAGCTAACTTTAATCTGCAAAAATTCAAATGCAATGTCAATTGCTATCTACTATCCTCCTGATTTCTCTTTCCTCTCACTGTTAATGTTTCTGTTCCTAATTCATCCACTTATTGCAACCCCTTGTGTTTTAGTGGCTTTACTGCCTTGCATGGGTTCATATATATAATTTTTAAGCAATAATTATTTTTTCAATCCAACAATATTTCTTTTTACTATAAAAAAACCTTCATGGGCAAAATGATAATAGAGCATGTAGCTATGGTGGTTTTCCATAAAAAAAACACGAATGCAGATTTGGTTTCTGCCACAAGGTACCTTTTCTTTAAAGGTTTTACTGATGTAGGCCAGTGTATATTTTAGAAATAAACAAGGATGTCTACTCAAACACTTGTGCCGACTAAAATAATGTTTATACTTACACACACACACACACACACACACACATATATATATATATATATATATATATATATATATATATATATATATATATATATATATATATATGCACATTTCAAAAACACAGTCAAGACATTGTGTCCATGTTCATAGTTGATATTATTAAGTGTTTTCAAAAATGAAAACATTATATAAATACATGCATGCAACAAACTATTTCTTATTTAACAGTTAAAATATTTAATCCTTGAAAATGGCTAAATGTATAGCCGAAAGCGCTTGGATAAAAAGAACATTCAGACAGTTTATATATAATTTATCATCTGAAAAGAAAAACATTATTAGATCGCATGAGAAATTGTGTAAAAAAAACTAAATAGAAGTACCTTGTCTATCATATTCAATGAAATGTGCATGAAAGAAGAATTGCTGCCTAAATACAAAAATATATATATATATATATATATATATATATATGTGTGTGTCTGGCTACTTATTTCCAACACCTAGAGTGATTAGCTCATTCCTGTTGCAGATGCTTGCTCAGGCACATTTCTGTGAGAGGGAGTACATAATCTGTCATGATCAACTTTTGAACAAAGCCAGTATGCTCAAACACTCAGTCACAATGACTTGTAACTTTGTGCTAGCACAACCATCAATTGATTGTGAACAGTTTTGTTTATCCAGTTTCAGTTGAGGCTTAGGTCAACCCATGGTATGGTTTTCAAGCTTTGAAGCACTTCTCAATAGGGCCACATGCTGGGATTATTTCCCATGGATTATATTATCAAGAATTCATCTTTTTGACAAATTGACTATGATGAGATTTTTTGCTTAGTCAGCTTCAGGATTCAGGACTTTCTCAATGGAGAGTAATAAGAATAATAAGCCTTACATTGCCACATTTACCTTCAAAGTGTTTGCAAAAAGACTTGAATCTGCAGTTGTCCTTCTCCTAGATTGATTGTTTTAAGACTAGCTTACCTTGTTATTATTAGTGGAAGGTAAGGGATAGGTTCTGACTCTTTCTACTGTCATAAGTGCAAAGAGAACATAATAACCAAGTAGAATTTGAACTAAGCTTACTGATTACATTTTCTATGCTGATAATCATAAAACTACACACACAAGTATAAAATATATAATAAATGAAATAAGCATTCATATATTGAGTATTTTACACAGAAGCTTAGCCATCTTTGAATTGAGAAACTTGATAAAAAATCATGATTATCCTGACTTTTGAAGTCTTTTGATAAAAGCCAGTGTCAGAAGAATTAGAATAAAGATTAAAAATGAAGAAAAAGGTTTGCCAGAAGAACCAAAAGACATGCCTGAAAATGCTGGAGAAAGAATAGAGGAAATTTTTTAGTTATTTATTTACATCTTCTTTTATTTGTTATTGATTTTAGATACTACCAGAATTCTTGAAATTAAGGGCTCAAAGATGGCAAGAATCAAAGCACATTTTGGTTTGATAAATTAAATTAGAAATTATTTTGCTTGGGCAGGGGATGATAAATTTCCGGATTCCGTAATGGTATTAAAGAGGTAATGATGATTAATCCGATTAAATTGTCACTATCTATCAACTCTTCCCTCTGCTACTTCCTCTATTCCCTGCTTCTTTTTCCTTTTTCCTCTTTTGATATTTCTAAATTCTGCTCCTTCGTCTCTTCTTTAAGTATTTAGTTTCTTCTCAAATCCTTTCAATGAAATGATTGCATGATGGTACTTTGAAAAATAATTTCCAAAATGTATTGGATGATTAGGAAAAAAGTAGTAAAGAATGAAAGTATTTCATGAAATAAAGAATTGTATTTTAATTAAATATCACGAGATGATGCAAAACAAAAAAGAACCCCCCTATATATATATATATATATATATATACACTACACACAGACAGAGTATGAGCTATTATTCAGCTAAAATAGAATTCAGCCAAATGCAGGCTAACAGTGATTTTTTAATACAGTGTTCAATGTATTTCAGGTAGAGCCACATACAGTGTGATCTATCCTAAGAGGCCATTTCTATGATATCTTTCTTTCTTTTTATCAATTGTCCTGCTCTGTTCCTGTTCAAATTATCACCAATAGTGTTGTTGATCCTTATTACTTTGTAAGCAACACTTTTTGAACATCTAACTTTAGAACTGATTGCCCTCTGTGGCAGTTTAAACTAATATAATTATAAGATCTTTGATCTTGTTTTTAATTACAAATTATATTTTTTAATTGTTACAACTCCTCAGTTCTAACAGCAAAATATGATAAATAATTTATTTTAGGATCAACAAATAAACTCTAAGAGTTAATCTTAAGGAATATCCTTAAACTAATTGACAGTATAGGTTATGACAAGATATAATTTAGAGAGAAATGTATAACCATATTTCTATTATTAGGTGCTTAACAATCTAAGATACACAGATGACACTGTATTCATGTAAAAGAATATTGCTGGAACTCATAGAAAAGGTATTAAATGAATGTGGTAAGAAAGGACTCACCATCAATTATAAGAAGACAAAATGTATGGTCGTTAGCAAGAGAAATAGCTTAATATGCAAGCTACAAACTGAAGAGATCAAAATCAAGCAAGTAGAGAAATTTCACTATCTGGGATGTGTTATAACAGATGATAGAAAATGTGAGACAGAAATTCAAAGGTGCATATGAATAGCAAAAGAAGCCTTCCAAATGTAAAATTTAATTAAAAACAAAGAAAAGAATACTGAACTGCTGTGTGATATCAATCCTCCTACATGACAATGAATGCTGAACAGTTTCCTCATAAATGAAATGGAGATAACAAAATAATGCTTCTACAGAAGAAAGCTGAAATGGGAACAAAAAGGACATTTGTGTTTAGGATTAGAAAAAGACAGTTGAAATTCCTGAGATACATAATGAAAAAAGAAGGCTTGGAGAATATGACACAGGATATACTGCAAGGCAAAAGGGAAGAGGAAAACAACAAGTATTCTACCTAACAAAATTGTGTAAATGGATGATAAACAGGGAGGATAGTAAGAGGCAACTCTTGCTTAGAATTACAAAGGATAGGAAGTTGTGGAGAGTCATGATCGCCCATATCCTGAAAGGATACATCACATAAAATAAGTGTACATACATTTGCAACATTTTTTATTATTATTTTTATTTGTACATTTATTTGTTTTTAATAGCTTCTGGAAGCTTTTGTACACCTTTAATATTTCCATCTTCTTCTATGAGCTACATCCCTTCAGAACATAGGCGATCACAGCTATCCACATCTTCCTATCTCTTGTAGCTTTTAGCAGTTTTTCTCCCTCTGCTAAGGCACCCTACTCTGTTCCAGCTGTGTTTCTATCAAATGTTTTAATTTAACATGTAAAATTTCTTGAAAATATTTTAAAATCAGTGTATTCATGTTTCTCAGTGAAGTTGTGTGTGTGTGTGTGTGTGTGTGTGTGTGTTATTCCTGGATCTATTGCTGTGAGATGCGGTAAAGAGTTTTTTTTCTCTCTATGTTTGTAAGGTTATTAATTCAGCTAGTATTGCGGGTACCCAAGAGGGAATCAAATTCCCTACACTGTCAAAGTAGTCAGCATGACAAGCTTGCAAGCCATCTTTCTAAATTTGCCAGCTCCTGACTCTAATTCTAAGCTTGCCTTGAAGGTTGCTTCAGTAGCCTTTCCATAAAAATGATAATTGTCTTTGTTTAAATGCCAGTTTCATGACTGTCGCATGAAAAACCTGTATTCTTTTATTAGTAAAAATGTTGATTTTTTTACTCAGTTTATATTTGTAAGGCACAATGTGCAGCACCTAGTGAGGACTGAATTCTTAATTATAACCAGCATTTGTTTATATTTCCATTCACTCCCACTACATATATATGATTCTATCAATAACAACATTTAGTCAAAAGAAATCTTCTTAAAAGATGAAATGTGTTACATGTGATTTTTCTATTTTGTCATTCAGTTACCCATATTTAACTGTACAAGTAGCTGTATAATTTTCACAAGGTAAGTTTTACAAGTCACCTCTAGAATCCTAAATAAGTAATTTCTTTAATAATGCAGAAAAAATTCACATAGCTGAAAACTGTTTATGTAACTGCTAACCATTGTTCCACAGGAAATTGCCCATATTTTCATATTTATAATAATATTGTTGTCATATTTTAAAATTATATGATTTTCATTATTTAAGAAGTTTCATCTTAGTTTTCAGTTGTGTGTTACCTGGAACCTAGTGACTGAGCATCCATCCTCCAAACAGCACCTCCCTCTTGCCTTAAGCAGTGTAAGATGCATCCCAATGTGTATAGATCTGAGAAATCTGGGCAAGTTTTGGACAAAACCCATGTAAGAAAACAACCTAGGATCATGTATTGGGTAACTCTATAGGGCTTGGAGAATTTGACACTCACAAGATATATTGATGGCCAAAGGTACAGAGGGAAAATGAGCTTGTGTATGTGGTTTGCAGAACAGGAACTAGGAAGGATGGTGAAAAATACACAAATACACAAAAACAAACAAATCTTACCAAGAGCTACAGAAGACAGGATTGTAGAGAGCCATTATTTCCAACATCCTGAAGAAACACAACATGAAAAAGAAGAAAAACTCCAACTCCAAACCAAAGACTATGTGTCACATTTTGTCATCATTGGGTGGGAAATGAATACCTGTTTTATTTTACACCTATTAAGTTCCAAAAATATTTCTCTTGGGAAGATGAGGCATTGGAGTAAAATGTCAAACTCTCAATTACCAATTTATGTAATGTTGAGAAAGAGAAAGGGAGCAACTGGCTTTATATGTAAACATGTTAGTGCCTTCTGCAAACAAAAAAGAAAAGTGACTAGGCAAACTTATACTATTGACATTTGAGAATTAACTTAATTACTGCATGTTTCTCCTTCCCTTTCTGTCATTAGAATCTATTTCTTTCAGTTTCTTTCAATTAATTTTACCATCTTTTCTTTTTATGGGTTTAACCTTTACCTTTTTTTGAGCACCTGTCCTCCCGACATGGTTCAAAGGATAGATTTGTAAACTTTGACTGTTTTTTCTCTTTTTTCATTGGATGCAATGCAAATGATGGTTTTGTTCAGTAAATGTGTTTTGCTATATAAGTGTTCAGTTTCATTTTTCCTCATTGTTCCTGAAGATGGAATAGAAATAACAAAAAAAAAAGGTAAGCAAATACAACTTTTAAAAAATTAGCACACAAACACGCACATAATTTGAATAAGAATCTGATGGAATATTAAATATATAAGACTAACAGGAAAACTTTTACCTTGACATGTTTCCGGGATGAACTGGTGTCATCAGAAAAAGTAATTTATTTAACAAGAACAGAATCTACATTACTAAGATAATATATGATTCATATTAAATGCTTTTGTTTTATTTTAATCAAATTTACACCATGTAAAGCAGTAAAGTCACTAAGACAGAAAGGGTTACTGGGTGTAAGAGAATTAGAAAATAGAAGCATTGGTGAGGAGTGAGAACAATAGAAGACATTAAGACAGTAGATAATGATTGATATTCCATTTAAAACTTTGAAGATCAAACTTATCTGGAAAGCAAGAACCAAGAAAAGAGTTCCACAAGCAAGAAGTTTGAGAAAAGAAACTTTTTTTTCTTTGTAAGCATTTCACCCCAAGCAAGGCATGAGAGCCACTATCACGTAGGGGGTTACAGAAAGTGAAAGTGAGGGAAAAGACTGTGTATAGAGGGGATTGAGGAAGGGATAAAAAAAAGAATGGAGATCATGAAAACAGAAAATGTCAATTGACATTCATTTGAATTTTTGAAGATTGTAGTTATCAGAGAAGAACAAGCAAGTTTCACTGTCAAAGTTGCAAGAAAAGAAACTGCTGGGGTAGAAGTGGTGGTTTCATTTAACTATTTCAACAGTAGCATAGAACTTACAGTTCCATCTAGCCATTTCAACTGTAAACCGATGCGACCTTGTTACTAATCTAGTGCTGCACTTAAATTCATAAAGTAGTCTAAGTACTATAGCAAAGAATCTCTAAATATAGAGCAGGAACACTGGACCATATGTGGCAGCAATATTCAAGGCATCGACAAATAGTCAATTTACAGATGTGAGATAGATTCAGGGGATAAAAAATGTCTATCACAACACAGTGAACCAACTTTCTTGGCAGCAGACTTAGCATTGGATTCAATATAGTCTTTCCACTTCATGTCTGACGAGAATGTTAGCCCAAGAAGATATAATGAGTCACTCTCCTGGAGGTTAGCATCAGTCATGTTGATAGAAGGCAAAAAAGGGGTCTCTCAGATGATTAATAGAGCAGTTTTGTTTTGGATGCATTAAAATTAATGAACCATCCTTTGTACCAGTTAACAACATTGAAGGTTGAATGGTTGATTTTTACTGTAACTTTTATCATTATAGAATTAGATTTTAAATAAATAAATAAAAATAAAATTTTTTAAAATCTAATTTCTAAAATGATACATTTAAAGTAAAAACCAAATGTCAGCTGTTTAACATGAATGATGTTTTGTCTTCATAATGTAGATTTTGTTATTGAAAAAAATTCGATTTCTGATGAGGCTAGTTCATCAGTGAAACAAGTCAAAGTAGAAATTTTCCTAATAATTTACACACACTTGCACACACACATATATATAAAATTTTAAAGTTATATTTATGGGTAAAAGTGCTCAATATCAGGAATATAGTGTATATAACTATAAAAGTCGACACTTAACTCAACACCGAATGGCAATAGTCTGTTTCATGCTTGTTTGCAATTCTCAGGCCATGTGTATTGTGTTTTGGCTTGACTATATATATCGAACAATGGCGCATTATGGGCAGCAAGGTCTTTTGTATTATCCTAACAGTTATTTGGTTGATGCTAATGGTTATATTTCAAATTATTCTATAGGCTATTGAGTGGGAATAATTGTGGATCTGAATGCGGTCATTTGTAGCTATTTTATAGTGTTAACTTTTTATTCATTATTTATTATTAATTACTTAATTATTTGTTGTTGCTTATTATTAATACATTTACTTGTGTTCATGTGTCCATTCATAATTTGTTAATTTGTTTATTATTTACTTAATTTGTTTATTTATTTAGATTTTTTGTTTATTTTATTTTTTGAAGAATTGGTTATCTTAATAACTGACAGGATAATACAATAGACCTTGCTTACCCATAATGTACCATTGTTCAGCATATATAAATAGTAAAGATAAAACACAACACACATGGCCTGGAGATTATGCTCAAGCATGAAACAGACTGTCACCACTTGGTGTTGAGCTCAGTGTCCATTTTTATATATATATATATATATATATATATGGTTATAATACACCTGACCATATCATGATATAACCCTGAGATCATTACAGGTTTTGGATCTCTCAACATTGTACTCCTTCACTCAAATCACCCAGTTGATACCATCCAAATATCAACCTTTGGACAGGTAACAAGCTATTAAACACTATGAACTTTGATTGAAATTATTACAATATGACCAATGTCAGTGAATCCCCTAATCAAATGCATTTTGGGGCTCTTCCCTCTATAAAAAAGGAAAAATCCAAGTTCTTCTTTTTTGCAATCTCACAGACAAGGTTACAATGCTTGTCTTGAATTTTGGTACCCAGAATGCCTTAACTACAGGTATATGTACTTCTTTGCCTTATCTTTTGAATTAAAAAAATATTTATATATAATTAAAATTTACTCAATAAAAAAACAAAACACTATCAAATTTTAATTGTGTGAAAAAAAAATAGCTGTAGGACATGATATTGAAATATTGTATTTTAAATAGTAAGCAAATATATGTGGCCATAAGTAATATCATGTAATAAAACTCAGATAAGTCTTAAATAGTGAAAGTTGTATTTGTAACTAATCTGATAATTGATACCATTCATATATTGAACCTTTGGTTAATGTAGTTGAATATAATTCAATACTAATTTTATTCATGCATGAAATAAATCCATTATTCAAAAATTTCATTTATTTCTTCTGAGATACAATTATCTCTTATCTTCATTTGAACATATTCAATAACCTTTTGCAGGAGAATTAATCAAAATTAGAAGCCAAACTGATTCAGGCAATCTATTGAACAAAGGTTCACTACATATAAGTAGATACTGAATATTCAGTGTGTTACACATTTCTGTATAAGTACTGAACATCTAGTTGTATTTGCAGGTATGCAATAAATACTCTGTTATACATTTGCTAGTTTGAGCTGAATATTTGGTTGTCATGTATTTGCCAATTTGGGAGAAATATTCAATTGTCATGCATTTGCCTATTTGGGAGGAATATTCAATTATCATACAATTGTCAATTTTGGAGGCATATTCAATTTTTTATCATTTCAGTCCAAGCAAGGTTGGAATATTGCTAGTATGCGGGTTGGGGGGTTACAGAGATTGAAAATAAGACAAAAGACTGGGTATGGGGGGGGTGAAAATGATAAACGATGAACAGGGTTCAAGACAACAGAAGATGGTAATCAACATTGCATTTAAATTTTTGAAGATTGTATTCATGCAGTCAGGGCACTAGGGCAAAAAGCTCATCAGCACAGTTGTCATGAAAATATTTGTAGAAAAGGCAGAGGGAAGCCACATCACATCTGTGAGAAAGTGACTGAAGTTGAGGTGCCAAGTCAGGATTGATTACATTGCAGATCCTTCTTTGGATTTTGCCAAAAACCTCGAGATGAATAGCAGGATTATTAGACCAGATATAGTAACTCAAATACTTTACTGAAAAGCGGTAGGAGATTAATAGGGTGATAGTAAGAGTGGAAGAGAAGGTTCTCCAGAGTTCATAAAAACAGGAACTACAGAGGATGACTTTCAACAAGCTGGAAAACAGGAATCAACAAGGCAATATTTATAGAGTTTGGAGAGAACTGGAGCCAGCTTGGGACCATATCACCTTCACCTGCCTTAAAGGAATCTAATTTAAAAATGATGTCTGAGACCAGTGATAGAGTTATGCATATATCACTCAGTAGAGCCTCAGTTCTATAGGGGAAATCAAGTTTGGGTGCTCCAAATGAGTCGAGTGTTGAGTTGGAAGAGAATTTCTGAGTAAAGTATTCAACCTTATCTGCTGTAGATGTCAGGACTTTGGATTCGTTGAATAGAGGAGGGATTGTGGATTTGCTGCTGTTCACCACACATTTGCAGAGCTACAAATAATCTCTAGAATCAAACTTGCGAGATGCTATACGTTGTTTCATTCTATCAGCAAACAGTGACTTCATTGAGGACACTTTTGCACTTGTTACAAGCAGAGACAAAGAGACATTTGTTGCAATCAGACATGTCTCTCTGGCACAGCTGAAAGAAGTGATTCCTGTGGGCTATTATGGCTGAGCATACAGGTGAGAATCAAGGAAATGAATGTGATTTGTCTTGGTATTTCCTTGCTGGGATGAAAGCATCAATGCTGGCTTTCACCTAGAAGGAAACCTCAGATGTGCATTTTTGAAAAACTTCATTCAAAGGGACATCACGAAGGAAATCATGGAACAAGTCCCAATCTTCTTGTTGATAACAGGAGGATATTTTGTTGGTAGGAGTCTCTTGGCTGGTGGGGCAGCAGAAGGAAATTTTTACAGACACAACTGTATAATCAGAGTTGCCAAGAGGGTAGAGCTGCATGCTATGACAAGTCAAGGACAGAGGTTAAAAATAGTGATTGAGAAGAGAAGTGTCTCTGTCAGGGTTACTGGGGAAACATAAGGGGAATTCAACCACTTGCATGAGAAATTGAGAAGTTAAGAGTTTGGATGCCAGTGACAGTGTTTAAGCCACTTTTGTTATGGTGAGCATTAAAGTCACCAAATACAAATATATTTGAAAACAGGTGTAGGAAGATGGTTTTGTCTATATTATTGGAAATACTACCTAGCACACAGCAGTCTTGAGATGAAGGGGAACATTAAGGAAAGAAGAGATAGGAGACTGAGTTAAGTCAGGAAGGATGGAGACATCTAAGAATGGTCTGGAGATTCAAGAGAGTTCCCTAGGCAGCGGGAGATGTTTGCGGACATGAACTCCCAGGCCATGCATGTAGTCATTAGAGTCCTTTTTAAAGAGAGGAAAGTAGTCAGGAATTGAGAAATCAGAGGAGGGGATTAAAGAGTTAAGATTAGTTTCACAGAGAGCTAGGATGTTCAGAGACTTTTAGAAGAGGAAATGATTCCACACTGCAGAAGTTGGTACAAATACCACGAATGTTAAAGAAAGAAAGTTTAAGGTGTTTATGTGTTTTTTATTGAGCTGGTTTAGGTCTATATCTTTGGTTGTTTATAATCAGGATGTGTGATTTCAGGCCTTGGGTAGTAATAGCAGTTAGTCATCTAATGTAACATGTGCAGGAAGGGAACTGGTGCAGACTGCTACATAGTGTGTCTTTGGGGTTGCTCACCAGAGGTACTTGCAGGGACATCCTTCCATGTGTGACATGGCACTGCAAGAAATCAATATTATGCAACTGCTGATTAGAACAGCCTCTCAAGAAATTACATAAGAGTCAGGAACAGCAACCAGAAAATTGCCAACCTGGTACCTTCAGTATGAAGAGACACAGCCACCATCCCTGCATATCACAAAAATTCATGACAGCACCACCAAAGAAAAGGTAAGAAACTGGGAACCCCTTCTTACTCCTGTTCAAGAGAAGTGGAAGGAGTATGAACTGGGTGATAGGAAGCCTCTCTACTCCAATTGAAAAAAAGAACAAAACAAACAACAAAAAACTTCCAGATAAATTATTTCAATGAGTGAGCTTCCAGGTAACTTATTTGGAGATTCAGGCTGCAGCCCACAGATGTCCAGCACAAACATGTATACATACTTGTGCACAGGGAGTTAAAAAATAAAAAAATAACTTATATATAATTCTTTCAAACTGCATTCTCATAATCCCCGGTCAGTAACCACCAAAGAGAAAAAAACTTCATTAAATGCTGCAACCCCAATTTTCACACCAACAATTTCTTCTTAATGGGGAGGTTTGACCAAAAGTAAGAATTCTGGGATATGCTACTAAATGCCATAGAGTTAGGATTAAGAAGGAGGAGTAGGCAGTTCCTGCTTTCTACTCCTTCTTTGGTTGGGTGGAGTCCTACATTTTACATATTTTTTTCTATTTTTTAATAAAGGAAAAGGAATACCAACCCGTTCACATGCTATTTGGAGAAATGTTCATTTGAAATACATTTTTGGAGGAATATTTAATCTACTACGCTATTGTCCTGTGGAGCCTAGTGGATTAAAGTGTTGATTTGTAAATTTGGTGATATAATAATTGCAAGTTCAATCCCTAGCCTGGGCAGTGTGTACTTGGACTCAGTGGAAATAGGGTGAGCACTAATTGAGCAATAGTAAATAAGAACTAGACAAGGACAGTTGAATTAGAGCAATCAACCCCATTAGATTAAATAAAGGGTTCAGTTCAGAATTCTTTGTAAAGTATTTGAATCAACATACATCTGATGATGCCTGGAGTGACCAACAGCCAAAACATTGTAATAACTACAACAAAGACAATAATCTGCATGTGAATATTTAGTTGTTGTACATCTGCCTGTTTGCACTGAATATTTATTTGTTATACAAATGACCATTCAGTTATTATTTTCTGTGTTCTCTCTTATTTGTTAAATTTCAATTTTCTGTTTAGGTTTACCTTTTATTTTGCTTGCTAAAACTATTAACTCTCCCATGGTCTTTAGTGTTGAAATTATGTGGTTGAAATTATTATTTTAATTTTTTCATCTAAACAGAATGCAGTTAGATATATTGTAACTTTTTGATTAACAGGGTTAATTTTGTATATAAAAAAAACAACATAGTAATGTAGTGTGTATTCATAAAGAAATTTCCATTAAATTTATTATTAATAAATTTGAAAACATTTTTAAAATTTTATTTATTAAATTTTATTTGTGTTGCAATTAAGTTTAGTCACAAAATTAGCATTATATTCAATCAAAAATCATAGAAAATACAGTCATATGAATCAAGATGTCATTGTGTATGAAATATCTATTCCTAATCAGTTGCAAATAAAACATATTAATTAGCAGTTTTTTTTAAAATAATTAACAAGTTAGTATGTAACAGTGGCACCAATGAAATGTCTTTGATTCCTGTGATTGGTAATCAAAATTCTTTAGTGCAAATGTCCTTGGAAAAAAAATATCATCTTTAAAATGATGCCATTCAGTAGATCTCAACTTAATTACCTGGATTCGGGAAAAACATGTAAAAATGTAATTAAAATGTCATTGAAAAGAACAGCACTTGTGTGTTAATTAAGGAGGAAGAAGAAAAAAGTTCTTGAAGGTTCGGATCTGAAAGCAATCCTTTCTAAATCCATGATCTAATTGTGAATCTCAAACAAAAACACAACAATAAATTCAGTTTATCAGTTTCAGCTTAGAATATCTCTCTCATTTTGCCCCACCCAACTATTTCAGATTTTATTATGTCTGTCAATGTTTTCATAAAAAATTGGTACTAACCTACCAATGTTGATAATATTTTCAGGATATGCTATATATAAAATTTTCAGCTATCACAGTTTCACCAGCAAATTGTTAATCAGTAAAATTGGAAAGCTTTGGATCTTTATTTATTACATTTCAGAAAAATTTAAATTACTCACTATTTTATATTTTTGAAAGTACATTAAGCACTTTTTTATTCATGTAATCATTCTCTCTAAACAGTCAGTGCTTGGGTTGCTGTTTTTGTTGTATTTTGTCATAAATTTATATATATATATATACATACACACACTGAAAGCCAAACATTTGGGACCACCTTCTGGATTTAATAATTAGTAAGTTTTATACCTTCTTTGTTTTGTTTTGATTAATTCCTATTAAGCTAAAATACTGAAATTATTTAACCCATTAGTCCTTGATGTCCATCTTTTTTTAGAGCAGAGTTTATCTAAAATTTAAAATCATGTCAGCACTAAGACTACCACTAGCCAGCAAGGCAGATTAGGTAAAAAGACATAAAATTTTAAAGAAACTTTATGCAGTGATGGGTTAATTTTGTTATTATTGAATATATAATAAAACCCTTCAGAAAGTATCACCCTCACCCAATGTAGACAAGTAAATTAATTTTGAAAAAGGCACACAACTTTCAATTTTTAGTTGATCTTTTGAAATCCAGAAGGTGGTTCCAAATCTTTGGCCTATAGTATATATGTACCATGGAAAATTCAGTTTACAATATCTTTTATTGGAAATATTTAAAATAACTTATTTGGTGGTTTCAGAATTTATGTTACTCAAAGGTTATTCATCATATTTGTGTGTGTGTGTATATATATATATATATATAGAGAGAGAGAGAGAGATAGCTGATTAATGTTACCTTTTGCATCCTGACTCCAGAGTTTCATAGGTGGACATGTCCATCCACTTTTTAGGGAGTGTTGAGCACTTTACATTTTATCTTAGTTACTTGCTTGGAGTTTTTTTTCTTTGGACTAGAAATTTAAGGCACTGGACAATTTTTTTACTTTGTTTGGATGTTTCTAGTTCTTTCTTTTTTTTCCAATTTTTTCCTCAGATACCAATTTATTTTGATATACTTGCAAATTGTGCCATTCAGGTTTTTTTCACCAGCTGAGTATAATTATTAGTATATATATATATATATATATATATATATATATATATATATATATATAATATTGTATTAACATTTTAATTTTAAATATAAAAAGATGATCATGGGCCATAAGAAAGATACAACCACAAAAGAAAAAACAAGTTATTGAGTGACGGGAATACAATGCTGGAAATTGTGAAAAAGTTGAACAGACAGCGAAGAAGAGTCAAAAAAGAAATTAAAAACATTGTCAAGATAATAACTAAAAAATTATTTAAGAATTACTTAAAAAGAGATTTTTAAAAATTAAGAGGACAATAAGAAAGAAAAGTGAATTGATCAGCAAGAAAATATTTAAAGAAACTGATATTATGAATGTTAACAGAAAGAAAAGATCCAGACTATCAAGAACATTGGCTAAAATATTAACTCAGCCAGACTATCACCTTTTAAATAAACAACACAAACTGAAATGTTTCAGTTAGGCAAACAAATAAATCAAAAATGATTTCTCAACAGTAATTTTTTTAGTGATTAAAGTTTTGCTTTTATTTAAACTTCATCAGAAAATGAAATATAGAGGAGAAAAGAAAATACTTTGAGATAAGCCTTAAATTTATATATATATATATATATATATATATATACACCAAAATAAGCAAGAAGTAAGTCAGTTAGAAAAGCAAAAAACTAAAAGCAATAAAAAATATGAAACCTACCTAAAGTAAACAAAAATTAGAACAGGAACTTTTGAACAGAAATATAGTTAGAATCTAAAGCAGTAGGCTCAATGCTCTTTACCATGATTCATCTGAAACTTAATGTCATAGTAACGACTTGTGTCTGTTTTAGATTGTGTATATATTAGCTTGGAACAAAAGTTTGCAGCATTTTTCAACATGGATATTTTGTTTCATAAAAATTATTTTGCTTGTTAGCTGTTGTGACATGTGGGTGCTTCTTTACTTTGCTCAATTCAGCTGCAGCAGAAATAATCAGCAGGGTACAGCCAGAAATCCCTGAGGTCATTAAAAGCCTTGACCAAACCCTATTCAGCCTCTCTTTCATTTCACTTTTCAGCAGCCTCTTCCACACGGCTGTATCTTTCTCATTCTTCAATGTCAACTGCCTCTACCTTCATGGCCAGCTGTCTCTCACTTTTCCATTTCTCACTTTTCAGCAGCCTCTCCCTTTGAGACACCTACCAAAGGGCTACACTCAATCCTTGCTGCAGAAGACGAACCCTGTCTTGACAGCTTGACATTAGATTTCTCGTTCATCCCATTGGAACCGGTGGAGAAATCTACCTCGAAACACCCACCAAAGAAAACTACACACAACTCTTGCTACAAAAACGAGGCATGTCCTAGCAGTTTCATACTCAGATTTCTCATTCCTCCTATGCGGACTAGCAGAGAAATCTCTCTCAACAAAAACAACTACTATACTCAAGAAATTTGTTAACTGGGAAAACTACTATTTTGCACTACATTTTGAATCAGAAATAAAAGCTGTTGAACAGTTATTTTCAAGCTTTTGTTTTTTTGTTCATTCCACTCACACACATACAACCAGGGAAAATCCCAACAGTTTCACACATGACTGAAATTTAAGATGCATATGCATTTTTTAATCATTTCACTCCAAGCAAGGTGATAATGTCACTAGGATGCAAGTTGTTACTGAGAGTGAAAGAGAATGAGAAGAGTATAGTGAGGAGAAAAGACAATAAAAGAACATGATTTAGGAAGACAGAAGATGGTGATTGGTGTTGCATTTAAATTTTTGAAGATTGTAGATGGTAGGGAAGGAAGAAATTAGAAGGAAGTTCCATAAGTGAGAAGTGCAAGAAAAGAAACTATTAGAATAAAACATAGTTACATTTAGCTAGTTCAACAGTAAAAAGATGAAACATAGATGTCAATCTAGTAGCACACTTAAATTCATGCAGTTGAGGCACAAAGTAGGAAAACTCATCAGAACAATTGCCATGAAAATATATGTAGAAAAAACAGAAGGAAGTGATATCACATTGGTAAGAAAGTGACTGAAATTGAGATGCTAAGTCAGGATTGATTACATTACAGATGCTTTTTGAATTTTGTCAAGAATCTTAAAATATATAGTAGGTGACTTGCTGCTTAGACAGGAGTAAATAGTTGTGTCATCAGCATAAATTCCTGGTTTGGAACTGATGACATCAGGAAGGTTGTTGATGAAGATAAGAAACAGTGTAGGTTTTGCTATTTGGAGATGTTTGTAAACATAAACAATGCCATGCATGTGAACACTAGAATCCTTTCAAAAGAGAGGAACACAGCCAAGGACAGAGAATTGAAGGCTTCAAATTAGTTTCACAGAGAGCTCAGATGTCTGCAAAATGTTCTAAGAGAAATGATTCTGCACTGTGTATTATGAATGTTGGAGAAAGAAAGGTTGGGGAGATTAGGTATTTTTTTTAAAAACTGGTTTAGTTTTATTTTGTTTGTTTTGGTCATGATTTAGTTTAAGGTGAAAAAGAGCAAGAATAAAAGTAGCTGGTAGTCGTCAAAGCAACATGAGCTGCCTGAAATTGGTGCAGGCTGCTGTATAGTGTAGTCTCAGGATTACCCACTGGAAAAGTGCTTGCAGGGTCATCTGTTCATGCACAACATGGCACTGAAAGAACCTCAATAACATGTGACTATTGATCAGAGCAGCCTCTCTAAGCACTACCTTGGATTTTGGGCTCTTTACTACCAGCCAGGATGCAGCAACATGAAAACTGTCAACTTGGTACCTTCAATATTTAATGTTATAGCCCCCAGCCAACCATATTATAAAAATTTGACAGCCACCCTTAGAAGAAAGCCTCAAAAGAAAGAACTAGAAATGTCACCCTAAACAGGAAACAAGGTATATCCCTTTATTCCTGTTCAAAAGATGGGAGAGGAGAATGGACCAGGCAATAGGTAGATTTGTCTACTCATATTAAAAAAACAAATAAATAGAAAAATAAGTAAAATAAATAAATGAATAGATTAGAAAATAAAATATCAGCATGTAGGCAGTGATATACAGTTAACCTAATGTGTAATTCAAGTGTATGCTGCCATACTTTCCATATGAATTAACAATTAACTTTCGACTTTATGAGTTGCATTGTCTCATAGTAAAAATAAAAGAGAGCAATGCTTATATTAATAAATACCGTGCTTCAGGATAGATTTTTTTTGTTTTTGTCATTTAAGACCACTCTTGGATAGTTCTGTAAGAATTAGGGTAGAAAATCTCAACTATGAAATTCAGTAATGTTCAATCATTGGAGAGTTAACAGCTGCTCATACAATATGGTGTCAGAAGTTATTCAGTTTCTGAAAAGTAACTGTAAAATTTCTATACAATTTATGTGGATTGTGAACTTTAATTGTTTTTATGTTAAGAGGAAATGGATGTGAATCATATGCATTTTCAGCATCTGAGGCTCTTTTATTTCAAGAAAGAAAAAACACTCTAAAATCAGGAAAAAAGATCCCATATTTAAGAATACTGTTCAGAAGTGTTAATTTTGGTCTGGAAGATGAAAAACATTGCAGTTGTTGATGATGACAAAATGAAAATGCTGATTAAAAACAATCCAGGATACATAACAGAGAACATCTTAGAAGTACTCCATATATCTCATAGAGTGCTGTAAAGCATTTGAAAATACTTGACTACAACAATTGCTATGTTTAGGTGCCTCACAATTTAATGGAAATAATTTAATGGAACACATTTCAATCTATGATTCTCTGCTCAAATGCAGAAAAAATGAACCAATTTTGCAAAGATCAATAATAATTGATGAAAAATGGATTATTTACAACAATATAGAGCAAAATAGATTTTGGGGGAAAATGAAATAAGCCACTGTTAATCACTCCAAAAGCCTGTCTGCATCTGAAGAAGGTGATTCTGTGTCTGGTTGGATTGGAAGGACATAGTCCATTATGAGCTCCTTTCTCAAAATCTTGTGTTGAAGTTAGGCAAGTACTGTTCCCTATTGAACTGATTAAAGCCAGAAATTGATGAAAAGTATTCAGAATTGGCCAATTAGAAGAGTGATGCTTTCCATCAGCTCAACATCAGAACTCACATTTCTTTGCATACTTGGTAGAAATTAGTAATGCTTGGCTTGGATGTCCTACTATAATCATCATACTCACTTCACCTTGTACCTTCAGATTACCACTTATTTCAATTCCTGCAAAATACAACAAATGTGAAGAACTTTAGTTCTCTGGTAGCCTGTAAAACCAATTAGACCAATTTATTACACAGAAATGATACCAAGTTTAGGAGGATAGACTCATGAAGCTGCCTCAAAAATGGTGAAGGAAGTAGAGAAAAATAAGAAAATGACACATGTGGCTGAATAAATTTATATACAAATATCTAAATATTATCTTTGAAATTCACTTAAAAATGTGATGAACTTTTATTTCAACCCAATGCATACATGTGTGTGTGTGTGTGTGTGTTGGTGACTTCCTACCTACCACAATTTACTTTATAAATTATTGAGTTTCCAATTGTAATATTCTCATCTCTCTCGCTCTCTTTACTAATGTGTACTGTTTACATACAGATTTTATATCATTCTAAAATACTCAATTTTCTTTTGCTTTGGACAAATTTTACATTCCAATTCCACAAATGACAAAAATCAGTTATAAACAGAAAAAAAAAATGAGAAGCGCAAAACAATGACAGACAAAACTAAACCATAAAGTGAAATGTCTATTATTGCAATAAAAGGAAGTGCCTTTAAAATCTTAGTTCTTTGATCACTAGAATTGTTTTCTCTTTTGTGAGGTCATTTTCTCTTTGGTTTCCTCAAAAATGTGTGAAACTGATTTAAAATTCTAATTATAGAAAACTAGACAAAGTTCAGGTAATAATGATTTGAATTAGAAATTTCTCCAAGCATTTTGGGGGAAAAAAAGTCAGTCATCAATAGGTAAATTTATTCTTGTGAAGTAGACTTTTAAAAATATTATTTAAATGCCAATATTGGTGGACATCCTCCTTGATAACAGCTCCCTTTCTATTTACAGAATTTACATTATAATTTTTTACAAATGCTAATTATCATTTTGCTTAATTATTATTATAACTAACCTATATCATCATCATCATCATCATCATCATCCTTGATATGTGTCTATGGGTGATGGTGGTCAAGGGAAACTACTCTGTAATTAGCAGTTAATAATCTGAAGTTATCTCTCTTGAATAGATATTTTTTGTCCATTTACATTTATTAATTATAAATTACTCTGAAACTGATAGCCTGATTGAACGTTGAAGCATTTTAATTGTATTGTACAAGCAAAAAATGGTGCTATGATGTGCTGTTTTTATTATATTATAGTGATAAACACTCAAACATACAGAATTTGGATTATTATAATGTATGTTATTATTTTATTAATTGTTTTACTTCATTGTATTAATGTTACTTTTTATTACAGTGTTCTAGGTTGATAAACACTGCATTATTATGATTATTTTGTTGAAAGCTCAATCCCTTTTTATTAAGGTTGGTTTTTATTCAAACATTATTTATCCATTAACTCTTCAACCATGAAAGCAAACAGTATGAAAAACTGGAAATAAGGAATTTGCTTTTAGTGAGACTTGAACTTCTATTCCACAGCTTGGGGGCCTGTCTTTGATGGATGTCACCTTAATAACTTCAAATATGGAAACTTAATGATTATCATAAACACAAATCTATTATTATTTGTCTACAATTTTTCTATATTTTCTACAAAATCTTTGTTTGTGTTGTAATAATTTGCAGTTTAGATTTTCACATTTTATTTTAGAGGTTAAAGAGTTTACTAACTAAATGTCATGTGACAAAAAGCAATAATAATGCAACCAAGGGAGTAATAAAGCAATAATAGCAAAATCTGAAAATTTTGAAGAAGACCTTAGAATATTTGGAAAGTATCACACTGTGGATGTGCGGGTGGTGTAATAAATTGTGGTTTGGAATGAAAAATCATATCTATATGTATGCATATATATATATATATATATATATATATATACATACACATTAGTCTATATTGAGTGTACTTATATTTTACAATTGAATACTAAAACTGTTTCCAGTGGCTCAACAGAATAACAGAGTTTACATAGTTTTCATTGGAGATAATTACCTTGGGTAAATGAAGGTAAACTGAAAATCTGATTAGAAAGAAAGAAAGAATGGCAAAGAAAGTAAGAAAGAAAGTGTAAAATAACCACAACAGCAATGGTAGTTGTGATTCTCAATTACTTTATTCTCGTACCAATGAGATACAAATACAAAAATATATCTCGCTCTTGGCCACTCAGCTGTTTATATGACACTGGATAAGGTAACATGTCTGCCAGGGGCAGGCCCCCATTATCTAATGAGATCTTCCATGTCTACTTTACATGCCCACTCCCACCTCTGACCATAAAATGGATTGACATGGTCAGTTGAAGGTTTACCCCAGAATATGTGAGCAATTGTCATTGCATTTGTGGGGATAGATTTTGATGTGCCCATATATTTCAATGTGGGTGTTGACTTGGATTTGGTGTCACGCAATATTGCTGTTCACCAATATTATTTTGTATTGTGCCTACTGAATCCATGGTGTCATCAATTTCCATTTCTCTCTCAATTCACCAATTTCTCTCCACTGTTTACATTTCTGGTATTTGTCCTGTAGGACTGGGAGGTGATCTTTGATAACACCAAAATCCTGGATGGGAGTGTTGCATTGAGTCAGCAAAACATGGGCTGCATGATCATCACACAGCTAACCACAGCTGTTTTTGTTGTCATGCTTAGCCATTCTGATGGCCAGTTCTGCCTGGCCTTTGCTTTGTGGGTAGTCAGCCAATGAAGTACGTGTCCATATTCCTCAATTCTTAAGTTATAAGTAATATTCTTGGTTATCAAAAGGTGGTCCTCCATCGAAAGAAAGTTCTTCAGGTGCACCATATGTGTAGAACCAAGTTCTCAGGGTGTCACATACTGTCCTGGCCATCCCAGTTGACATAAGGGCCACTTCCACCCAACTAGTATTCTGATCTGCATATATAACATAATTTCTAACATGTAAGTTGAAAGATTCAATCATGGTTTGCTGGAATGGGAATTTAAAGGCTGTGACGGGGTGATAGAATTACATACCTGGTATTGGGCTCTGGTCTGTCAGATGCTGGCATCCAAGCCAGGCCAAAATAGACATTGTCTCACATTTGCTAGCATGCCATTTACACCCTGGTGTGCAGAATGTAGGGATTCAAGTACTTCTGCACAAAGTTGTTGAGGTATAAGGATTTTGTTCTCCTTTGACGCAGTACAATTCCAATCAAAATCAAGAGATAACTGACAGGAGGTTATGGCATGATTTGGGGAAAACAGTCCATATATATTCCATCAGAGTCTGACATTTTTTATCAATGGCTGCTGTGGCAACAATCCTATCCAATGCAATAGACCTCAATCTAGGGTCATGCGGACATGAATACAGTCTTGATTGCACTGTCGATTGGTTTGACTGCATCAGTTGTAGTTGCCTCGTAGGATGAATGTCTACACTTCTGTTATATATGAGCAGATAATATTTGGGGACATTCTGTTGAGTCCTCTGATGGGATCCATGGTGGATACTGTGAGGCACAGATGGATGCAACATTAAGTTTTCCAGGGAGATGTTTAATACTGAATTTGTACATTAATGTGCATTCCTTGAAATTAAAGAGTTGTGGGTTCTTTATATTCTCAAGGGCTTGATCCGAGAAAATTTTTAATGAGTGGTTGATGAGTCACTAGCAAATCTGGGCATCCCAATATAAACATCCAACATGTTTCTAGCCCATAGACAAGAGCCAGGGCTTCACCTTCGATGATAGCAGGATTTTGTGTTGTTGGTAAAGTGAGATCCAACTAAAATAATTTTTCATTGAACATCACCACAATTTGGGCTCACTTCACCAAAGCAATTACAGTGTTTTTGAAAAAGAAAGTAACTGGTTCCTGTTTTACTGTAATCTGTTGAAAGGCATGTCATTTTATTGATCTCAAATGTCTTGATTCCATCCTCAATTTTTCTGCATGATTACTTACTTTGACTCCTCAAAAAGTTGGTCAAGTGTTTTGTCGTAACAAAATTTTTTGTTCTTTGAGCACAGTAATTCCCGGAAGGTTGCTATCACCTTAGCTTGTGAGAATACATGAGATATCTGATTCACCAGTCCAAATCAGGGCGTGATGCCTACGATATCTGTAGGCATAGGAAAGTGAAGGGTGGTCACAGTCATTTTCTTTGTTGGTTTCACATCATCAGCTGCTATTAAGAACCCAGAAAATTCCACCTCATTCTCTGCAAAATGGAATTTGTCAGGGTTAAAACATAATCCCATTCTTTCCACAGTGGGCTATATATTCCACTGTGTGCCAGAACAAATGAGGATGGTGTGTTATGGGCTCCCCTCATGAAGGCAGTATTCAGTTCTTGTAAGTCCACTGTGCTTCTGGGGGAACCATCTATTTTGGGTGTGACTATCATCCTTGCCCACTGGCACTGGTTCAGTTATACTCAATGTGATGTCTCGATCGAGGTCTTGTTTCACTCTCTTCTTTCAATGGTGAGATATAGGGATGGGTGTGTGGATGAAGATAATGTCCACTGGCTTTCCTGTCATGGTCTGTAAGGGTTGGTGTGGGCATGTATTAAATGCACTGAACTTGAAATGGTCACATATTCATCATTCCAGTTGGTGTCTGTTGGTTTCCATTGGAAGGAATGGGATGGTAGTAGGCATCGCTTGAATGGGTTTTCTGCATGGGCATGTGCATGTGCATGTACACAAGGCATTTTCCTTTATGCCCATGATATCGGGGCTGAGAAATCAGGTGGCAACATGTAGGTCATTCACGGCAGATTCTGATAAGTAAAAACCAGACGTGTTGTTTCACACATACCCCACCTGTCGTGTCTCACTCAAACCAATTCTTATATGCATGAATAACACACCTTTTATTAAGTAGGCTGTTTGTAATGCTACATATTTGATAACTAGTTGGCATGAGGTATTCATCTGAGCACTTGAGTAGTTTTAATATCTCTGGTCCACTTGAACAAGTTTAAGCCCCTGTATTGGTGAACATGAGGATGCAGTGACTAACATGGCTAATTGGACCAGTCTAGGTTCATCCAAATGAAGTGTGAGTTTGATGCATTATACTCTCTTCTATTGTCAGTAAAGGCAGTGGATCTGGGACACCACCTTTAAATTGTTTTCCATTGCATGCAAGATGAGAAATAATACCAGGCAGTATCAAACTAGTTTTACAGCTCTATTTTGATCTGCCAGCATAGTGGATGGCACAGGTAGGAGGAACTTTCTGACTAATGTTGGAGAAAGTGAATGAATAATGCCCTGTCTTGAACCTTGATCTGTTTGTGGTTCCAATTTCAATTTTAATAGATTTCTGGCATACCCTTTTTACATGACTCCCAATCTTTCAATTATGGTATACCAGTTTAGCTGCTGGGCAATCTCTCCTACTAATTGATCCACTTGTGTGGAATGTCTTCCTACAAGCCACACAAGGATTCTTATTGGATGAAGAAGTGGGTACATTAATTTGTCAAGGTTTTTGAAACACATGACGTTTGTGATCAGATATCTTTAGATAGGATGAGCTTGACAGGCTAACATCATTTAGTAACCAAAACTTTACTGTGGAGTTCATTGTTAGCAAGTTTTGCATTCATCTGCCCAGTTATCATGTTGCACAAGTAGTTGACTTGCTGACCACAGCCTTCTGTGTTAGGGCAATCAATTGTGAATGAGAAAAACTTGGCTTGAGCTTGTAGCCTTGCTAAAAAATGAGTGATTGACTCACCTTCCACCTGACGTGTGGAATGAAAGGTCTGCTGGTGAACTTCCTTGCAAGAATCAGATGTGTGACAAAAGCCTTTCCTCCATAGCCAGATTTAAGGTTTCAGCCTCTGTAAGGTCAAAAAGGAGCCTGTTGACTTTGGGCAAGCATGTTGTTCTCAATTCATTGCTTATTTCAACTGGGTTGTTAAGTTTACCCATCTCCTTATACTGAGTTCAAGTGTCAAGGAATAATGCCCAGTCATTGTTTGTTGTGTTGGCTTCAATGACAGGACAGTCTGTTTTTTGTGTGCTGTACATTTGTGTTGTGTTAGGTGTTCCGTCTCTCTGAAGTGTGATAGCTTTGTAGCTATCATTTGTTGCATGAGTTGATCAATCAAATTGAGTGTTCTGCCTGGTGCAGATGCCATATTCTATTTTATTAAGATAGTGTTCACCAGATCCTTTTCAAAATGCCATGTAAAATAACCACAATGGCAATGGTAGTAGTAATTCTCAATTACTTTATTCTTGTACCAACAAGATACAAATACAAAAATACACTTGGCCTCTGGCCACTCAGCTGCTTATATGACACTGGATGAGGTAACTTATGTCTACCTGTGGAATTCCCCTATTATTTAATGAAACCTTCCATTTCTACTCTACAGAAAGAAAGAATGACAAAGAAAGTAAAAATAAAACAAAAGAAAAAATTGCACAAAAATTAATAAAGAAAGAAAGAACATGAAAGAAAGAAAGAAAAAATGGCAAAGTAAAAAAGAAACAAAAAAGTAATGAATAAGAAAATAAAAAAGAAAGAAAGAAAAGGTGAAAAAGAAATAGAATATAACAGGAAAAAGATGTAATAAAATATGAATATGAAAATAAAATCAATTTTTAAAAAGGCCATAAAAAATAAGTAAAATTGAATAATGATATTGAATTGAATATTTGAAATTGATGAACAAATAAAAAAAGAATTAAATTAGACATGAAGAATAAAAAAGTAGGAATGAAAATTAGAAAGAAAAAGAAATAAAGTGCAGAAAAAAGTAGAAAGATAGAAAGAAAAAAACACAGAAAGTGAAAAAAGAGAGTGAGTGAATGAGAGAGAGAGAGAGAGAGGAAGGAAAGAAACAAAGGAAGAAACAGATTAAGAATTAATGAATTAATGATTGAAAACAAGAAAGAAAGAAAACAATTTAAAAACACAGAAAGAGAAAATAATGTTATATAAAGAGAGAAAGAAAGAAAAAAGAATAGGGAATATCAAAAATAAAAGAAACAGAATCAAAATTTTTAAAATTCCAGTATCTTTAAAATTCTGAAATATTTGGAGTGGAATTTTAATGTGAACACACACACTGAGTGTGTTTGTGTGTTTGAGGCAAAATAGTTACCTGGTGTTTTGGAATAATCACAGGTGTTTTGGGATTCATTATTAATGAATAACAGTAGTAAACAGTTGAGAAAGAAAAATATAAGAAAAAAAATGCTTAAAGGATTTTTTTGTTTTTTTTAATTATGGTAATAAATAGAATTAAATATGGAAACTCATGGGAAACAAGACAAAAATTTCGATAAATTACACCAGAAATAAAATGTGACCTTTGAGAGAAGAAAGAAAGAAGTGAGAAATATAGTTCATGGAAATAAAATGGTTAGACATACATGCATGTAGATAGATAGATAATGTACAGACTGAGATAAATAGATAGATATGAACAGACTAAGATAGATAGATAGATAGATAGATAATGAACAGATAGGTAGATAAATAGATAATGAATATACTGAGATAGATAAATAGAGAGATAGATAATGAACCGACTGAGATAGATGAATAGAGAAATAATTAACAGACTGAGATAGATAATGAACAGACTTAGTTGCATAGATAGATAATGAACAGACTTAGATAAATAGATAGATAATGAACAAACTGAAATAGATACATACATAATGAAAATACTGAGATAGATAATGAGCAAGCTTAGATAATGAACAGACATAGGTAGATAGTTAATGAACAGATGTAGATATTTAAATAAGTAATGAACAGACTGAGATAGGTAGTTAAATAATGAACACTGAACAGGTTGAGATAGATATGAACAGAGTGGGATAGATAGATTAATAGATATGAACAGACTAAGATAAACCGATTAATAGGTAGATATATAGATAGATATGAATAGACTGAAATGGATAGATTTATAGATAAGATATATAGACAGATTTGGCTTTTGATTTATTAATTCCCTGCTTTCAACAAAATTTCAGCTCGTTTATGTGGACACTAAATCCCATTTTTATAAAAAAGCTAAATATACCCACTGGTAATTTCAGGGTCTCATTTTATAAAATCCATTTCATAAGATTATTATATTATATAAAGAGGTATAACGATAAAAAAGACACAAAAATTGATGCAGAAGAGAAACGGTTAGTGAACAAAAATGAATCCAGTCTGAAAAACAGAGAAAGGACAAGCAAAATGGAAAATGCTTGACATTTAAAATGTGCCTTGTGTTCATTCCCCTAACCTTCCGCTTGGTCTCTCCTGATTATAGTATGTCTTTTACCTTCTCTTTCTTCTTAATGTTATTGCTTTTTACACTTATTTTTCTGCCTCCTCCTCATCCTCCCTGATACAAACTATTCTTCATATTCCTTCTGTTGTTTAATGTATGCCTTAGTAAGGTTTGTTGTCTCTTTCTCTTCACTCAGCAACTTGATCGATCTGGGCCAGCTCCGTAATTGGATTTGTCTTCTTGTTCTGCGATAGAATTAATGTCTCCAACAAGAATAACTAAGATTCATGGAGGAAAAGCTATATTACGTAGCAAGTAGGAAGGCAGACAGTCACAGACCGAGAGGGTCGGAAGGAAAAGAAATAAAGATGCCAATGATTATAGCTACAGGAAGAGTGTGCTTGTTAATTAAGTCTATTTTATTTTTTTCCTAGAACAGTTTGAAAAGAAAACGTAAAGAAAAAAGTAAAGGAATAAGAAAGGTAGATAAAGAAAGAAAGTAAATCTTTAGAGAGAAAAGAAGGATGAGATAAAGTGGAAGAGGTGGGGGGAAAATTAAATTGGAAAGTAAGGGAAAAATAAGAATCTATTGTCACAAGAAAAGAAGAATAGGAGAAAAAGACAACATGAGAAAAAGGAAAGAGAATAAAAATGGAGATTCATAGTGGAAAAGGAGTAAAGAGAAAAAGTAAAAAGAAAGAAGATTTGAGAACAAAGAAAAGGAAATAAATAAAATCAGTAAAAACCAAAAAGAAGAAAATGGATGGAAAAAGAAAAGAGAAAAAAACAGTGTAAAAAAACATGGAGCAGGAATGGAAAATGAAGAAAAAACAAGAAAGGATAATAGGAAATAGGTTGGAAAAAGAAGGAAAGCAATACAGAATCCTAACAGAAAAATAAAAGAAAAAAAATGAAAACTGAATGGCTTGAGAATAAGTTTTAAGAAAATGAAAAAGATATGAAAAATACAGAATAAATGTTAGATACAGAATCTTAAAGTAATGACAGCTAAAAACACACATAAAGGTAAAAAAAAACAGCCTACATTGTGGCTGAGGTAGTTGTCCATTTGTCATTATGAACAGTGGCCACTGCTTAAGGTCAAGTAAAAATCTAGGATTTTAAATGCAGCAAGCCATTCAAATTTAGAGAACTGACACAACATAATCTTCCTACGTGCACTTCTGCTTGACTTTGTGTTGCACTTATCTGAGTTTGATAAATATCAAGTATAGAAAAAACAAAGGAGAGGAAGAAGAAAAGAAGAGGAAAGAAAAACAGAAAAGAAAGAAAGAAATGAAAGGAAAGAAAAGAGAAAAATGAGAGTAAAAAAGAGCAATTAGAGAAGGAAGAAAAGAGAAAGAAAAATAAAAGAGAAAAATCAAAGGAGAGAGAAAAGAGCACTAAGAGAAGAAAGAAAATATAAATGGAAAGAGAAAAATAATGAGAAAAGAGAAAGAAAAATAAAAGAGAAAAATCAAAGGAGAGAGAAAAGAGCACTAAGAGAAGAAAGAAAATATAAATGGAAAGAGAAAAATAATGATAAAAGAAAAATGAGAAATAAAAAGGAGAGAGAAGAAAGATTTACAAAAGAAAAAAGAAATGGAAGAAGAGGAGATGGAAATGAGTGAATAACAAAAAGAGAGAAAAGAGAACTAAAAGAAGAGAAAGAGGCAAAGAAGTGAGCAGTGAGAAAAGTATAAGGAAGAATGTCGTAAGGAAAGAGGAAAAAGAAAAAGAGAACTGTAAGAAAAGGAAAGAAAAGAAGAAAGAAATAAGGGAAGAGGAAATATATGATATATATGAAAAAAATGATGAAACACTGGAATTAAGAAATTGCAAAAGAAAGAAAAATAAAGGATAAAAGATTCAAAGAAAGAAACAAACAAAAAAAATGAAAGAAAGAAAAGATGAAAGAAATAAGAAGAATGGAAATGGGATAAGAATCAGTTGCAGATGTGATGGGTGAAGATAATTGGTAAAAATCATGAAGGGCTGACTCATCTTCCATTCTTTGAAAAGGGTTGGTGTTTTTCACTGCAGCCAACTTGCATATAATACGAGCCATCATGTTGATCTTTGCAGGTATCTTAAAGCTGAAAAATTTAGGGATTTTTGGGTGCACACTGACTTCTTTTTCAGCATAGACATACCCAGGGCACATTTGTTTGTTTGTTTGTGTGTGTGTGTGTGTGTGCAGATGTGTGTGTGTGTGTGTAATGCATTTATGCAAGTTTTTAAATTAATAAGATAAATACATACAGATAAATTCACGTAACTTAATATAAAAAATTTAGACAAATTAATATAGAAAATAATACATGGATTAATATAGATAATGAAGAACAAATAGTATCAATAAATTATTGTTGTCAATTAAGAAATTAATATAGATAAAATATAAACAAATGGAGATGGACAATTTATAGATAAATTAATAAAGTTATATATATATGGGAAAACAGTATATAATATTTTTATATATCAAGAACAATTTTATTGGAAAGAAGCATGACAAAGTGAAAAAACATTTTATGTTATGCATTTTATCCTTTAAGATTTCATCATACTAAATTTAGTTTTGCCCTTTAGTCTGATGAAGTCCTAAATGATGAAATACATCATAAAAAACCTTTTTCCACTTTCTCATTCTTCTTTCTCCTAATATATATAAATATAAATATATATATATATATATATATATATATGTGTGTGTGTGTAAAAAATATATATATATAAGTAAAAATGTTGCTAGGTTTCAAAATTTTTAAATATGTGAATGCTTATAAAAATACTATTTACATTATTCGGACTATTATCCTCATCTTTGTCACCATATTTATTACAACGTTTCGGCTGCTGTATGCTCCAGCCTTCTTCAGGTGGTTGGAATGTCAAACTGAAACCTTTATTTTGCTCACTGGGGTAGACTGTTCTAGTTCCATGTGCCATGTTTAATGGATGTCAGTTATCAGTTATCTCCTGTTAATTCTCCTCTGCAAGTTCTCCACTGCTTTATCTGGGTATTGAACTCACACTCTTTGGGTCCTGTCACTGGATCTAACCAACATCTTTATCCACTGTGCCATGTGTCCTTGAGAATTAACAGGAGATAACTGATAACTGACATCCATTAGACATGGCATGTGACACTACAACAGTCTACCCCAGTGAGTGAAATAAAGGGTTCACTTCAACATTCCACTTGAAGAAGGATGGAGCGTACAGCGGCCGAAATGTAGTAATAAATATGGCAACAAAGATGAGGACAATAGTCCGAATAATGTAAATAGTGTACATAATACCTTATCTCAGAAATATAGACAGATGCTTATAAAAATCTTTGAGTTTTATAGTCAGCTTAAAGAATATCTATGAGCATTCTTAAATTTAAAAAGTTTGAAAATATATATTTGATAAAAAATATAGTTTTATAGTATGCTATATTTATGGGTATAAATAGCAGATATAGAGCATATGTAAATGTCAGAAGGTCTGAAGATTGTATCCAAGCATGAAAATGACTGTGACTGCTTAGTGTTGGCTACAGTATCTACTTTTATACACACACACACACACACACACATAGACAGATATATAGATATAGATACAGAAATGATCTAAATAAAGAGATACAATCAACCATATATGTGAGCAATTATGTACACATACAGGTGAGCATATAACTATTTATTTAATCAATGGTGTAGACAAAACATTGCTCAATGTAGTAAAACAAAGCTATAAAATATATATTAATAATTACACATATATCTATGTATACAGTACAACTCAGCCAATTATCAGGTACAAAAAGTTACAAACAGTTCAATACAGTTGTTTTTTTAAATTTCTGGGTTTCATGGGAGCAATGCTACATGATGTGTAGATTCAAATTTCAAGATTATTATAAATATAATATAGTATTGGGGTATAAATTCAAAATATAGTGTGTTGGTAGGTTGATATCCACCTACCAATATTCTATATTTTGAATTTTGAAAGCTATGTAACTTTGAGTCGTACGGCATACGTAGATATATGTGTAATTATTGATATATATATATGTGTGTGTGTGTGTGTGTGTGTGTGTGTGTATGAGAGGGTTGGGCTGAGAACTTTTCAGCCCCCTTCATAGATTTATGCATAATGGTATACAACTGATATTTTTTAATTTCTTCTCACTCATTTATCTTTATATATACATTTTTTATATAAAAATATCCATTTTTATAGATGTTGTATATTTTGGCAACCACCTTTCTTTTTATTCATTGAATATGAAAGACAAGGAAAATTTTATAAGATTTTATATAAGTTTCTTTTCTTATAAGTTTTTCTAACATTCTCACAGTTTTCCTTTTATGTGAACTGAAAGTGTATAGAATAATATATATATACATACAGAGTATAATGGATAAGCTGTTGTCTAAATTATGTAAAATGAAAATAATACTGACATCTCATTTTAACAGATATATTTACCAAAATTACACAAAAATATCTAAAGAGTAAATTTATTCAATATAATCACCATTGATTTCAACCACAGTCTCCAGACAACTTTGTAATCTTCTGCACCCTCTTCTGGATGATCTCCTTATATAAGTTGGCGAATGCTGCCTTAATCCTTGCCTTCAGTTCATCTTTGGTGTCACAAAGAGTTTTGTTGGTCTCTCGCTCAACTGTGCCCCACACATAATAATCAAGAGACCTGCAGTCTGCGGAGTTAGGGGGCCAGGTGTAAGGGGGGATGTGATTGCAGAAATTGTCAGACAGACATGACTTGGTTCTTCTACTTGTGTGGCATGGTGCAGAATCCTTCCAACAGCCACCCTCTTGACCCAGGACAGAACTACATTCTCAAGGCACTTGTTGTAGGCCTCTGTGTTGAGTCTGAGGCCCTCACCAACAAATTCTGGAGTTCATTTTTATCAAAATGGTCAGAGTGAGTTTTACAAGCTACCGTATGTGTGTAATCACCATTAGACTCATCTAACTCTTTCTGAATCCTCTTCACTGTCCTCAGATTGACACCCAACCACTCTGAAATGTGCATATTGGAGCTTCTGGTGCAAATTCCAAGCAGTGCAGCATGCTGTTTCCAAATTTCTGGCAGAGTGAATTGCGTCATGGTGCTCTTTTTCTTGCAGATTGTGCCCAGCTGACCTTACTATACTCCATATTATTCTGTTTGCAAAATTTCTGATGAAGCTAATTAGTGAAACATTAAATTTATAAAGATTTTCTTATTTAATCATTCTCAAAAATATATTTCATATTTTTGCATTGATCTTTTTATCTATCTATCTATATATATTTAACATGCCTTCACTGTTTTTTGAACAGGAGTAAAAATTTATCCTTTTTTTTTATTACTAGTTCCTTCTCCTAATGTCTTCTCATTTTCTATCACCAAATTTTCTTTGATTTTCACAGATTAAAATGTTGGTTTCACCCCCTGTAATCCCTTGCATCTTAGTGCATTATCACCTTGCTTGGGGTGAAGTGATTAACATATATATATATATATATATATATATATATCAATTATTTATTAAAAAATTATAACATAAATATGTTATAAAATCACTACAAAAATAGCCATTTTGTTTCAACACTTCTGGTGTCTTATCAAGTGATTATGTTGAATGTAGAATAAAGGGTTTTAAAAGGTTCAAATCAATCAAACACCCCTCGTTAAGGGGAAACACTGTTACATAAGCTGAAATGACCAATCAAAATACAAGTATACGAGAATTCAAAAAACTTGACAATGAACTAAGGTTATAATAATTTATTTAATGCTTTAATGTTGGGGTTAGACTAAAATAGAATTTATTCTAATTAATAAATATTAAATTATACGATAAAATTTGAAATTAAAAATTACCCATTTTAAAATTTAAATTTAATCTATATTAAGTTTAAAATTATAAAATTACTGAGGAAAAATGAAAAAAATACATGTTATTCTATTTATTTTGCTTTTATTGAAATTAAGTTGGAATAAATGTTAAGATCAAATGTTGCTCTGAACTTCATGACAACATAGATACATTTGAATCATAAACAGAGGCAGGGGAGTATGACATCTTGCAAATGACAATACATACACAATCAGATTATAATACATAAGCACGCAGATGTATTTAGATATATACACACAAAAAGGTGACGAGACAGGATATATTCCTGCGACCCTTAAAAAAAAAAACACACATAAATACACAGTGAAAGGTACGCACAATATATATGTGAAGAATGTAAAAATAGAACAAATGTCACCTGCATTAGAATTTCATCCTTGTGGAAATAAAAGGTAAGATATATTTTCCTAGGCTTAGAAAAATCTGATTTCAAGCTGACCACTCTGCACATTGGTTAGATTAACTAGTCTTTTACCCATGCATACCAATCCCTTGAGTTGGGGGAGATATTAATCCCATTGATCTGGATTTAATGATCCCTGTGTATGTCCCTCCTCATTTGCTACAGCAACACAAACCACCGCATTTAAGTCCATCTGTTTCAAAAATGCATTGAATTTTCTGTATTTCATTTGAGTAATTTAAACAGAGCATAATTTTCATTCCAAGGATAACAGTATTTAATATATTTGTAACATTATATTGATAATGTCTGCTAAGAATATGAGATTACATTTTTCATACATAAACAATTGTTTATTGACTTTTGGACACCATCAAATTGATGTTGGCCATGGACGGTATATGGTCTTCAGAGACATTCTTTAAACATTTTCTCTTCTTATGAAGAGGTAATGGATTCTGCCTTCTCCCTCATTTTGTCAGGCATTTATATAACTTCCCTTCTTCCAGTTGTCTCATGTGTGTCTATCCTAAGTGCAGCTGAGTTGACTTCCTGTTTGTGCTGGTTTAACCATCAACATCTTTTGAGGCCCAATTCTGTACTTTATGGCTATGAAGTCACCATCTAGGTCACCTCTCTGAGCCACACAGCCCTTTTGAGATTCTGATGTAACACTGAGTACAAAACTTATGTTAGTATCTCCTAGCACAAACCCAGTAAATATTGAGGTCACCACAGATCAATTCCTTTTTGATCAAATGTTCCTGATGTGCATTAAATTAGATTCACATCTTTGATATTTCATGGCATGAATCATATACTAAATATTCAATGATACTTTAGGAATAGCATCCTTAACTTTTATTGTTTTCATCATATTTCAGTTGAAGTATTCTCCAGATTCATTAGATATATGTTGTATTAGGTAATTTTTAGAGAATTTTGAATAGTTTTCTTCTTTTATGTGCTGCGTCCCTTCAAGACATGGGTGATCATGGCTCTCTACGACTTCCTTATCTTTGTAGCTATAAACAATATTTGTGCTGTTGCTATCCCCATCCCTGTTCTTCCATGTACATTTATTTAATCCAGTAACACATATTGTTCTCATGCTTTTTTATAATTATTTAATAGCAGACTTAGTATAAACAGGAAAAAAGTGGAAGTGACAAGACAATAAATGAAGATAAATAATAGAATTTTTATTTCCTGTGATTTACAAGTTTTGATTGTTTGTTTGTTTGTCCTAGGGCAATGTATGTCAGTTCTGAAAAACTGAGAGTTTATATTCAGAATATATACAAGGTAGTAGTTGAGATAGATATGTGGAGAAAATCAACATGCTTATATAGAGAAAGACTCGTGGGAGAGATAATTCATGAATTAACAGTCGAGAGTTAGTCTCTTCTGCTGCTTTCATTACTGGCTGAAGGCATTGCTTTTGATGGAAGTGCCTTGGTGCCACTGCTGAAGGACTGGTTAAATTTGTTTAGCATCGGGTCCATCACTAATGCCAGTCAAGTTGAATCTGCATTTATGGATGAAATCAGCAGTGTTTCAAAAATGGTTGCTGCGAAAAACCTGATTGGTCAGAAAAGATGGTTTATGATCCTGCTATTTTTGGACAGTGTTCCAGAAGTGGATGTGAAAAACCAGACAAAATTAAGGTCTGTTTTTTCATATGAGCTTTTTTGTCAAGTGAACATTACTGTTTAAGTTAAAGAATTGGAGTTCCAACAGAGTACGACACTTATGAGGGGTTTGAACTCACAAATTCTCCGACTTGTTAATTTATTTTATGACTTTGTAATCAAAAAACAAAAAAAAATTTCAGATGGAAAGTAGGTTACATCAACATCCAATCAGGCTCAGATGATTTAAGGATAAATCTCAATGCAAACCTTAGTGTTGTTTGTATGCAAGAGGTATATCATCTTGGCAGTGACTTCATGTTACAATTAGGACAAAAATCACATCACTTGATGACTTCTAACAGCAACCATAATGAAAATTATTACCACATGTAACCAGAAGAGAAAATAATAATATAATATGATGTTAACTTTTAACACTACCTTAAACAAAAGATTTGGAAAGAAATTTCCTTCAGTACTTGAAAGAGGAATAAAAGTTGGTGGACTTGAGAATCCTAACTTCATGAAAAACTGTTTTAATAAAATATTTTATAAATTTCAGCCCAAAGTAGTGCTAACAGTTTGGTTGATGATTGTTGGATGTTTCCTGTATGGAAATGGCTAATCTCAACATTACAGATAACATAAAACTGCTTTGCTGTTTCTTGCTTTCCAGCATGGAAATCCTCTTCTGTCATTCCTGTTTTTAAGAAATTGAGCAAACCATCTGGCTTTCACTTCTCAAGGTCAACTGCCAATGTGCTAATGGTTATTACTGAAAGAGTCTGTCAAGTTTTTCAAAGAACAGTGAAGCCAGGTTGTGGTTTTAGGTATCTGGAACACATTTGACATACTGGTCTTCTTCACAAGTTGATGAGTTATGATATTTCTGTCAAATTTATGATCTGATTCAATCTTGCTTATCAATTTGCTTAATGAAGGTTTTCTTGAATATCTTCTCTTACAGATCTTTCTATATGAATGCATATATCCACTAGAGCTCTGTCCTTGAACCTACTTTATTCCTAATTTCTTGATCTTGTTATCATTTTTCAACTTGGTATCTATGCCAATGATACAATTATTTACTCCTGTCTTAATGCTAAGTCTAATATGTATTATAAAGTCAAATTGGCAGTTGATCTAAAAAAATGACCTTTTAAATTAAACTACTCTCTTTTAATCATCTTAGAGAACCATTTTTTCTTACTATTAGAATGGCAGATGTTAACCCCCAGGTAACTAATTCATTTTGCCTTCTTAGTCTAATGCTTTCCACTGATATGTATTAGAAGAATTATATTGAGTCAGTTGCTAAATCTGCTGCTAAGAATCTTGGTTCACTGTGTCATGCTAGACAATTTTTATTGTTTGAATCTATATTACAGCTTTATAAGTCTACCATCCATCTGTGCCTTGAATATTGCTGCCACATCTGGTCTGGTGCTTCTTCTATGTATCTAGAGATTGTTGACAAAATTCAAAGAAGAAATCTGCTATGTCATCAATCATGACTTAGCATCTGAAATTCAATCACTTTCCTATTGCTGTAACATAGTTTCCCTGTGCTATTTTTATAAATATTTTCATGGCAATTGTTCTGATGAGATCTTCCCTTTTGTACTTCAAATGTAGTACTAGATTGGCAGCTCAGTCATATCATTTTACTATTGAAATTGCTAAATGCAACCATAAGTTCTATTCTAAATTTTTCTTCTCTTGCACTTTTCACCTGTGGAACTCTATTCCAGTTACTTGTTTTCCTGTCAATGACAATCTTCAAAAATTTAAATGCAATGTTACTCATTATCTTTTTTGTCTTCTTGAACCTTGGTCTTTTTATTCTCCTTAGTAAGGTTTTCTCAGTTTCCTTCACTCTCAATAAGCCCTTGTGTCATAGTGGCTTTATTGCCTTGCTTGGAGTGAAAGAATGAAGAAAAAATACAAACTTGAAGACTTCCAACAACAGCAACAACTAAAATAAGTAGCACATGTAACTAGAAGAGAAAATAATAATATCATCAAGATGTTAACTTTCCGCAGTAGCAGAAACAAAAGGTTTCAAAGGAAACTCTTATCCATACTAGAAAGAGCAATAAGAGTTAGTGGACCTGAGAAGCTTATTTTCCTGAAAAACTGTTTTAAGAGAAAGATTATATAAATTTCAATCAACAGTAATGCTGTTTGATTAATGAATGCTGAATGCTTTTTGCATGGAAATTGCTGATTTCACCATCACCATTACCAAATTGGATTACACCTTTGCCTCATTCAGGGTAAGAACTTGTGATTCTAATGAATTAAGCAAATCCAGTTGCAGGAACCAAGACCTTTATCCTATAGACTATTGTCCCATAGCATAATTATAATTCTTAACTGTATTTATTTTATTTTCTCAGTCACCTTTTTTCCAATGACACAGAACCATGTAGCCCAACATTGCTTCACACTAATCTATATCTCTTGGTAGTGGCAATGACCTAATGGATAACACAACAAAAAATGGAATTAGTGAGTGGGGTTCAAACTCTGTCTGGGGAAGATTGTGTTCACTTCACTTGGGAAAAGTATGAATTCTCTTCTTCCTTCAGCTATGGGTAAATAATAAGGTAGTAGAGGAACTCTAGCCTCATAAGGCCATCCATCTTGGGTGTGTGGCTAGCACCCTGGCCTTTAAAACTTCACTTACTACAGAAGCCCTAACAGCATCACTTTGTATAGTTGTCATCCTGTGCATCACAAAGCATCTTCAATAATAAGCAACCTGCATCTCTTTTGATGCTTTATACACTCAATTCTCTTTTTGGATGGAGGATACATTTCGGAAATTATTGTGCAAAATAAAACCATGTAAAAAATATACAGTGTACATATGAAAATTAGGGATAGATTCCATCGAAATATATTTAATAAAAAAATATTAATTTTTATATACAAATAAGTTGAATTATATATATATATATATATATATATATATATATATATATATATATATAATCATTCAGTCATGCAGTGTTACTACTAGACAGTAAATGTGCTTGCATTCTGTTGATTTTCAGTGGCACAAAATCATTCTCGTCACTGGAAATATTTAATGCCGATATATCTTCATGTGTATTTTGAATAAAATTAACATCTTGTGTTTCTTTTGTTTCACTGGATTTGAATATGGATTCACTTATCAGATACTGTGATTTTGTTTTAGTTATTTATTTATATGATTCTTCAAAATGTGCCATAATCATTTTCAAATTACGTTGAAATTGCACAGCTCGTTCAACATTGTTATCATTTGTAAGAAAATGATTTCCAAGTTTATTGGCTATTTGGAGGCCTTCTAGATGTTAATGACTGCCACTGCACACTGTCTGATAGAGTGGTTACATGAAGCCAGAGGTATGTATAGTGCATAGGTCCTGCCCACATTGGAGAGTGGGGGATCATTATATGGAAAAAACAGATTGGATTTTGTTTTACTTCAGTAAATTGTTACTTAATCATGTTATGTAGAGTTTTGGTATTTTGTAAATTATGTAAATTATTGTGATCATTTGAGGACAGATGTTTAAACTGTGTTAAAGTAAAAAAAAATAGTGCAAAAAATAATCTGTTCTTTTTGTTGCACTGTGTTATTTGAAAACTGTGCAAAAAGAATATGTGCAAAAAAAGAATTGAGTGTATTATGATTAATTATTTAAATCTAGTATAATGTGTCCCTAGCTATGAGTTAAATAGCAAAGCAGACTGGACTCTCTAGCTTTAGTTGGCAACCAGTGTAGATAGGGACAACTCTGAATTTAAAACTGGTTGGGAGGGTATAAAAAATGTTTAACCTTCATGTCTGCAATAAAATGGTATCTCAAAAGGATGGTTATTCCCTTGACATTGCTATTACTTTATACATTTTTGACTCCCTCTGCAATGTTTATTTACAAGATTATAAAAATATTTTTTTTGATTATTAATTATTTTTTGTCTTAAAAATGTGAATATTTCATTGTGAATATTGACATCTCCATGCTCAAGTTATATAAAATACAAATGCAAAAATATATGCAAAATTGGGTTATGTTATATAAAAATAAATGTATATATCAAACTTGAACTTGAAATAAAAGCTCTTACAATATCCTATTTGAGAAAAAAAAACATATGTGATCATATTTTCTACCTTACAATGCACACTGGCAAATAACTCACACACACATAATTTGACTGTAGATATTTAGGAAAAAGTAAAATAAAAAATTAATCAATTTTGTTTTTAATCCATAATCCCCTTACTTAACTCATCAAGGTAACAGCTTGCAGGGTACTGATAATTTATTATCCCATTGTTTAGAATAAGATTACCAGTCAAATACAATTCAGGCAAACAATAACCTTAACTTGTAGGCCTACTCCAAACCCTGAACTTCATGATATAATATGCAGGGTGATTTTTTATGCAAAATGTTTGGGTAAATGCAAGTATAATATGGTGGGATATTGCATCTGTAGAAGCTTGTGAGCTAATGTTAGATATCTCAATTTTTTTGTATTCAGTGTTTTAGAGTTAGAATGCTTATAAGCATAAATGCACATGACTTAAAGACTCCAAAAGATTCTTTTTTCTTTATTATCTGCAAACTGCGATGACATTTTGTGAAAGATAGTAGAGTGGTTTTCTGTTGCATTCTCTATGTAGCCATTTTCCTAGATTGGCTGCTACCCAAGTCTAGAGAGCACCCTGTTTTTCTTCTATGTGGCATGTCCCTTTGGGATGTGAGTGATCATGGATCTCCCTAACTTCCTAAGCTTTGGCGAACTTATCAATATTTGTCCAGTGTGCCTTCTGATTTCTATGTAACATTTTCTCATGTTTTTTTGTTAAAACACTTCTCAGATATTTAAACTTCTGTACTTGTTTGATATTTGCCATCTCCAATTCATATTTCACATCTTAGGATTTAGGGCTCTGGTTTTTAATCCATAGTTAGTGAAAGGAGAGACAACTTTCCAAGTGGCATGGTGTGAAAGTAAATGCAATAGAATTGGGTGGAATTTGAACTTAGTGTACAGATTCCACTGTTCACACTTGTAGCCATTAAGCTATCACCACATCCTTTCCTTGACACAGTTTTTTAAAGTCTTTTTTGTTTTTGTTAATGAGTCAAAACACTATTGAAATTATTATTAGTCCTTGTCAAGGTTGACTATGGGAGTAACATCTTTTTTTAGTTACTATTACCTGAGCATGTAAATTAATTAAAACTAATGTATCCATGCCATCAAAATGACAGCAATTGTTAGAAAGTTTTACTAGCGAGATGCACTGAAACAAAAGTCTTGAAACAATAAAACAGAGATAAAGAAACCATTTCATTAATCTGTTACCTTTATATTTTTTAGATGTTCAATGGTATCTATGATTCAGTGAATACTCCTGGTATTATATAAATTGCTTTTTGCTCAATATTTTTTCATGTTAAAAATTTTATGTGTTTAATATAACAATGAAATAGAAATATCTCTTGGAAGAAAACAATTAGCAGCAGAATGTCAGAGACAGTGACAACAAAGCCTATTTCAAGACCAAGTTGAAGCATGACAATCACTTAAAAGACAAAGGTGAGTGCTTCACATGAAAGGCTTGAACAAATAAAACTGTAGGAATAAAGGAACTGATTAATTAAGCAGTTCATTTTGCTTAGAGACTATTTTTTCAAAATGTAGATAAATATTTTATTTGTACAGTTTATTAAAATGACAAAGGGAAGTAATCACTTATAAATTTACTAACTTAAAATCATTTCCCTCCCTCCCTTCCAACTGCAGATGGGACAGGAAATATATAGACTAGCAATATATAAATAAATACATATTGATAATTATGATATAGTTTGATGCTTATGCACCCACTTTCATTTCTGTTAATCATTGTAGTATACAAGTGATGAACAATTTAGTTAAGTTATTTGGCAATTAGGCTAAACTTTGGGATAAGTGGATTCATGCATTCTGGAAAATGAAAGCCTCATATGAAATTTGAACTTGGTTTGCTGGTTTAGTTTTCTATGCTAGTACAATAACAAGGTTCATTTGAAAGAAAAGAATGTTTCCAATTATAATATACGTAATAAATATTTCTTATTTTTGTTATAAAAATGTGTAATAAACATGTTAACTGCTAATATTCAAGAACCACATACTGTTCACAGAAATTATGGCTTTTGAACGATGTTTTCATTGGCAAAATGCATTTAGCCAATTATAATTTCCAGTTCTCTCATCATTAGAGAGTATTGACCTGCTGAAGATCCTTATTGTGATAGCCAATCAATAGTTCATTTTTTGAGGGTCTTTCTCCTCTCTCTTTCTTTCTTTCTCTCTCTCTCTCTCTCTCTATATATATATATATATATGATAAGATATATATATATAGATACATGATAAGATATATATATATATATGGTAAGATAAAGAGCAAATAAGAAAACCTTTATGAATTTAACATGTTTTGCTGTTTATTTAGTTTCATCAGAATGGATAAAACTAAGAAAATAGTGAAATTAAATTAGTGTTTCTAAACTAATTCTGTTAGATTAAATCCATATTTTCAAATTTAACTGGCAATATCTGTCTGTCAAAATCAAATTTGTGGTTACGCTGTCCCAAATTCATGTTTTTGTTCTGCTTTTGTTCAAGTACTTTCAACTGTCTAAGTCATTATCAAAAACTGAATGTTCAATCAAAATACAACTATCAATATAAAAATACAACAATCAATACAAAATATACGCTATATATATATATATATATATATATATATATATATTCTTACTATGTTGTTTCATATGCATACACACACACACACATATATATATATACATATATATATATATATATATATATATATATATATATATATATATATATCAAACATTATTATACAGGATGTTCATATTTGAAATAGAGGCCCAATTTTTTTTTTTTTTAAATAAAAAAGCACACTAGATCAAATGGTGGTTTCTCTTACAATGTGAGTTTCAGATTCAATCCCTGCTAGAGAGAAAATTTTCTTTATTAATATGCAGGTTGAGAAACATAATACACACTGTTTAAAACAAAAATACAAGTATCCACTATAGTAATATTTGAAGTAGTAAAAATTTCAGATAAAAAATAAATCCATTTTGTTGCTTTGTTTATGTTTCAGATGTAAAACTGAGCAAATATGGAGTTATGAGAAAAGTTATCTGAATGAGGTAAAAGGGAGAATAGAGCCTTGCAGAATGGTGATACTCTTCTGAGTAGTAAAGCATGCTGGATAAAACAGGGTTTTCTCCTATAAAGGGGGACAGAGGTTGAATTACTGCCACAGAGCATATTTTCTTTAAGATTTCTTGAATGTGCAGGCCAATACATGTAATATATATCTTAATATCTGGTTGCTTTCATAGTTTATTATGTTTTATGCATTGGCATATTCACATCAAGTGTGTTTTGGTTGTGGCATTGGTCTGAGTTACAGCAAGTCTACTCAAAATTTTCAAGCCTTTTTTAATATCTTCACAGATTCCAGCCATTTTCTGGACTTTTTTAATTCTTCCTCAGGTTTCTAATTCATTCAGTCTTGAATCTTGTCCTTTTGGCACTGTCCCATGATGATCCTAACCTTCATTTTCTATAGTTTTCTCAGTTTCTTGGCAAGAACCTGGTATTTTTCCAACTTCTTGCTTTCTTTCAATTTTTTTCTTTTCTGCTGTTTACACATGCAGCCATGTCTTTAAGTGATCAGCTCATCTTTTCCTTGTTTATATCTATTAGTCTTGGTTTTCTTTCTTCTGTTGGATTATCTCTCTCAGTCTCAGTGTCTCAGAATATTTTAGTCTTTTCGTTTTTCTAAGACAATGTCTGATTGGTGCTGGTACCACTTGTTTACCTTATTGAAGCTAAGATGTTTGTACAGTTCTCAGTCTAAGACTGTCTTTACTCTGTCATACATGTTTACCTCAGTGTATGGATCAGTGACAACAAATTTAGTATAGGTGATAAGGAAATTGAACATATAATAGGCTCTGCTAGGGGTAGTTTTACAGAATACTGAAAATTGCTACAAAACAAAAAAAAATGAATATAAAAACTTAAGTCATGTTCTTAAATAGCCTCGTCAGATTGAGATTTTCATATGGATGTCATGCATGGAACCAAATTCATTCAGAAATATCTAAACTATCAGCTGTATACAACTACTTTCTCACATCAATGATTAAAAATGGTTTCAAGTAAATGAAGCCTGTAGGTTTTAGCAAGGACCATGCTTCTTCGAACCTTGAAACAAAGAACTATACCAACTAACAGAAACTACAACTTTAACAGCAGTAACAACTAGAATAGATAGCATATTTAACTCAAAAAGAAAATAATCACATAGTCAAAATGTTGACATTCCACACTACTTCAAACAAAAGTTTAGGAAGAAAACCCCTATCAATTATGGAAAGAGTAATAACAGTTACTAGATTTGAGAAATGTATAAAATGTTCATGGCCTCACCCATGAGAAACATATTTTCCTGAAAAATTGTTTTAAGAGGTTGCCAGCCAAAGCCTTCCCTGCTGGAAGGAAAATAGATTGATACCTTTTCAAGAGTATTTGTACAAAAGTCATTATATAATCACAATAAAAATCATCATTAGCACCTAATTTTAAATAGTAGAATTATCCTATTATAATTGTGCTTTACCCTCCCTTTGTTAGTTAGTTCTGTTGATACTTCATAAATAATAAACTATTCCATATTTTGATAGCGTGGAAAGAGGAAAAAAGACCTTTGGTTTCAGTGAGAAAATGAAAGAAAGAAGATAGAAGTGGAGAGAGACAGAATCAGTTTAAGCTGATAAGAACAGATACTACACTTTGATCTAAGCCAAAAGGCCAAGAAGTAATGGTGACTAATAAGTAATAAAAGCAACCTTTTTCTGATGCACAGTATCAAACAATGGAAACTGAGTAAGGTAATCACCAAAAATCCAATTACCATAAATTAAATAAAATGACATCATCTGTTGAATTATTTTAAAATTATTATTAAAAGAAATATTTGTTAGACAGCGATTTGGCTAGGAAAAAAAGAAGAAATAGGGAAGATAAAAGTGTTTAATGTCTTCAGCCACTACCTCATAAATAATCGACTATACTGTTTTGATGTGGAAACAGGAAAAAGACACTACTTGATTTCAGTGAGAAATTGAAAAAAATGAAGAAGGGAAGATAAAAGTGTTTAATGGTGGTTTCAGTGAAATGGAAAAGTTGTTAATTTAAAATTTTTCCATTTCTACCTTCTTAAAATATGATCAGCATTTGTATTTATTATTGTTATTGCAATATTTTGTTATGGTTGTTAAGAATAAATATTTAACAATGTGATAGGAGAATTTTTACAGATATTTTATTGTCGTAGAACTCACTCTAGGCTTATTCAATTATTAACTTAATTCATCAGAAAATTTAAATAGGAAAACTGAAATTTTTGCAGGTGTTTCTAGTTTCTATTAATGGGGATGCTAGAAAAAAGAGAATATTTTCAATTTGCATTACTTCATTATATCCATGATATACCAACACCTTAATATAATGGATGGAACAGAATAACTGAAAGAAACGAATAACAAAGATGCGTTGTTCTCAAAGAGATTTTTTTATACCACTATATCATATAAGAAATTATATACAAATATATAAATATTTGCATTAATTTGTCCCACACTGAGAAATTATAACATGAATACAAGCAGTGTGAAAGTGACAAAAAGTGTGTGGGTCTTACATGTAATATTTCTTGAAGGGAAAATGGGCAGGCCAGTGATGTCTTTCATGTACTTGGTGAGACCATGTGGTTCCCTCTACCTTCTTAACTGCTGTGGGCATGTGTCTTGCTTCTTGCAGTCTGCATTTCAACTACAGTTTGTCACTCTATGACTGACATCACTCACCAGATGTCACATAACCCTTGTAAATTCATCTTACCTAAAAGGAGATAATCATTCTTTGCATCCCTCAAGTATTTTCAAGTAGTAGCTTTTTTTTTTTTTTTAATGTTGAATAAATATAAGAAAAACTATTATTTTTGCTTTAAAATTGTATCTTTAAACTTGTAGAATTTTATAATCTAATAATAATATAACAATACTGGAAAGTACTGCTTGATATTTATTTCCATGGAAACTATACCAGGGAGCACAATAACACTTGCATAAATCAAATCCAAAAATAATCACCATAATTGTCTATGCGTTTTTCAAGGAGATCTTCATTTTGTAAGTTTTGAATATCTTAAGAATAAATAGTGTGCTCTTTGTGTAACTTGACGACCAATCAGAGTGGACCTTACTTTACTTGTGTGAACAAATACTTTCCACAGGAATTCAATGTTCCCAGCCTCCATTAAATGAGTGGATGATTTCTGTTTGCATCTATGCATGAAATCTGTAACCCATTTTAGTGTCATTGAGGCATCACATGCACTGCAGCAGCAGCAGCAATAGCAGCAGCAATGGAGATTAGATATAAAAATACAAAAAATAAACATGTTGATGTTCAACATAAAACTTTCTTTCATAAACTTAACTATTGGATTGATTAAAGATCATTTATCTTTAACTAGCTAGACTGTGAAAATTCCATGGTGCTGATAACTTTGCATATCTATTATTTTATATCTCTATATCCTATATATATCTATAGGAAGACAATATATATATATATATATATATATATATATATATATATATATATATATATATATACACATGTCTGTGTGTGTGTATGTGCACATGTACAGGATGTCAGATTTTATTATTCAAATAAACATTAGCACAATGAAATTCATATTATCTATGTTTGCAAAACTTTAAGGATGTACTTATATATATGAGCCATACATCCGGCCAGTTTCAGCTCTTAGGATTAATGCTTCTTAAAAATATTAACAGTAACTTGGGAGTGCCAGGTTTTATTATCCAAACAAAATGTCACAAATATTTTTATTTATAAATAAATTGAAAAGATTTAGGCCATAAAGTGATAAGAATCAGACAAAAAATTGAGTATTGCTGCCATATCTGGGCTGGAGCTGCCCAGTCTCCACTTGCCTGTCTTGATAGAGTTCAAAAGCATTTATACAGCCTAATGGGTGATTAATTATATTTCAACTTACAACCCCTTTCCCACAAATTAAATCTATCACTGTTTCCATGGCATATGTTCTGATGAGCTATATTCCTTGGTCCTACCAGCTGTGAATCATCCAAATTCTCTTTGTATTCCATTTGTAAGAAGTAATTTCTACATGTACAGCTTCTTCCCAAGAACTACAACTTTGTGGAACTCCTCGTCACTACAATTTTGTTCAAGTCTAGAGTTAGCCATTATCTTTTGTGCATAACCTCATGAACTTTACTTCTTTCCTTTTCTTACAATGCTGCACAGTAACCCTCTAACTTGAGTGGCTCTTGAGCTCTGTATTGAGTAAACACAGGACATATAAAAGGCAAAAAAGACAGTGGAGTGGAATAGTGAGCCACTTACCTGACCATTTTATGTGAATGGATGACAGAATGAGATTGGAAGGGATAGTAAAAACATTACAGAGCTACAGAGGATAGTGATAATTACCCTCATGCTGAAGAGACATGACACGTAGACGAAGAAGAATAATATCCCATATACTTGAATAAATATTTTCTTTTGCATGTTAATATGGTCACCTTGATATTCTATGACCTTCATCAGTCTTTTATTCATTGATTTTGTTAACATTCTTACAGTTTTAGCTTTAACATTACTTGCAACATTTATTTTTAATTTTATTTTTCAGACAAGTATATTTTATTTTTGAAAGATTTTTAATAAAGAGAATTGTTGTGCTGAGAGAATCATAAATATGGCTAAAATCATATATTTTTAGAAATTAAAAAAAAATAATTCCAATAAATTTAAATTTGTTTTGAAATACAGCAAAATATTGTGCCTAATGGAAATATTAAATCTAATTTAGCAGCTTGAAATTAAAACTGAAATAAATTTAAATTAAAAATATGATGAATAACCCTCAAGCTGCATAATAAAATTTCACATTAATACATAAGTTATTGCAAATATATCTGATATAAATAGATATTACAAGCTGAAATTCACATTGTATTTATTTATCAGATTCTTTAGTCTCCATTCTTTAGTGCCGCCAGCTCATACCTTTACAATCAAGACCCAGCTTGTTATATACACAGGGATCACTCAACCTCATTCACTATGTATTCCATTGGTAAGAAAGGTGTTCCACTCCTAAAGCTTCTTCTTAATAACTACTACTTTGTGGAATAGCCTCCTACATATATGCTTCCACAAACTCTACAGTCCTAATCTCTTCAAGTCTAGGGTTAATATCTATCCTCCATATTTTCCCTTCCTCTTATATTCATATTACCTAACTCATTCAGTAACCCTCTACCTTGAGTGGCTCTTTTACATTATATTGGGTGAAGTTTAGTAAAAAACATATATCTTGAAAATATTTGGAGTATCAGATAGATAATACCAATTTTATTGTGATAACATTGACTTGCCTAATAAACTCTAATTTAGTATCCATATGTGTGTGTGCGTATGCATGTGTGTGTAAGGATGTGTTGAAAAGTTCATGGCCTGACCCACTTCCCAAAATATAAACAAATAAATTAACACCAGAATTTTTTAATACATTTTTCTTGGGCCAATAACCTTTCAGTATCTCCTAATATATTTGCATTCTAAAACATCATATTTGTGTTTTGCAAGGTCAAGAAGCTGATTATCATCTTTTGTCAAATAGGATGCTTTAAAATTTCTAACCCAACCATTAGACCTCAAAATTTTCCAAAGAGCTCAGATCATTGAAATATTCAGAACATGACATTAGCTTTAAAAAGGTACAGGAGCTCTCAAGAGGTTTTCCTTTGATTAAAAAAAACATAATTACTTTTGAAATACCTTAATAGGTATAGATAGGCTGACAGAAGTAGAAAGTTGAAGATATTTATGAAAGATATATGGATATGCAGGTAGTGTAACAGAGATCAGCATGGGAATTGGAATCAATGAGACAAGTTCACATTCCAGGCTAGTCTGTTGCATTCATTTTCACACAAACACCCTTTGGGAAAGCATGAATCCATTGCTTCTCTCTCCACATCTATGAGTTAATTATCAAGGTAGACTGGGTTCTCCAACCTTAAGTGGAAACCAGTCTAAGAGAAGGAAAACTCTGAATTCCAAACCAAGGAGAAAGCAATAAAAAAAAACACTATAATATCTTTCTCAGGAATGCATGGAATTTCACATATGATAAAGGAATCTGTGGAGAGTCATGATTGCCTACGTCTTGGAAGAACATAACATTAAAAAAGTGTGAATGAGGATCGACTTTTCTATATAATCAATAATCAATTGGTGGTGGACATCCAATACATATATGAGAGAGAGTGAGTGAAAGAGACAGTGAGACAGAGAAAGAGTGTGCATGTGTGCGTGAAAATTTGTATGTATAAAGGGAGTGCTGAAAGGTTCTGAGCTCACCTGAGAATGGATTCTTTTTTTAAATCTGATGTTTGGTCATTTGGTGAAATTTTGGAAAGTGAGTTGCACTCAGAACTTTTTTAGCACACCCTTATTTTTTGATTATTCACTCCTATCAGAATGCAATTTAAGATCAGTCACATTTATTTTATTAATGGTGATGCAACTTGTATTATCATGGGTAGAATTTAGTAAAGAAATAAATTAAAGCTGTCATTCAATCTCATGATTGATATAACAAATTTGCATAGGAAAGAAAATTTAAATAATAATCAAGGTTTTATCTTAATGTTAACTGTATAGTGCTTAACTACTGTTCAATATCAGACCTCCTATATGGCAATGAATGCTAGACAATTTTCTCACAGATGAAGAGTAGACTTCAGGTAAAAGAAATGTGGTTCAATAAGAAGAGAATACCTTGGACAGAGGATGTGAGTAATGGCAGAAGGATGTTGGGAATACCATGGATAGAACATGTGAGCAATGGGGTACTTTCTAAGGAAAAGAGGAAACAAAAAGATGCTTCTGACTAGAATCAGACAGAGACTGTTGGAATTTCTTGGACACATAATGAGGAAAGAGGACTTGGAGAATTTGACATTCACAGGATGTATTGAAGGCAAGAGGGATAGGAAACATTGAGAAAAAATGAGGTTGTGGCAGCCTTTTACCACATTTATTTAATTTTGTTTAGGAACCCAAGCTGATGTAAAAAAATTGTCAAGACAAAGGTATCAATATATATATAAATTGTATTCAACAAAGCATACAATAAAGAATGTATACAAAAAAGCATGCAATGAGTAAGATGAGAGTTGTCTCTCATTGACTATCAAAGTTTTCTGAAAAGGAAATGAAAGAGTTATTAGTATGTTATAAATGTTTATTAAACAGTTCTGCCATGCAATAGGAAAATTATGTAAGTGTGATAGAATATGCAGCTTGAGAGTTGAGTGAGAAGATGGGTGCATAGCTTCAACTGACGTGGATTTCTGTGGCAGCTGAAGTCTCACTGATTGCTCCTCTTTTCTTATGCTTATATAGGTGGTCAGTGAATCAGGAGTGCTGTGCGGGAAGAATCATTCTCCACATGCAGAGAATCTGATTGGGTGATACTGACCAATCAGTGCATGATTTTCGGGGAGACTTCTGGGAGCCAATTCTCCCAAAAGTGCACAAAATCTACTATATGAAAATATAGCAATTTTAAAATTGTCACTTCAGATAGCAGCATTGCTTCCTGTCCAATGAATGAATGCTGTTGAAGATTTGAATTTGTAAGGGTGCATGTGTGTGTGGTGATAATTGCCATAAGGTCATGTAAATGGATATCAGAACAGGGAGTGGGGGAGATAGTAAAAGACAAACATACATAAGGGATCTAGCACATAAGTTCTTGCATGTTGTGCACTGGGAGAAAATATCAACGTTCAGGAATTAATGCAAGAGTTACTAAAAGAATAAGGCTGTTATATATATAGATAAACATGTATTGAAATGAGAAAGAAAGAAATTTTCATTGGTCAAATACATTGAAAATGAAAATGCAAGTGTTACTTAGAATAATGTTATGATGAACATATAATATAAAAACATTATGATGAACATTTGATATAAAAATGTATTGAAAATGATTTTAGTAGTATGCATTAGAAATAAGGGAAAATTGTATTGTCAATAGCCAAGTATTATTAACAGAATAGTTATTATGAGTATTATATGTAATAATCAAGTTCAGTTCTTACAGAATATATATATATATAGTTAATGGGAAAAAAATTATTTTTATCCTTTCAGTGAGAAAGAATAAGGTCCAGTGTTAGAATTTCAACACTTTCACAATTTGTCATACAATGAAGATATAACTCACCAAAATTATGCTTAACTCCAAAGTCAGAGTGTCATCACCAGATGATGGGTTTATTAGACACACAGCTACTGTTTATACATGAGAACACATACATTACATTTCACTAGCACACACCTCCAGGTTCACCATCTTCCCCACTCTTTTGAACAGGAGAAGTGGTTTATCCCTTTTTTCTTGTTTAGGATTTGGTTTCTGGTTCTTTTTAGTCTACTTCAACTCTCTACTTCTAATGTCTCTGCCTAAACTCTGAAATTTTATTTACTATTTATTTATTTTTTTTCAATAGGAGTAGATACTTTTGCCTATCTTCAGGTTCACTCTCCTCCCAGGTCTTTTGAACAGGAGTAGAGGTTTATTCCTTGTTTCCTGTTTAGGATTAAGTTTCCAGTTCCTTCTTTTCATTCTTTTTCACTCCCAGTCGCCCTTGACTTTTAATAGTTAAGATTGATATATATATATATATATATATATATATATATATATATTTTATTTAAATTATTTGCTCTGGATTTACATTGAGCTCTCTGGATTTTATCCTCCTTGGGTCTACCCATACTGATTACCTAGTTTTTCATAAACTATATATATATATATATATATATATATATATATATGCTAAAGTGAAAACAATTTACCCTTCCGCACTACCTAGGTTTCAACTGTCAGGTCTCATCTGGTCATTAGGTAAAAAATGCTCCTCAACGCATTGCAAGTTTCTTTGTAATATTACTATGACACTGGAAGTCAAGAAGGGAGGTGGTATGGAGAAAAAAAAATGAAAAAAATTTCTTTATGTGTTTTCACCTGGAGTTGTAGAGACCAAGAATGTGCTTGCCAACATGTCTACATTTTGATATAATCTCTGATCTCTCAATCAACAACACTGCATGATTGGGATATGTAGTGATTTCCAATTTATCTTCCTGTCATAATCTACAGCTGCTGCCATTTTTCCTACCAGATATGACCCTCCTCAAAATATTCCACTGCACACTTGGACTTCTACTATGTCCTTTTGACCTCCAAACATAGTCTGCCAGTTTTGTGCTATACCTACGGTTCTGTATTCTAAAAGAAGCATGGTTGTACCAACATTTCTTGAAAGCACCTTCAGTGCATAAAATATAAACTTTCTTTTGGACACTGTCATCCTTAATCTCAGCTTGGTAAATTGCACCTTCTTTGCAGCAGCTTTTCTTCACTTTTTTGTATATCTATATCAATCTAGAATCTGGTGTATATGCAAAGCTGGATTATCCTTTAGGCTATTATAGACTGTAGTCTAGTGCCCCTCAAGCAATGATTTTAATTTTCTAGATGTTATAATTTATAAATTTTTTCATAAACTGAAATGATATCAATATAACAAACTTATATTTATTTGACTTTGCAGGAAGCAATGGTTTAGTATGTGTCATTGTGTTTCAAGTAGATAACATGTTTGATTTTAGTTTAGAATATTTAAATCTTATAAATTTTTATAAAGCAGTGATTCTAATTTTCTAGATACTTCTAAATAGTTTCATAAACTGAAATGATATCAATATGATAAACTCATATTTATTTTGATTGTTTTATTGTCATAATGCTGGTTATAAAAAATCTGTTTTTTTTTTTACTACTGTCATGTTGAAATATGTGCTAATTTGGTTTGCAATAAATAGTAAAATACTGGTATTTCTTGAAGTATATTTTTATTGACAAACAAAAGATAGATATTCTAGTTTATTTAAAGAATTTGCAATAAGTTTACTTCAAGCTATGTAAATGTCACTAAAATATATCATGAGTAAAATATATTCAAGATGGCTGTGGGTAAGTTACAGGATGGCTTTGTCTGAGGTGTGGTGGGGAGCATAATTTTATTAGCTTAGGGGCTCCAAAAAGGTTATAATCCAGTCTTCATTATAGCTATAGGAAAAAACTATAATCATTGTTGACTATAATGATGAACGCTCCTGTTGTCTTCAATGTATGAGGATCCAGCAATTCAAAATCTAGAACTGAATAGTCAGACTACCTGCACATACAATTTGATTAAAGTGATGGAGGCTTGTGCAGATCCATCTACATCTTTTAGAAGAACTGAATACAAAGAACTAGTGAATATAATGTGCCATGAGTTCCACAAACAACCCTCCTCACGTTTTGAATTCTGATATTTCCTTCTTCTCGGTTAAAAAGAGGTCAGTTTGTCTTACTATTTAACCCATACCAGGAGGTGGAGGAGATTGATTCATAGCTTACTCAAGGGTATTTGTGCAGAAGTAAATGTAACAAAATTGACTGGAATTCAAACTCAGCTCTCCAATGTCTCATTTTGACCCACTATCTCTGACACCACCCATACATCCATTGCCTATAATATATATATATATATATATATATATATATATATATATAATAGTATATTTATTGATATTTATGTTTTAATATCAGATATATATATAAAAGTTTGCATAACCTTTGCAGTATGACCACAAAAGAGGGACAAAATGTTACAAAGTGACTGAGTGATGGGGACATAATATTAGGGACTGTCATAAAGTTGAACAGAAATCAGAGATGAAAAAGAAACTGAAAAATTTGGCAAGAAAAAATTTGGCTTTAAAAATGTTGCAAAAAGTTGTTTGAGAAAAAGAGTAACAAGAAAAGTGGATTAAAATCAAGAAAATATTTGAAGAAGCTGATACTGTGAATGTATGAAGAGAGAAAAGATGCTGATTATTAGGAACATTTGTTAAGAACATGAAATCTACCAAACTACCACCTTTAAGTAAGCTTAATAAATGTTTTAATTGGGTAAAAATAACTGATTCATCAGCAGTAATCTTTGTTGATGAATGTAGAGCTACATTGGCTGGTCTATAAATGTGTCCTTCATGGAAATATTCAGTCAAAAATGACAACAGTGGATATGTGAAATTTAGTGGACTAGTATTGTAACCAATATAATTACAGGTACTTTCAAAATTGATGATAGCATTAGGATAAATACAGAGAATTATTGTATGTTCTTGGAGACAATGTTTTTTGTGTAGTTCTGGTCACAACCAAAAAAATTAAAAAGTATTTTCATACAAGATTATAGACCTTAACATTCTGAAAAGCTGACTATAGCCCACCTTGCCAAAAAATGGTTTCACAGACACCAAATTAATGGAATGACCCTTTGTCTCTCCAGATATTAATCCAAAAGAAAACTTGTAGTCCACCATTAAAAGACATGTATAAATTATAAATGTATAAAGTAAAGAAAAGGAATATTCAAGCAAAGAAATTTCCGAGAAGCAATAAAAACTGCTCTGAGTAAAGTCAAAACAATAGAAAACTTAAAATCAATTGATGGAAAAACTGGTAAGAGAAGTCCATATTAACACACAAAACAATTAATTCAGGTATATGAGATATTGAGTAAATAAAATATGTTTTTTATAGTCTATACCTTTTGTACTAATTTAAAAATAAAAATTTATATAATACTTAATTTGGATAATAAAGCCTAACACACCCAAAACAAGTTAGTATCAAAATCAATATTAAAGGCTGAGACAGATATTTCAGATGAAATTCACATGATAGGATCTTGAATCTATATACTCATTGGTACATGGTATCCAAATTTTTTAGAAAGGTGTTTACATAAAATTTAAAATCTGCCAGGCTTAAGATTACAAATAGCTATCAAGGCAGATTAAGTAAAAAGTGTTAAAATTTTAAGGTAAGTTTATGCAGTAATGGGTTAATTTTGCTATTATTATTATTATTATTGGATATCTGGTAAAACCCTTCAGGAAGAGAAAGTCAATGCTTTAGAGTACAGGAGAATATTGCAGAAAAGCATATTTCCAACAATTAAACATCTGTCTTTTAAAGAGGAATGATCAGATGTTATTTTTTCAACAAGGCAGTGCTTCTTCCCACATTGCAAAGACCACTATGAGGTGGTTTGAGAACAAATCCATCATGTCCCTCATCTGGTCAGACTACAGATTTCAATTCTATAGGTCATTAAAGAAAAATGTACCAGGGAAACAATTTTCAACCACTCATCTGTTGTTTGAAGTGAGTGGTATTGAATAGAACAACATTGACTTTTCTTTCTGTAAAAAGCTGTCTGTAAATTACCCTTCTACTTCTGTGCACCACATCCCTTCAGGATGTTAACAATCATGGCTCTCCACAATTTCCTGTCTCTTTGCAGCTATTAATAAATTTTGTCTCTTCATTATCTCTCCTAAACCCTGTTCTGCTACCCATTTACTGATACTCTCTAGGTATGTGATACATTGTTTCCTCTGTACCTCTTGCTTTTAATCTGTTCTGTGAGTATCAGATTTTCCAAGTCCTCTTTCCTCATTATGTGCCCTAGAATTTTCTCTTGTTGATGTTAAGTATAAGTAAGCCTTAAACATTTAAAGAAATGAAAGAGAAAAGTTATAGCATGCAAAGATACCTCATCTATTTGTCTAATTTTTTCTTCCTTTCTAATCAATGATTTATTGTTGAGAACATTAAAAGCTAAGTATTTTGCCCTCTGGGGTTTGAACCATTTTTTTTTGTTCAGGTATGTATATGAACACAATACAGAGACACAAACAAATATTCATCTTAGTTGTTACAATTCACAGATCTGAGCAATAAGGTTTTGTCAAAATTCTTTTAACTTTTATCAAAACATCCTCCATACAGATGATAAATATATATTATTTTCTTTCCCTCAAAGCACCTCTTAAAAATGCTGTTGAACCCAGCAAGAATAAATATTGTGTGTACATAAGGGAGAAAGAAAAATGGAAAGGATTAGATTTTCTGACACAATGTGGCATACAATTTCTAAGCATTTAAAGTGCACTTGGAGTTTCTTTAACAGATGCTTGTTATCTTGCATTGGGGATTAGTAGAGAAAGTTTTATCTCTAAAAACTTCTGTCATATAACAAGTAGAAGAAGTCAGTATATATTTCCAGATGAAATCCTTGCCAAAACTGATAACACTTTCATGTTATGTCTCATTAATAATGTGATTTGGAGGTGAGCATAACCTGCTGACTATATATATATATATATATATATATATATATATATATATACATATATATATTATAATAATAATGTTATTAATACAATAATATCAAAATCTGTTACTCAGAATTTTGGGTAATAACAATCATCAATGGATATAATCTTATGATTGTGTGTGTGTACATATATATATATATATATATATATATATATACACACACATACACATATATATATATATATATATATATATATATATATATATATGTGTGTGTGTGTGTGTGTGTGATGATAAATAAAATAAAATGTTAAAAACTTATCCCACTGATTTTGTTATTGTTTATGTGTATGTGTGTGGATGCACTGTGTTTATAGTGTATATATATATGTGCAGATGTGTATGCATAGATGTACCTTTATAAAAGTATTTTATATTTACATTAGTATATCTATCATTATATATTATGTATATACTAATTAAATAGATATACAGTGAGGGGATAGTACTATTTGGACACTTGCAAAATATTTATTTAATATAATTCTAAAGATTACTTTTTTTTTAAATACTACATCCCTAATTGATCATGTCTCTCCATTCGATCTAATTCTTTAAGTACAGCTGAAAAATTGGTTACTAAAAGAACTATTGTGTACATTCATGGTATCATGACTGTATCTTCCTTCCTGGATTATTTGTCCCTCCATTAAGAGTGCTTGAGGCAAAAATTTTCTGGGTTGGAATTATCCAGTTATTCAAACATGTTTTCAAGAATGCAGGTGAGTACTCATCCCATTGCAATATTGGCCCATCAGCCTCATTAAAGTTATCAGCAAACTCTTTCAGGCTATCATCAACGAAGGTTGTTAATCATCTCAACAAAGACACTCTCCTGAGTGACAAACAGTATAGATTTCACACTGCTAGGTCCACTGCTGATATCCTGTTATTACTCAGAGAATCAGTGAGGTATTAGACAATAAATACATCATGAAGACAATCACCTTAGATATATCAAAGGTCTTTGAAAAGTGTGGCATAGGGGTTTGCTACACAAACATTCGAACTATGGAATCACTGGAAATATTTTCTCAATTATCAAGTCCTTCCTAACAGGTAGGTCAATGAAGGATGTTGTTAATGGCCACTTCTCCAAGGCTTATGAGATCAGTGTAGGCATCCACCAAGTCTCACTTTAGCATCTACCACCTGACAATACCTCAGTGGTTGAAACCATGGTAGCATGTGCGTAAGTGATTAATCTTCCTATTTTTTAATATTTGATATTTAAAAGCTCTGCACGTACAATTTTTGGGATTGTGTATAGAGCACATTTTAATATAAGCATCCCCTGGTTGGATTCAACTCTGACCAACAACTGTTTAAATATATATATATATATATATATATATATATAGTTGGATTGGTGTGAGTTTGTGACCCTGGGTTTCACACTCCCTGCTATTGTTAAACAACTGCAGAGAGTGTGAAACACAAACTCACATCAATCCAACTAAATATGTTAGCTCTATCACTGATATTGAGCACTTTCCAATAAGTACCACACATATATATAACATATAGATAATATATATAAAAATTGCATATATATATATATATATATATATATATACATATTTTACATATATATATATATGTGTGTGTGTGTGTGTGTGTGTGTGTGTGTGTGTGTGTGTGTGTTCTTATTACTATAAACATTATTTTTCATGGATACATATGTTTGAATTGCTATCCCTGTTTTTTTTATTTTCTTAAACAGTGAAATTAATAACAACTGGCCTAGATCTAGAAGTCTACTAAAGGAAAATAAAATCTGTATCCCTTTTTCCATTAAGGAAACTGCTTCTATAGCTGAAATGTGAAGCTACTAGTTTGAATGCTCATCTCTTGTTGGGACTTTATGCTAGCTTCATACCCAAAGTGGAAGCAATAGTAATTTTTAAATGGATTTTTTAATCTGACATTATTTTTCATTGCCTTAAACCTTATTTTTAGTGGGTACATGTGTTTGGGAATTGCCTATTTAATTACTATTTAAACATGTGTACCCACTAAAAAAAGACATTTATAATAATACAAAATATTTCAGATTAAAAGATCCATTCAATATATATATATATATATATATATATATATATATATATATTCAATAAATTAGTAAACATTCAGTGAACTTACCTCATTAATTGACTCCAGAGTTCCTCATCAGAATACTTGTCAGGACCAGATGCTTGATCTATCTATCTATCTATCTATGCATACATACATATGAATATGAATATAAAATATTGCACATTGAGTCCTGGTGCTAATAAAATAGTGCTCAATGTATAATAATAGAACTATAATTTGTATTAATAATAAATATACATGTTTTTCCTCACCATTAGCACAACTCTGAGTTTCATGCACAATACAGTAAGTCAGGTTATGAATGAAAACTGACCTGATCATTGCAATGTGCATGAAACTTAGAGTTGTGCTACCAGTGTATTGTCCCTCTACTTTCTTATATATACTACTGCCTCAATGAATCTTGCTTCCCAGCCTGTTGGAAGTCCTCATCTATTGTACCTGTCTTTAAGAACTCTGGAGACCCTTCTGACCCATCTATGACCCAATCAGTCTCCTACCAATCTTCAGCAAAGTCTTTGAGGCTTTACTCAATGCTGAAGTGGTTAATAACCTTATATCCCATGATCTGCTCTCTGATAAACAATATGGTTTTCGCTTTGCCCATTCTACAGCTGATGTGCTCATGACCATAACTGAAATTGTTTACTGAGCACTCCACAGTAATAGAGAAGCTCGTGCCATGGCTCTAGATATCTCTAAAGCAGTTGATAGGGTCTGGCATGCCCATCTCCTTCGTAAGATTAAGGGATATGGAATTTCAGGTCAATTATTTGACTTAATATGATTATTCCTGCTAAACCATGTAATGAAGGTCATCCTTAATGGATTCTCCTCCAGTTCCTTTCCCACAAATGCAGGTGTTCGCCAAGGTTTCTATCCTAGGCCCTACTCTTCCTTATCTTCATTAACGATCTCCCTGATGTCATCAGTTCCCAAGTAGACATCTATGCTGACGACACTACTATTTACTCCTGCCTCAATAGCAAATCTGGTATTGCTGACAAAACTAACCTGGCCGTTAGTCTCGAAAAGGACCTCCAATCAGTTGTAGACTGGGCCAGGAATTGGCTGGTTAATTTTAATGCCTCTAAAACAAAACTGCTCTCTATTACTCACCACAGGGAACCATCCCTGCTGCCCATTAGAATGTCTGATGCTCAACTCCATGAGAGCATCTCTTTACGACTGTTTGGTCTCACATTGTCCACTGACCTGAGATGGAACAATTAGCTTCATCCACTGCAAGGAAAGTTGGTTCCCTGTGTCGCACCAAAAAGTTTTTCTCGCCTGAGTCCATCCTTCAAATCTACAAATCAACCATTCACACTTGTATGGAATACTGCTGCCATGTATGGTCTGGTGCCCCCACTGTTTGCCTTGACAAGATCCAGAGACGGATAAGCAATATGGTTGGTTCTGATCTGGTATCTCATCTTCAGTCGCTCTCTCACAGACATGCCATTACCTCCCTCTGTCTTTTCTATAAATACTTTCATGGTAACTGTTTCGAGGAGCTACTATTGCTAGTTCCCAGACTGCATGAATTTAAGCGAGCTACTAGGCTGGCATCACGGTCCTACCCTTTCACTGTTGAAACAGTTAAATGTAGTCATCTCTTCTACTCCAATAGCTTCATGTCTCGCTCCTCCCATCTGTGAAATTCTCTTCCTATTACTTGTTTTCCTGATAGCTATAATCTCCAACTATTCAAATATAATGTCAATCGACATCTCCAGATGCCCTGCCCTTCTTTTCATCCTTTCCTCTATCACACCTCTTTACTCTCGCTCCCACTCTGTAACCCCCTGTGTACTAGTGGCATCCCGCCTTGCTTGGGGTGAAATTCTTAAAAAAGAATATATATACACACACACACACACACATATATATATATATATATAGATAATATTAGTGGTAAATACACATACGTATGCAAAATATATAAATACCCATACATGTATATTTTTAGAATAAAAATTCCAAGAGGAAGAATCCAGGTGGAACTCAATGTCCAGGAGAGAGTAAGGATATAATAAAAAGGTCTAAATTAGTGTTTAAGCCTTTTTTATATATATATATATATATATATATATATATATATAATAAAGAAAAAAAGAAAGTGATAGTTGTTTGTGCATGTGTTTGTGAAATGGAAAAGAACTGAAATTAAGATGAAAGAAGGAAAGAAATGATAGTCAAAAATGAATAATAGTTAAAAAAAATAAGCTGTAATTTCTTATACTTGTACTATTTGGTAAGGTAAAAGAGAGAAATCAGCAATTTTGAAACAAGACACAAGAGACTTCTACTTGTAAAATCTGTGGGATGTCTTATAAAAGATAACAGACAAATGGGAATCAGGAAAAAATATCTGGTCTAAGGCTAAAGTTAAAATGACGAGAATTTCCTTTTTTTAGTCATTAAGAGAGAAATCAGAACAAATTAATGATTGAGGTCTCTTTGCAAGTTGATACAATGCCTTTGTAGTACAGGCTATGGAGTTTGGGCAGTTTTTTTTTATCTCTAACCCACACATATGTCTGTAGAAGATATTTTTAAACTGAATCCTTGTTATATTTTCCTTTGTATGCATGCAAATTAATACTGTTTTTTGACATCTTTTCTTCCATGTCATAATCAAGAACACTCTTACATATGGAAATTTATATAAGATGGTATTAAATGCAATATAAAATCATTTGGATACATTAGTTATATCATATTTTTGCTTGTGTTAAAATTAGTTTCTTTGCTTCAACCTATTTTATTTCTTTTATTTTTATTTCTCATTCCTCTCCATTTTGCAATTTCCAGAAGCAAGTTTAGACTAGCAAGGATTTCTAGCAGTGCATTATTAAAAGAAAATATTTGTTTGGCAAAATCTGAAATGGTGAATTTTGTTTATTTTTGAAGTAACTAAAAATCATAAAAATTCTGCTGAAATCCTGTAAATATTGTGGGAGTAATAATAAAATAATTTAAAAAAAATGTTACTTTTATATGACTTAAAGACCACTAAAAATGTTATGTTAAATTTTTTGAAAAAAGATTTTTTTCTGTTGATCACTTTTATTTTTTTCTTGCCTAGGAATCATAAATTTAAAATATCTGCTGGAATTGGTATTTAAATAAAAACATACATTTTATATAGCTTTCAAATATTTTTCTCATATTAGGACCTTTTACCAAAAATGTTTTTGTAAGAGTATGCTCAATGAATTGAAAGAAGTTTTGAAACTGAGGTAAATGCAATACCATCTCTAAAAAGATAGACATAGTTCATTTTCATAAATTGAAATTTTATGCCCAATAAAATGGATTTGCTGTGTCAACATTTTAAAAATGTTATTAGTTTTCACCAGACATAGTTAATAAATCAAGTAAAAAAAAAATGAAGGGAAAAATCACAGAGAATAGAAACAGTACTTATCATATTTGACAGTATACCTTCCTCTCCTTAGAAAAGATTCTCAACCCACATGCACAGCCTGAGTTTACATCAAGGACCATTTCCCACTGTCTAGGAAGCTCTCTCTTGAATCTCCAAAACATCCATACATGTGTCTCCATCTATCTCTCCTCAATGCTTTAAGCTAGCTTTTCTTCCTCTTTCCCACACATTTCCCTAATAACCAGGATGGTAAGACTTCCCTTCTTGTTGTCTGTTTCACCTCCATCCCCGAATCTTGTTGTGCCATACAGCGCTTCCCTCTTGGCAACTCTGATCATGCTGTAGGGTCTGCAAACATATACTCCACCCCCAGCAAAGAACCTCCTACCAACAGAACATCTTTCTGTTATCAACAAGCAAACTGAGATTCGTTTTGTGATTTCCTTTGCGATGTCCCCTGGAATATGGTCTTTAATCTCCCTGTTCAAGAATGCGCTTCTGAGGTTTCCCCTTGGGTAAAAGCTGGAATTGAGGTTTGCATCCCTGCGAGAAAATATAAAGTTAAATCGCACTCAACACCTTGGTTCTCAGCTGCTTGCTCAGCTGCTATTGCCCATAGGAATCACTTCTTCCATCTGTACCATAGTGACATGTTATATTGCAACAGATGTCTCACTGTCTCGGCCCATAATGAGTGCAAGCGTGTCCTCAATGAAACAAAGTCATTATTTGCTGATAGAATGAAACAATATTTGCATCTTGCAAATTTGGTTCCAAAGATTATTGTCATCTCTGCAAGAGTGTACTAAACAACAGCAAACCCACAATACCTCCTTTATTCAACCAAATTGAGGTCATGACTTCCTCTGCTGCTAAGTGTACCCGCACCTGATTTCCCCACCAAAACTGAGGCTCTGTTGAGCGAATTGCACATAGCCCCATCTTTAGTACTGGGCATCATCTCTAAATTAGACTCTCATAAGGCTGGCGGTAGAAAAGGGATACCAGCCATTGTCCTGAAGAAATATACTCCTGAACTGGCTCCTGTCCTCTCCAAACTATATAACTATTGTCTCAATGACTCCTGCTTTCCAGCCTGTTGGAATCTTCTTCTATTGTACCTGTTTTTAAGAACTCTGAAGATTCTTCTGACCCATCTAACTACTGTTCTATCAGTTGGCAAAGTCTTTGAAGCATTAAGCAACACCAAAGTGGTTAAGCACATTACATCCCATGACCTGCTCTCTGACAAGCAAGGTTTTCACTTTGCCCTATCTACAGCTGATATGTTCATGGCCATAACTGAATTTGTTTATCAAGCATTTCACAAGAGAAGCCCATGTGGTCGCTCTAGATATCTCTAAAGCATTTGATAGGGTTTGGAATACCAGCCTTCTTCATAAGCCTCAGGGATACAGAATTTCAGGATGATTATTTATACAATCATTCTTGTCAAACTGTGTATTGAAGGTCATCCTTAACGGATTCTCCTCCAGTTCCTTTCTCACAAATGCAGGTGTTCCGCAAGGCTCTATCCTGGGCCCTACACTGTTTCTTATCTTCGTTAATGATCTTCCCGATGTCATCAGTCCCCAAATAGGTATCTATGTAGATGACACTACTATTTACTCCTGCCTCAATAGCAAATCTGGTATCATTGACAAAACTAACTTGGCCATTGGTCTTGCAAAAGACCTCCAATCAGATGTTGACCAGGGTAGGAAATGGCTGGCTAACTTTAATGCCTCAAAAACATAATTGCTCTCTATTACCCAACACAGTGAACCCATCCTGCCTCCCACCCTCCCTTCCTCTTACTTGCTTCCCTGGCAGCTATAATCTCCAACTATTCAAATGCAATGTCAATCAACATCTTCAGATGCCTTGCTCTATTCCTCATCCTTCTCTTCATCCTTTTCTCTATCACAACTCTTTACTCTTACTCCCACTCTCTGTTACCCCTTGTGCACTAGTGTCACTCTCGCCTTTTGTTTAAAAAAAAACACTTCAATATTATAGAGTAAGCTTAGATAAATGATGGCATCTAGGTTTGCATTCAGATTTGTATATAAGACTCCTGAGAATCTTTTAAACAATTGGGGAAAAAATCAAGTCTTATCAAATATAATATATTTTATTTTGTATTAGAATAATGTTAGGATTATGGTGTTGTTATGCACCTCTGGTGACAATGCTCTTTTTTGTTTTTCTTTAAATCTCTAAATGAATTTGATAATAATCTCAAGAAGGAACAATCCTCTCAACACCTGTCCATGGTGCTTCCCTCACTACTCCTGCTCATGAACAGATATGCACAGTGCATCAGCCCTTATAAGACGTCAAGTAAGGCAGATCGATTTTTTCACATCATTATAATTTACTGAAGCTTTACATATTGTCTATGGACATGATGCATGGCACAATGACATTATTACTAAATCATTGTGTCATCAAATAAGACGTTCATTTACTTCAAAGGGAAATTATACTGAACAATTTAACTATATTATGATGTAATATGTTATACAGTGCTGTAGTTTTTGTGTGATTATCAATAAACAATGCAAATTTAAAACATTTTGTCTTATAATTTGTGCTCAGTAGTATTATTGTGTCACATACACTTTTATCTATTTTTTGTTTTTATTAATTATGATCTAACAAATGATCTAACAACTCTTATTCATTGAGTAGCCATTTTTTGTAATCTTTTACAATTTTTTTATACAGCTTTTACTTATCCAATACAGTAAAAAAAATGCATATTTTGCTAGTGGTGATTTATAATTACAATACTGGTTTGAATATATTTTTCTTTCAATGTATCTATTGCAAAAGATATTAACTCTGTTTGGATTTATTCTTGAAATAGTAAAATTTTGAAGTTGGTTTGTAAGCAGAAACCTGCAGAAAATAGGTATTTTTGTATATTTTTCTAATGATATTTAAAACTAAATGCTCAAAAATTGGAGAAAGCTATGAACCTAATCTTTGGTATCAGTACTTAGTACATAAAACCCTAGCTTTCATATTGTGTGCAATGTTAATTTTCTAAAAACAGTGAAAAATCAACCTGCCCTATTGCCCAGCTGGTTATGGTCAGCAAACTGATAAACTAATCTGTGGAATTGAACAGGGTATTTACAGTATCCTATTTTAATTCACTAAAACAAACAGATTAACACACCTGCAGTCAGTTAATATCAGAAGCCAGGAGAGCCATACAAATGTTGTCTTGTAACATTACAATTATTTCTCATTGTTAATTATAGAATTGGTTCAATAAACTCTGGTTGTCAAAGCAAATAATATGAAATTGGCAATGAAGATATAGGTTTTGAAATTTGAGCTTCCATCAACCACCTGAAGAGCTCATCTTCCATGGATGTCACCTTCATCATTTCAGTCATAGGAACCTTGATGATTATGCAGAGCCTTTATCTCCTACCTTTCTCTCCAATTTTCTATACCATCTTCAATTTTACTATCCAGTCATACTCTTTTTAAGTTATTTTTATAATGTTTTAAATGAAGCTACTTAATTATTATTTTTAATTTATTATAAGTTTTATTCCATCTTATTGTTATTGCTTTATATCCAAATGATCTGAGTTTTATTTTACTTAGAATCAGTTTAAATTTCTGGGACACATAAGTGAGGAAAGACAGTTTGGAGAATTTAACACTCATTAGGTATAGTAAAGTCAGTAGGGCAGAAGGAAACTATAAATGATCTACCTATGTACCTGTGTAAATGGATGGCAGAAAAGGGTCTGGAAGGGATATTAAGGAGACAAATATTACTTAACAAATGATAGGAAGTTGTAGAGAGCCATGATCGTTCACGTCTTGAAGGGGCATAACATATAAAAGAAGTTTTACTTCATTATATTATTTTGACGTTCTATCACAAAACTTTGGTTCAATACATTCTTCTTTATTATTATTATTTTATTGTTAATTTTATCCCATCTTATTGCTTTTTATCATAGTACTCTATTCTGGGTTGATACACTCTTCATCATTACTATTATTTTTATTTTATTAATTTACTAATGTTATTAAAAAGTGATGGAAATATTTAAATAATGTTGCAATTACATTGTATTTATGAAATAGCAAAATTTTCTTGTATGCTCAACAAAGACACTGCTACCTGGCATTACCAAGAGAGATAATTCTGCAACGCTCTTTATCTCTTGACAAAATTAGAGACATAATAGATGAAAATGTACAAATATATTTAGCATAAGTAAGACTTCTTTATTCCATCTTATTGCTGCTTCTTATCACAACACTTTATGTTGACACACTATTCATTATTCCCCTTCTTTAGTGTTATACTCTGCTTCAAACTAGCTCTCTTTCTGGTTCACTCTACATCAAAATCAGTTGGTCTGATGTGAATGCTATAAAAGCAAAACTAAAAATAAAAAGTCACTCTCTTCCCAGAGACTTTAAGCATCACATAAAGATCACAAAAAAAATTCCTCACTCAAAAATATAAAATACAATATAAAAAGAGCAAATTGCAAACATTGCCACAAAATCAAAGGACATGACAAAAACACAGTCATGATCCATCCTGTCTGCTTTTGAGGACACCTCTCATAACACTGGAGCAGAGTCACCACAAATGGGTAAGCTGTCAACATCACCACCAGTTACCTTGGTCAACAGAGCGGACACATGCATCAACTCTCTCCTTTCTCCAAGTTGCTTCCCTCACTATCAAAGAGACATTCTGCTTTGATCCTCTATATCAGCAGTACAATCTTAACAATTCTTGTCTTCTTATCTTTTTGCCTCACCAGTGGTACTTGCTGTTTCATTTATTCACTTATGTTAACATATGTGTGTTTATAACAACAGGAACAATACACTCTTCTGTGGAGTATTTGGGCCACAAATGTGTTTTGTGCATATTGCTAGTTTGGCTTCCATAGCATGTTGATTTTTAGGAGTTGATATGTTAGCCCCACATCCAACTGGTTTTTGAATTCAGAGTTTTCCCTCTCCTAAACTGATTGCCAACCAAGGCTAGAGAACCAAGTTTGTCCTGCTATTTAACAAATATTGCTGGTAACATTTTTAAAGCAACTGATCTGCACCAAAGATTTGTAGTTGCATCTATAAATCATAGTTAAAAAAACCCTGCTTCTCTCTCTTTCTCTTTCTAAGATCCATGCATGTATATATATATATATATATATATATATATATATATATATATATATATATATATATATATATATATATATGACTCAGGTTAACCAAGATAAATTATGTCATCACAAATCACAGATTATCCTGGGAAATAATAAATTAAAATATTTCCGGAATTTGAGATTCAGACTGGTTACCCAAGCAAGAAACCCCCTAGTTGATCATGACAAAGAATAGGAAAACAAAAACAAAGAAGACAGAGGTGCAAATGCATGTGCGCATGCACACACACACACACACACACACACAGGCCATGCACACACACTTGACATTACGGTTTCTATTTTTCAACAAGTCCCAAATGAATCAGTGTTTATCAGACATTTCTTTATTTTGCTTGATTGGATCTGTTTATGATTTATTTCTGTTTTGTTTTTTTTTAATACAGAATTTTGTTGCAATTTGAATTGAGATGAAATCTGAGATTAAATTTATCCTTAAGAGAGCCACATGCAAAGATCAAGACTTTCATGTCAAAGACATTTTTGAGGAGGCATTGTGTCTCCTGCAGAGCACAGTCATAGGCACTTTTAAAAAGCAGGAAATATTTGTAGATGATGATGTAAAGAATGAGGAGGAGGAGGAGAAAAACTAGTAGTAGTAATAGTAGCAGTAGTAAAAGAAGAAGAGGAAGAAAAAGAAAAAGAAGACGCAAATGATGTGAAGAAACAAAAGATTTCCAAGCCAAAGCAAGCAAAATATAGTCACCCAGCAAAGTATAAAAATAATAATACAAAGAATACTAATATTTACTGAAAGTAATAATCAAATTATTAAATTTACAAAATTTATAATTGAAGAAGTGTAGAAGAAAAATTAAATAATTTGAAAGAAAATCAAATAATTAAGATAAATAAAAAATAAGTATAATAAGCTAAAATATACATATAAATAATAAAGAGAAAAGATTTAAGGGAAAATTTAAAATTCAAATAATACTCCTGCCTCAAAAACAAATCTAGTGTTGTTGACAAAACTAACCTGGCCATTCGTCTCGAAAAGGACCTCCAATCGGTTATGAACTAGGGCAGGAATTGGCTAGTTAACTTTAATGCCTCAAAAACAAAACTGCTCTCTATTACTCATGACAGAGAACCATCCCTGCCCCTCATTAGAATGTCTGATGCTCAACTTCTCGAGAGCTCCTCTTTGCGACTACTTGGTCTCACATTGACTGCTGACTTGAGATGGAACAAATACATTGAGTCAATAGCTTCATCCACTGCGAGGAAAGTTGGCTCCCTGTACCGTGCCAGGAAATTTTTCTCGCCGGAGTCAATCCTTCAAATCTACAAAACAACCATTCGTCCTTGCATGGAGTATTGCTGCCATATGTGGTCTGGTGCCCCTTCTGTTTGTCTCAAGGTTCTTGATAAGATCCAAAGACAGATATGCAATGTAAGTAGCCCTGATCTGGCATCTCGTCTGCAGTCGCTCTCTCACAGACGTGTCGTCGCCTCCCTCTGTCTTTTTTACAAATACTTTCATGGTAACTGCTCCAATGAGTTGCTTTCGCTGGTTCCCAGACTTCATGAATTTAAGCGTTCTACTAGGCTGGCATCTCGCTCACACCCTTTTACTGTCAAAACTTTTAAATGTAGCCATCTCTTCTACTCCAATAGCTTCATGTCTTGCACCTCTCGCCTGTGGAACTTCCTCCCCTTTTCCTGTTTCCCTGATAGCTATAATCTCCACTATTCAAATGTAATGTCAATTGACATCTCCAGATGCCTTGATCTATCCTCTGTCCTTCTCTTCATCCTTTCCTCAATCACTCCTCTTTTCTCTTGCTCCAACTCTCTGTATCCCCTTGTGTGCTAGTGGCTTCCTGCCTTGCTTGTGGTGAAATGCTTAAAAAAAAAATCTAGTGTAGAAAAACTAATAGAAATAATGTAAAGAAGAAAATAAAATACTATTTCTTGTAACAGAAATAAACCAAGCACGAGAGGGTAGGGAAAGTGATATCCTGAGAATTGTGCAAAAGATGCAGACAAATGACAGCAGCACAAATCACAGATATCCTGGAAAATAAAGAGTAAAATATCCTGGAAATTTGAGATTCAGGCTTTTTCTAGCCAAAAGACCAGGTTGATGTGAACAGGGAAATGAAAGTTTGATCACAGACAAATTTTATCACTTTAAATGTTATTTTTAGTGGATACTTGTACTAGAGTAGACACTCTGTTTATTTATTAAACATTATATTTATTTATTTTTGTCTAGTGGCCTGAATATTCAAGAAAATCTTGGAAATCACTCAGTTGCAACATAAAAGAAAACTGGAAAAGATATCTAGATGATTGTTTCATTTTGTTGAATGAAAAATCTTGATAAACTAAAGACATTCCAAACATCCATTAATAATATAAATCCTAGCATCCAATTCACTATGGAGTACAACAACAAAAAACTTCCCTTTTTAGACATATTAATAACAAAAACAAACACTCAACTAGAAAGTGACATATATTTTAAACCTACTGACTCTTGACAGTATCTCCTTTTTACATCTTCCCATCCAAAACACACTTGTACCAACATCCCACTCAATCTATTCAAGCAGATATGTACAATAGTCTCAAACACAACCACAAGAGACCACAGACTAGAAGAGATGAAAAAAATACTCATCAGGAGAAAATACCCACAAAGTTTGATCAACAATAGCATTGAAAAAGCAAAACAAATATCCATACACTCCAAGAAACAAACAAAAATATCTCAACTTTCAGCCCAAAGAACACAGAAATCTACTTACCCATATAACTAAATGTACCAATCCTACTAAAGGACAAAAAAAATGAAAAGCTTATTACAAAAATACCCAATCATAAAAAGTAAACGACAACCAAAATCACTAAAATGAATGCAAAACTGCATGAACACAATTAAAGACCCTCAGGTGAAAAAAATGAACCTGATCCCTTTGTGGAGTATGCAGCTACCTATTAGAGGGTCATGAATTTCATTTCACAGATGGATCCAAGTTCAAAATTAAAAATGATTTCTTGGCAGGGTTACTCAAAGAATTTAATATACATAATTACATGCAAAGGTCGCCATGAGCATTACACTGGCCAAACTGGCCAGTCACTCTATAGCAAAGGATGACAGTTCATTGCCAACAAACCAAAAAAGTATCCCTTAGCCAACATATAGAGGAATGCAGAGGACAAAATCTGCCAAATTTTAGTGTCTTCCCATTCTACCAGTGCAACTACAGAACCACTGAACAAAGGTGGATTAATAAAGAAACATTTTTCATCAACAAATTCAAACCAATACTTAATTCATTGCATAAATAGATTCTACCAAATTTTCCTTACCATAAGTGACATATATAGCCAGTTATGACCCTTGATTTCTCATTTTTTTTCATTTGTTCAAAATGTGGAGATATAAACAGTTAAAAGCATTTTGAAAAGCTAAGCAAAATCAGTTAAAGTAAAAGTAAAACAACAAATTATTTTTTTAGAAAAAACCCACTGATAATCCACTTGTAAGTAACAAAGTTTTAATTTTAATATTTCTCTGTAAAAATACATTATAAATAAATATAAATATTAGGTGTTTTTCCCCAATCCATCATTATTTGTTATTACTTTAAACATTATATTTGGTGGATGCTCATGTTTGGGTAAACATCCCAGTTTTTAAACAATGTAAATTTATATAACTGATCTGTGCATTCAAAAGTCTTAATAAAGGGATTACAATTTCTTCATGAAGACTCTCATATGCACATATCTACAGTATGGTACATGTAAATTTATACTATTAAAAAAACAAGAATGTCTACTCAAACATGTGTATCCACTACATATGACATTTAAAGTAATAGGAAATTTTCATATAGGTGTATGTGAGTGACACATATTATTGTTTATAAGAATAAACAATAATAAAAATAATAATAAAAATAATAAAAATCACCTTATAGCAAAAGGATGCCAGTTAAGGAATCACATGATCACCTGCAAAATAAGTAAAAAGTAAAAAGAAGAATTCAGAAGACAAATCTAGGAAATTTCATAGAAAATATCCTTGACAAAGCTGTGAAAAGGAAACCTGAAATGAGCAACAGAATCATTAGTCATATTATCAGATTTTATTATGCAAGTCAATACTTCCACAATAAAATTGGTATTAATCAATTAATGTTAGTAAAGTTTTCAGGGTATATCTATATTTATATAAGCATTTTAGCTTATAATATCTACTGCTGATAAAAATCAAATCAAAAGTTTCATTTTCTTATTGTTTTGTTTGGAAACATTATTGAAGCTAATAAAACCTGGACTTGGGCAACTTTTCCTGTTAAGAAGAAAGAATAAAGAGAAATGTTTTCATGACAAAAATATATCTGCCCACATCCATACACTACTATATGTTAGATTTTATTAGGTGAGTATCTTCATAATAAAATTAGTATTTGCTAACTGATATTAGTAAAATTTTCAGTATATACTTATATAATACTATATATAAGCAATATATCATGCAAGTTTAAGTTTATAATATTCCCATTAAATAAAGATATTGATAATATCTAATTTGGGGGATGTCTGGTTTTATTATGAAAGCAAACAACAATTTTTATTTACAAATAAATGCAAAATATATTTGATTAACAAAATATCCCCATATACTTGAATAAATTATTATTTTATTATTTTATATATAAATATGAATTCAGTGTCTGTCTATATTTCTGAGATGAGGTATTATGTACATTATTTACATTATTCGGACTACTGTGCCTTTATCCACTGTGCCATGTGTCCTCAAGGACACATGGCACAGTGGCTAAAGGCGTTAGTTAGATTCAGTTAGATCCAGTGACAGGACCCAAAGAGTGTGAGTTCAATACCCAGTTAAGGCAGTGGAGAACTTTCAGAGGGAAATTAACAGGAGATAACTGATAACATATCCATCAAACATGGCATGTGGAACTAGAACAGTCTACCCCAGTGAGCGAAATAAAGGGTTCAGTTCGACATTCCAACCACTTGAAGAAGGCCGGAGTGTACAACGGTCGAAACGTTGTAATAAATATGGCGACAAAGATGAGGACAATAGTCCGTATAATGTAAATAATGTAAATATGAGTTCATTTACATTCTACAAAATTCATCACATTCATTGATTTTCATTCATTCATTGATTTTCTTAACTTTTGATTTAAACATTACTTGTAGTAGATTTTATTGCTTTCTCAGATATCTTCTTTGCTTTGATATTGTTATGCATATGGTAGCATGGAAGAACAAACAGTACCATCAGTGAACTGTAAAGAAAAGATGACAAGAATTGTAAATATAAAATTCTTTTATATTGCTAATTCAGTGGATATGAGCTGGTGTGTCTCTAAATGTAGGCAAGGGAGGTGGCTTTGTATGATTGATAGAATTGGTAAGGACTGGGATGCATTTGTCGAGTTGGTTGACTGAGATCATGGTGGTGATGTGGGGAGAGGTCTGGAGTGGATTAGTGAAGCTGCAAATCTGACTTTGCTGGTACAGAGGATGAAAGCAGAATGTCTATGAGTAGCTTTCTTAAGAGAAAATCTGGTGGCTCCCAGTCTCATCTTTTTTCATGTTTTTTCTTCCATGGTAGTGTTCATGATTGGCTTCTTTATGTTGTGATTTATATTTTTTTGAGGGAATTTATTTTGTGGGCTGGATATGATGCTCAGCTGACATGTAGAATGAATCAGAAAGAGATCTAATTTGAAGTGGAGTAAAACACCATTCTCATGTAGATCTTTTTTAATGATTTTTGCATATCAAAATACTTTTATTGCTACTTCTGTGACAGACTTGTTTTTTAATTTAAACATTCCGTCTTCAGCATGTCATGTGAAATACATGCCCTTTTTTTGAGTAAGTAATTTTCTTTTTCGCCATATTTTCCGTCGTAGGTTACACTCAATGCACTGTCGCTTGGTTTTATGAGGTAAGTCGCCGTTTTCTTCACTATAGGTCCCAATCTCTATCCCATCCTTCATGTAACTTTACATTCATCACTAAAACATACTACTGAGGAATATGTTTTTGCATACCTCTTTGTTTAACTTAAACATTTCTCTCTTTGATATTTACTTAAAGGTGGTAGTTTGATTGCTTTTTTATCTTTAGCCAATGTTCTTAATATTCTGTAAAGATTTGTAATGATAGGGAGAAAGAGGTTTGCTGTCTGGAGATAATGATCAAAAGTGTGGAGGATGAAGAGGGATAAAAAACAAAGGTATGAAAGAGGAAAGGCAGAAGGCAAGAAAGCTAGAGAAAAATGATAAGAGAATCAGGTAGAAGGGAAAAAGTAAATATCTATATATATAGGTAAGGAAAGGAAAGAAAGATATTGAGTTTTTTGTCTGGACATAAGACAGCAATGAGAAAAAGATTGATAAAATGGATAGGAGTGGAAAGGCATGTAAATTGCTATACAATAAAATTCTTTCTGAAGAGATAAAACAAAAGAAAGGTAAAAGTATAAAATATTTATACATCATTTATTCTTTTTTTGGCATATGAAGCTAATCCATGATTTTCTAATATTTAGATAAAAAACATGACATAAATGGGCAATGAAGAATAGAAGGGATAAGGAAGAGAATGATAAGATACAGGCAAAGAGTTAAGGAAGGATGAAATAATTTATAAATTTAGTTGTCAACAATCATATGTAATTTCCACATGTTCAACTAGTAATAGAATAAGAATATTCAATAGGATATAAGCAATAATAAAAAGGTATGTAGATATAATAATGATAGGGATAGAAGTGGTGGTGGTGGTGGTGGTGGTGGTGGTGGTGATGATGATGATGATGGTTGTTGTCATCATCATCATCATTGTCATAACAAGAATAATATCAGCATAGTAAATAATAATGAATAAGAATAAAAATGAAAGGGGAGAGAAAGAAGAAAACTTGAAAGAAAAAGTTTACAAGGATAGAATGAGGCAGTAACAGCAATTTTGGAGACTAATGATGTAAGATTCAAAGTAGAGGAGAAAAAAAATCTGCGAACTCTTGAGATGTGATTCACCTGCTTCTCATTAAAAAGGCTTGTTGTTTGTGCTTATAGGGCAAATAACACGTTCTCTTCTTCTCTCTGGAGTGGCTATAAAAACAAGTGATATTTCCCTCTACAGCTGGAACTTTCAGTCTACTCTCAGACTAAAACAATTTGGTGATATTTTCAACTGTATTTTACTTAAGTCTCATTCGTATTTTTAATCTTCTTTACTTCCTTCCAGATGTTTTCATAGCCATAACAGGGACATAATGGAAAAATAGGTGGCGAGCTTGAAATATGGATTAAACAGCTGTTGCAGTTGGCTCTTATTTGCAGTAGTGACTTTAGCTACTGATACTGCTTGCAATATAATGCCTGCTGAAAAGAAATTGGTTTGCTATTCTATTACAGAGTCTTGATCAGCTTTGTGACTGGATTTGGGGAGTGTGTTGAAATTACTTCCTCTCTGAATAATGAACTTCACTACATATTATAAAATACATGCCATTCTAATCTGAGGCAAGATTTTCAGCAATGTTCAGCTTAAGGAGGCAATCCCTCAAAGCAGTGCTTCTCCTTTGGGAGAGGACTAAGCTTAATCTATGGCAACTGATGCATCCCCAAAAGGAGAAATGCTGAGAGTGCTTGTACAATTTTTTTTTATCTCTCTTCCCATGTACAGATTGGGCCTCACTTTAAAAATATTAATTTTCTGTCTGTGTTCTCTGTATGACCTTTAGATTATATAAACACTTTCACTGATGTTTCTTACACTTAAGCCCCATTTAGCTGTTCCCCCCAGATAGTCCTCCTCCATTGGGAGGGGACTAGGGTTAACCCTTAGCAACTGAAACATCCACAAAAAGTGAAATGTTGAAATTGCTTGGACAATTTTTGTCTCTACTCATGTATAAGATCAACCTCCACTTTAACCTTGATCTTGTGCCACATTTATGTGGGTATGTGGTTAAATGTTGAGTTTTAGTTAGCATGCTTTGAATGCTCCTTAGATCATCTAAGCACTTTCATTGACATTTCTTGTGCTTGAGCCCCAGGAGGCTGTACTCCCAGGTCATACCTCTCTTTTAGAAGTGGGCTCAGAATAATCCTTGGTACCTGAGAAAATGCCAAGAGAGCTTAAGTGGTTTTTATCCTCACTTTTATTGGGTCTCTGACTTTAAATTCATCCTTGTGTTATATTCTGTTTGTTCGGGTGGGCAGTTAAATATTGAGTTTCAGTTCTCAAAACTCTTTTTGTGTATCTTGTTTTTATTACAGGGAGATTCATCTCTGAACTTTGGACATTTCACTCAGAAAGCAAAGCATATTCAATATAAAGCAGATTCTAGGTGATTGGGCCATTAGTTGATTAGAGCATGTCTTTATATGAGCTGAGCAGAGAAAGTGTAAAAATTATTTATATTATTTACATGTAGACTATTGTCTTCATCTTTGTTGTTATCACAATGTTCAGGTTCATGTCAATACAAGTAACATTCAGGGAATTTTGAATTGAACTCTTTACTTAACATATGGGTGGAGATTATTTTTGTTCTGCTGAACATGTTTTGGAATTATTTACACTATTTATATTTGAACTATTGTCCTCATTTTATTGTTTTCATCACAATGGTTTGGCAGTTGTGCCTTCTGGCCTTCCTCAGGTGTATATCAATTCTTCAACCACAGCAACATCATCATCAGCAGCAGTAATCAGAACATGACAGTCAGCAGCAGCTTAATCAGCAGTGAAGGTTAGGTTTAAATGTCTAAGTTTACTCCAGCAAATTGTCCTATGGCCTAGTGGGTAATAGTGTTGGTTTGTGAATTTGGTGGTATAGTGTTTGTGAGTTCAATCCCTGGGTTGAGCAGTATGTACTTGCACTTGTGAGCAATAAAAAATAAATAAAATAACACTACTAAATAAAAATAAGAGAACAGTTTATCTCTGTAGATTAAATATTCAGTTTTGAATTCTGTGTATGTTACCCAGATCGATATACACCTAAGGAAGGTCAGAGGGTACAACAGCTAAAATGTTGTGATAAAAACAACAATCCAAAAATAAATAGTGTAAATAATGATAACACCTTATCTCAGTAATTCAGATAAAAATTATGTCTTGGGACATTTTGTCTAGTTATTATTTAGTACTGCTCAGTTATTGTTTGCTTTGTTATTTACTGTGTCCAAGTATGCACTTCTCAGTTCAGGGATTGAACTCACTATTACTATGTCACCAAATTCACAAACCATCACATATAATCTACTAGGCTGTTTTTCTGTTGGACAATCCTGAGTGGATAACATGGAGCTTTAAACCTAACCTGTCTGCTGATGAGTGCTGCTGATTGTCATGCTTGAATCCCAGAAATTTAAACAAAAGTATAGAAAATATCTACTTATATTTAAGTATCAAAGAAAGGCAAACATGGGCAATAATTTATAGACTAGTAAACAAGTAATATAAAGTAATGTGTAAATCAGTACATTTATGAAGTCTGACTGGAAAATGATACAGCCATTTAATAATAATGGAAAAGTAGCCTACCTAGGGTAATAGTTCTTTAGTTTTCTTTAAAGTATACCTTTTAAGACTTCATACAATTATTTCAGCATCCCTTCCAGTTTTCAACATATCCTGTAAAGTCTTCTTTTGGGACCAACATCAACTACCTTATCACATTCTCTTTATTCACATCAGAGGTTTAAATATCCTCTTTTCAATGGAAAATTTTAGTAATGGGGTTGACAGACCTGGATGAGGCAATGTCTTGACAAAAGGTCTCTATATAAGATATGAAAAGAGGCTGGATATTTTCCTAACATTCTGTGCAATCCTCAAATCTTCTAATTTTCATGCTGTGAATTGCCAATTTCTTTTGATTGCAATTTCCACACATTCAACATTTTTCTGTGTTCTACTTACATTTTATTAGATGTTCTATCTTGTAGAATATAGAAAGTTTTCAACAGATTCCTGGTTAAATTTGGAGAATCATTTTGTTTCCATTATACTATATCCCTTCAGAACCTACATGAACATGACTCTCCACATATTCTTATTCTTTATTATCTGTGAATTTCTAAGAATTCTTGGCAAAGATAGTGTAGTGGTTTCCCATTGTCTTCCCCACAATTTGAAATTTAGAGTTTTCCTTTATTTTTATACTGGTTTCCACTCAGAGAGTCCAGATTACCCTGCATATTTCTGCAAAAGTGAATGCAATGAAAATTGAACTCATTACACTACCCACACATCTTTTGAAGTATCTGTACCAAATAATTTAATCAATCCCAAAGCTTTAATAATTATTTGAATTCAATCAAAACTTGAAGCAGTGTGAATTTGATGATCACATAATACACAACCTTACACAATGATGTCTTACTGAGTAACCCTATTGGAGAGTATCTTTTCATGCATATGTAGTAAGGTCCCCTCTGATTGGTTGCCAGAAATAGAATGTGAATGCATAATATACAAGCTCACTCAGTGGCATCTTACTGCTAATTACTTAATCTCATGCATGCTAAGTTACATGAAGATTCTCAAGATATTCAAAATAGCTGGATATATTCTGGACATAGTTTACAAATCTACAGATTTCTGTTAAATAGGTCAGCAGTTAAATGGAGCATCTATTTATCTAACCCAAATCTTGAAAGGCCAAAACAAATCAAGTATATTTGTAAGAATTTACTTCACTTATTTGGGCCACGAATCTATTTAATTGGGTCAGCATGAACAAAAACAATGTGACTGGTTGGTAATTATTGACTCAATGCTGTGTTATCCTCTGGAATGCATTATCTGCTATATGTCTGCTGTGAATAGTCTTTCCAATACTAGGATAATTCTATGCATCATTTAATTTACACAAAATTCCAAACCCCTAAAAATATAATATCATGTAAAGATTTATGAATTCCTGAGAAAATGGCTATTGTGAGACAAATCAAAACGCAAAATTTTTAACAAAAATCAATAAAGAGTAATCACTAAAAAAAGATCCAGAACAACTTTGCTTGCTGTGTTTTTAAACATTCTGACATGGTTAAAATGCAGCCATTCTCGATATACAGAATGTTGAAATGTATGAGGAATTTGATTCCATCAGTATTAGTCAGCAGGGTTGCAAGGAAAATGAAGATCTTGAAAGTGCAATTGTTTGTTGCAGGAATCAACACTTTGGATAGTAAGTATTTATGGGTTCCTGGAAAATTTATCCTGCAAACAATATTGGCAGACTCAATGTGAGCTCAGGTAAAAATTTGTAACACAAAATAATAAATATAAAACAAACAACAATGAATGTATTAACAAAATGAATTACATGTGAAGACAGTTGTAGCGAACAGAAAAAACATTAAAACAAGTTTTAATAAGAATCTGCTTGTTTGTGCATGCGTGCCACAAGCATTTGTGATAGATGTGTGTATGTACATGCATGTGTGAGAGTGTACAAAAATCAAGAGAGAGAAAACCATAAAATGAATTTACCTCAGTGGGGGACACTTTACCCACATGCGACTACATCTAAAAGTCAAAGCTGTAAAAGAGGCTAGGGTGAGAAATGCATGGCTTTTTATAGGCTTAAGGTGTGATCCCTAGTGACAGGTTTTTTGGCAAAGTTAAGTGGGATAGCTCACAAGACCCCATCCAGATCAAATTGCAACATAACTTAAACTATTAGTTAACTCAGAGGATAACATGTCCGAATATGAATGAGTGATTAACCAAGAAATGATGATAGATACAAATGAATTACAATGTTATGCTAGAGGGTAATGATTGACTGATTTTTTTATGGTTTATCAACCCTTTGTAAGTTATTTAAAGACCAAACATATTTTTTTGTATTGTAAGAATTCTTTTTTCTTTTGCGAGTGAATATTGCATTAACAATTTTTTGGAGATAACAATGATTTTCCAGGTACATCCTACTAATTAACCCATAGCTGGATGGGAAGAAGAGATGGTTTCATACCTTTCCCAAGGATGTTAGCACATAAGTAAATGTTATTATACTTGACTGGAAACTCTCTCTAACTTCTCATTGTGAGCAGCTATCCATTACACTACCTGCACATCCAAAGGCCAATGAAGGCTGTCCATTATCTTCATGAGATATCTATGCTGATTTTGCTCACATATGTAGTTACTTAAGAATCTACAGTAGGAAATATTTGATAAATTCTTGAAATGTTAATTAAGAATAGTAATTTTTAAAGCATAGCTTAGATGTAACACAATGCCTAAAGTATGGGACAGCTAATGAGAATCAAACTCAATATTCAGTTGTAATTGATCTAGTAAGACAAGGTTGCTAATCATTACACCATATCAAAGTGCCTAAATGGACATTAAGAATGTCTAGGTAATTATTTTCTCTCTGAATTCCTGGAATAAAGTGTTATTATTATTTAGATTATTTACATTTGAGGACTTTGAACAACAACAGCAGCAGCAGCAACTAAAATGGATATCACATATAAATCAAAGAGAAAATAATGATATAATCAAAATGTTGACTTCAAACAAAAGGTTTGGAAGGAAACTCCCATCAATACTGGAAAAAACAATAACAGTGGACTTGAAAAACTCATTTTCCTGAAAAATTGTTTTAAGAAATAGATTTTATAAATTTCAACTGACAGTAGCATTGGCTGTTTGGTCAATGAATGTTGAATAATGTTTCCTTATAAGGAAACAGCTAATATTAGCATAACAATGAAAAAAAGTGAAATATTTTGAGATTTTTTTGTTTAAAAATTTACTGAATTAGTTTTAATCTTGGTTTAAAAAACAGTTTTGTTTTTTAACTATGTATATAGGAATATCATTATACATATCTAAAACTGAAAATGTATTTGATTTCTTTATATGTTTCTTTGCATAACAAGGGTTAGGGCTACTGAGAGCAGAGGATAGCAAGGGACTCATGCATACTCAAGGGTCTGTAAAAAATTAATATATTAAGTGATATTAGAATACTCATGATCTATGCCATTCAGACTTGTATCAAGGTATCTCAAATAAAAGAACTAGTTCAGAAATGTAACTATCTGGGAACTGCAACAGCAATAATGGAAAATGTGACGGAACCCAGAAAGAGATGAGGAGGTGAAAAAATGCAGGCCCCTGGCCATTGTTGTCAGGGTGCTTGAATGGGTTATATATTGAATTATATTCCTATTTATTTTTGTCTGCCAACTAGATGTTAGTTGGGCTTTCCTATCCTTTATTACTTCCAGCATTCTTGGCCTTTACTACTTCTGGCTACCATGGACCCTTATCTTCCAGCATTTCAAGCCTTTGCTATTTCCAGCTACCATGGACCCTTACTTCCAGCAACCACAGACTCTGACTTCTGGCATTCCCACCTTTCATTACTTCCAGCCCTTATCTCGACCTAACTCACCTGGTTCATCTGTGTTAAAGGACCTGATCACAACAGCCCTGAACTTCCAGCTACTCATTGGTCTCTACTCCTGGCATCTCTATCTCAACCTAACTCACTTAGTTGATTGGCATTAATGGGCCTGCTTGTGATAGCCCTGAACTTCTGGCTACACCATGGTCCTGGCTTTCCTGTCAACCTAACTCACTTAGTTTAGGAAATTTTTGTATGCATATCATCCAGACTTCAAATAACCCTTCTGTTCACGTTGGTTAAAATACTATGGAAGGTTCACCATTGGATTTGACTATGCAACTATGCAACACCAGCACTGGACATTTAAACTGAACTTTCTTCTCTTTGGCTATATCATCCAGACTTCAAATAACCTATTCCATACACTTTGATTAAATGGAAAGTTCACCATTGGACTTGAGCAGCAACTACTAAATTTTCAACACTTTTGCCAAACATTTGAACTGAACTTTCAAGTGGTGGACTTGCATGTCAACTTGACTTACATGAACTCTACCCAGTTATATTATCTAAATCTTCTAGCCAGTCAGTATTCCTGAAGAGCACTCAGTCCAGTCACAAAAGGTTTCCATAATTCTTTTGTTCGGTTATATTTTTGGAAGTGGTCCAGGCTAAGAACTTTTCAAAACCCCCTCATATGTATAATTAAACTTTTAAAGATGACTTTCATTAAAACTGATGACCTGAAATATTATACTGCAGGGAATAACAAATACAATTCACACATAGAAAGAACATTTTTACTAAATTTTAAAGTGAAATTTTGATCCTTAATAATAAAAAAAACTTTTGAAAAATTTTATGATTTTAAATCTGATCTAATTTTCTCTTACAGGATAATCTGACACAATTTCTGAAAATCTCCCGCCATTTTAATTTTTTGTATAACTGCTTTCTTTTCGGTGAAAGGGAGAATATAATTATACTTTGTTTATATTGAAAATTCAAAATAAAAACCAGATATTTCAGTAAATATGATTACCTACCATGGTGTGATTGTTAACAAGCTTATCTCTTAAATAAAGTAAATGTAAAAATATAGCGATGATTATTGTTTCATTTTCACCAACCAGACCTTCATTGTAATGTTTCATTATAATTTCAACTTAAAAAGGGTAGTTTTAATTAAAAGAGAAAGTAATTTATTAAGTTGAAATGTTTCAATAGTGCAGTGATTTCTGAGTCTGTCAGGTTAAATTTATGTCCAGGTTCATACAACATATCTCCTTTCCTAACAGAACTACAGTAATTATAATGTGGAATATTTAAAAATAATAGCAATAAAAATAAACACAAAAGTGGTAGAAAGCTTAATAAGGTCAGCTCTGTTATACGTATAATACAGATACATTGGATGGCAAAAATTTAACATTTAAATTTAAAGTTTAATATTTTCAGTGTTTTCTTGATGTAAAATTGTAACCATCATCTAATGTATTTTCTTCTTTCTTCTACATATATATGATTCCAATGGTGAAAGCAGTTCTATGCTAACAGTTTCTTTTCTCCAACTTCTCACTTGTGGAACTCTCTTCTGGGTTCTTGTTTCTCAGTCATCTTTGATCTTCAAAAATTTAAATGCAATGCCAATCATTATCTTCTGTCTCTTTAATTCTTATTCTTTTATTTTCCTCTCTCCTTAATAGTAGTTTTTCTCATATTCTCTAACATTCTGTAACCTCTTGCATCCTAGTAGCTTTATTGGCTTGCTTGGGGTGAAATAGTCAAAAGAAGTCATTTGAGAGGACAAAATGGACAGGATGTATTTATTTTGCCATTCAATCATGCATTAAAGTAAAAGTTTTGGTGTATTTGTTTAATCAGTCATAAAGGTGATATTGCTGGTTAAATAATATTTTTTTTTATTTGACTTGAGAATAGGCAGCAAAATTCCTATAATAACCCAAAAATACTCTGGCATTTCATATTTTTGAAAGGAAAAAATTGTTTAGCAGTAATATTTTTGCAACTTCTCTAGCTTAAAACAAATAACTAAATAAAAAGAACATATTAAATGAACTCTTCACCTTGCAAATTGCAAGATAAAGGTCAATTATTTGACTTGTACATTGTTCATTGTCAAATCTACTGTCTTGTAAAATACTGGCTGAGTTCATTTGATAACAATCATACAAGCCAGTTAGTCAATCATCCAAGTGAATATATAAACTAGTCTTGTCAAATGACAAAGGATGGTTATCATCCATATCTGTTATTGCTGAAGAGGAAGAAAGGTATAACTGGTCATGACTGCTGGATATAACAGTTTGTGGGATGGCAAAATAGATAGTGTTATTAAGTGACCAGATGGCCACTTGTTCTGAATCATTTTCTATGAGATGCTACTGCTAGGATCGACAAACTCCTTCAGTCTGGCCATTATGGAGATGTAATATTGATTTTTTCAAAACAAGGCATTTTAACTGGGACTCCTATTCTGAAGGAATCAATATGTTGACTGTATATGAATGTTGACCATTGAGTACACAGATTTTAAAGGCTACTTTTTTACCTTGAATTATATTGCAGATATGATTTTTTTTTATATTTTTGAAATTGATTGATTGATTTGATTTTTATAGCTTATCAACCTTTTGTGATTTCTTTAGACATTATATATTACATATTTTAGATTGTAAGAATAATTATTTAATTGTGAGTGAATAACAATTTTTTGAGAATAACAATGATTTTTTCAGATACAAGTCATAATATTTAACCCATAACTGGTGGAAAGAGATGGATTCATATCTTTCCCAAGGGTATTTGCACATCAGTGAATGTAAAGAACCCAAATGGAATTTGAACTTTACTCTCCAGTTTCTCATTCTAAATTGCTATACATTACACCATCTGCACATTGTAATATTTTTGAAAGCATGAACTTTTCTATTGAAGATTGCTGAAAACAAGTTGTGAAGTGTTGTGAGAATCAAGGTTTTATAGTAAAATGATTCCTCAATAATGGAAAGACGGTATTTATAAGTCAGTGTACACATATATAAATGAGACAAGACTTATTTCAATATCACTACACAAGCATAAAAAAATTGTATTTCTATTTTTAAACATTATATTCTAGCTATATATTAGTAAAACTGGTCACTGATGACACAATTTGGAGATGTTAAATTTTTAACCCAAAATCACACTAAAAATTTTAGATTTTGAAGTTGTAGAAAACAAAAAGCATTTTGATTAAAATTTGAAAACAATATTTAAATTATAAACAAAAATGAAGCATTGTCAACCATTATTAATTTTGACTAGTATGTTTTCATTTTAATTTTCTTTTCATTGCAGCTTATTCAAACTGTCAATCTATGGCAATGAAGCATTGTTAAATGTTATTAATTCTGACTAGTATTTATTTCATTATAGTCTTAGCAATTAATATTAGTCATTAGGCGGCAATTTCTTGAAAGATATTTCAGAACCAACTAGTTGGAATTTATGAGGAAAGCCACAGTTTGTAATTGATTGACTTGTTTTATGGCTTATCAATCCTGTATATAATGCTGGAACATCATATTTTGGATTGTAAAAATAATTTTTTGAGTGAATATTGCATTAACAATTTTTTGAGAATGATAATGATTTTTCAGATACAAGTTCTACTGTTTAACCCATAGCTGGAAGAGGAGATGGATTTACACCTTTCCCAAGGGTATTTGTATATAAGCGAATGTAATGAACCCAATTAAAATTTGAAATCTGCTCTCTAATTTCTTATTCTGAGCCACTATCTATTACAACACATGCACAAAAAAGTGTCTTCATACTGAAAAATTATATTTTATTTCATGATATAATTTTTTTAAACTATATAAATATAAAGTTACATAATTAAAAAAAATTACAACTTGTTGATCATGGAACTAGGATTCTTTTTCATGTAACCCATGATTTATGTCACCTCATTTCCAGATGATCATTTGCTAAGTTCCATACACATTAAAGAGCACATTAATTTAAAACCATAATTCTTTTGAAGAAAATACACTATTTAGCTGAGATATGATATAAGGTCATAGATATCCAAGGGAAAATGCTGGAATTTTTGCCTCAATCTTTTATATTTGTGCTTCAAATTTAAGTAATAAGAATCACATTCCATTTTAATATTCTGTGGAGGATGCAAATAAGCATTGGAATAATAATAAAGTTATCTTTTTGTTTATATCTCCAATACTAAGTACCTACAATTATGAATGAAAATATGCTTATATGACAATGATTATCATCCAAGCTGAAAGTTGGAATTAAACTGTATACCTTGCTGTCTGTAATCAGTGTATTAGCCACTAGGCAAGTTTTAGAATGATTCCAGGACTCTTGAGGATTATGTGTTTTTGATACAATAGGCTTGTTAAGAGATGAACCCTTTTTGTCATTTAGAAAAGCAATGAAATCATGACCTATTGTTATATGCACTCTTTCATCCTCAACAGGTGATTAACATTCTTCTTCTTCTTGATACACTCATAAAAATAGAGAAATATTTGCTGACACATATTAATGCAATGATATACATAAATATATAATTTCACCTAAAAGAATTATATATATATATATATATATATATATATATAGAAATGTATGTTACATTAAAGAAGAAGTGGAGAAATAAAAAGGTATTTGTATACACATTGAAGGATAATCCTTACATGATATGAATTGGAATAGTAATAAAAAATTGTTTAGTATTCAAGAAGACTACTATACAGGTTATTTATTTAGAAGAATTTTTGCATGAATCCTATGCTGTATTTGGTAGGTAGGTATGCATGGTGTTTTTGATAAGCTGTATATAGAGGTGGGGATTTGAGAAATGATGAGTCTGAAAAAAGAATCAGGTCAAAAATATTCATTTGTGTTTATACTGGTTGATAATCTCAATTAATATTTGGCTGTTTTATGTAATTATTTCTGTATTGTTGGATATGATAAGTTTGCACATGTTTTCATCAGTAAATATGTATTGCTCTTGATTTAGGATGAAATCTGTTATTGCTCTTGTCACTTCTAATTATTATATCTGTCTAATTGTGGAGTTCTTTACAGGTTATTTTTGTTTCTTTGGACATCTGGAGATTACAACTCTCTATATTAAGGTGAGATCTGTTTTTAATACCTTTGGCTTTATGTAAATCCTGTAGCTTGAGATGTGACTTTGAGTTGTTTTTCCCCTTGTAATTATGTGATCGATATCTATAGACTTTTATTTCTTTTACTTAAAATGTTCAAAATGTTTTGTAGGTGGCAGAGCTCCAGCAACAAGATATTCAGTTGCAACTCTTTGCTATGGATTAACTGGTCACCTTGCAGCTCTTGTGGCCATATTCATAAACATGTCACTTGGCAATGATCTTCTCCTATACATGTATACAATATAATATTAATTATAAGAAAAAATAACCCAAAATATTAGAAGTCCTAAATATAAATAAAAATCTTTCAAAGTAAACCTTTCCTTTTGAAAGTGCAGTTTTAAATGTGTTTAACAACTGAATCAAGGAAGAGTTAGTCATATATCTGCAATATCACCATAAAGTTTACCAGCCATTGCTGAATTTTAAATAATTAAAGGCAATACATCTATATAACACAAGAGCATGGACATGAAATAAACTATGGCTGAACACACATAATCACTAACATTCGTACAATATTTTACTGGACCAAAATACACACTCTCTTGTATCAAAACAAGATAAGTTAATACAAAAAATTTTGAAAATCCTTGTCTAAAATTTTTAAGGAAATATGTATAAATGAAAAACTTCTTATATAAGCACACATTTATCACTATATATATATAGATATAAATCTTATGAGTTCAAATTCAAGCCAAGGTCATTGCATTTGATTTCTCACAAGTACCTGTGGGAATATTATGAATACATCTCTTCTCCCCCACTTCTCTATGGTAATAACAAGGAAGACTGAGTTGTCTAGCTTTTGTTGGTAAACAGTCTAGAAGAACAACTCTGAATTCAAAACCAGTTTGGTATAGAGCGAGCAACTCCACCAAAAAAAAAATATTAAAAATAAAAAAAAACCTACTTACTACAGGAACCACAGCAACAACACATAGTATGGTGAGGCTGTGACCTTATACTTAACATTTGAATGTTCAGGATTAGCAACAATATATATATAAAAGTGTTAAATATCAATACCAAGCCTGCCAAAAAAGAAACCATAAAAATAAGAAAAAACAGACCCCTACCTAACAAAAACTTATAGTGCTTGATGCCTCTCGAAATAAACTAAGACAGAGATCTAATAATAACAAACAGGAAAAAGTGCTCAGGGACTCCAATATGAAATTGTTATTCTGAGATTCATGCTAAGATGATCTTCAAATGAAAAGGATCTTTTTACATCTAAAGATCACCTCACAGTAATGAGTTCAGATCATTTTTTGTTTGTTATTATATATATATATATATATATTATGTTGTTAAATTTTTTATGCAATTAATATTTAAATTATTTTAGTATAGGATAAATTTATGTATTATATGTTTTAAATAACAGGAGTTTTTTTTTTAAATTTTTCAGCATTTTTATATTCATGTATTTTGGCTTGGTAAAGTAATAATTCTTTTAGTAATAGAGACATTTGAAAAAATCTGGGCTGCAGATTTATATTTTGATAAGATTTGTTAGTGCAACTCTTGAGAATTTTCCATTTAATAAGTGTGGTATTCTTTAGTTTGAATTTGTGGTTGAATTTATTTCTATGTATAACTAATGCATTTGATAAATTGTTGTATATAAGATCATTTTTGTGTCCAATGTATTGTGAAGAGCAATTGTGAGAGTTTATTTTATATATACCCACTTCAGAATTATTATTGTTATGGGTATTTTTGGTTCTGATCATATTCAACAACAACGTTATTTACTGACTCTAATTTACTAGACAGTAAATTACATTACTTAAAATTTTCCATAATTTACCTAGACTTTTCAGCTAACCTGATGAATATTTATGAGCGTCTGTTAAAAAATCTTGAAAAATTAGCATTTTTATTATTGTTTATAAATACATGTTGCAAAATGAAATCCTTATATTTGCCTTGATAAAATCCATCAGAGGACAAAACATGTCAGCTAAGATAAGTTTTTCTTTTGTCTTTATTCATATTGTCCTTTTACAGAAATATTTTAGTTATATCTGAAAATTTACCCCCCCGATATATATATATACCAATGAAATAATAAGAAAGGATGAAAAATGCAAAAATATTTCAAATTCATATATATATATATATATATATTGTCATTTGAATACAGGCCTGTTTTGCTGTATCACAGCCCATCAGTGTGACTAGACAACTGAATGCTTCAAGCCAGGATCGAAACCCAACCGATTTGGTATTGAAGTTTCTACCCCCAAGCCATTGGCAGAGCGAAAGATGAATTCTAGCATATTGTTTTTATGAATGTAAACAAACACCAGACAGCCAGAGTGCTCTATTCATTAATGAAGAGTGATGTGTTAGCACTGACAGCTGCTGTTTACAGAATTCACCCATCTCTCAACAGTGCTCAACTGAATGATTTTTGAGAGTGTTATAATATCATTCACATACAGGCCTATTTCACTGTATCACAGCTCATCAGTGCAACTAGACAACCAAATACTTCAAGCCAGGATCGAAACCCACTTATATATGTGTGTGTGTGTGTGTGTGTAGGGGTGTGTGTGTAGGGGTGTGTGTGTAGGGGTGTGTGTATATGTGTATGGGTCTGTGTCTATTCATGAGGGGATACTGAATCAATAAATTCTCAACTCAACCCACTTGCCAAAATAAATATTTCAATGATTGTACATCAAAGAACTGAAATACTGATTTTGAGAACAGGGTTCATCTATACAGACACACACGCACATGTGCACTTCCTGATGAGTAGACTGAACAATTACAAAAATGTTTGTCTATGAAACTCTAGAGGTGAGATAGTGAATATAACAACAATTAGCTAAGTGACAAATTTTATATTTGTATTAATCTTATATATATATATATATATATATATATATATATATACAGAAAAAATGATAACAAAGTGGGAAGGTATATTTAGTCTGATGAAGTCCTAAAGGATGAAACATGTCACACAAACCCTTTTCCCACTTTGTCATAGTTTTCCCTAAAATTGTTCTTGATACATAAAAATTATATATTACTTTCCCATATATATACAGTGTATCACAAAAGTGAGTACACCCCTTCAAATATTTAAGTATATCTCTTCATGGGACAACACTGACAAAATGACACTTTGACACAATGAAAAGTAGTCTGTCTGCAGCATATATAACAGAGTTAATTTATTTTTCCCTCAAAATAACTCAAAATATAGCCATTAAAAGCTAAATCCCTGGCAACAAAAGTGAGTACACCCCTTAGGAAAAGTTGTCAATATTAACATACAACATGTCAACTGTCAATATTTTGTGTGGCCACCATCATTATCCAAAACTGCCTTTACTCTCCTGGGCATGGAGTTTACCAGAGCTTCACAGGTAGTCACTGGAATGCTCTTCCCTCCTCAATGACGACGTCGCAGAGCTGGGGATATTTGAGACTCTCGCACCTCCACCTTCTGCTTGAGGATGGCCCAAAGATGTTCTATTGGCTTCAAGTCTGGAGACATGCTTGGCCAGTCCATCACCTTTACCCTCAGCCTCTTCAGTAAAGCAGTGGCTGTCTTGAATGTGTGTTTGGGGTCATTGTCATGCTGGAACACTGCTCTGTGACCCAGTTTCTGGAGGGAGGGGATCATGCTCTGCTGCAGTATTTCACAGTACATGTTGGAGTTCATGTTTCCCTCAATGAAATGTAACTCTCCAATGCCTGCAGCACTCATGCAGCCCCAGACCATGACATTCCCACCACCATGCTTCACTGTAGGCATGACACACTTATCTTTGTACTACTCACCTGGTCGCCACCACACATGCTTAAGGCCATCAGAATGAAACAAATTAAATTTTGTCTCATCAGACCATAGGACATGGTTCCAGTAATCTATGGGCTTTGTTGACATGTCTTCAGCAAACTGTTTGCGGGCTTTCTTGTGTATTGCCTTCAGAAGAGGCTTCCTCCTGGGGTGACAGCCATGCACACCAATTTGATGTAGTGTGCGGCGTATGGTCTGAACACTAACAGGCTGAATCCCAATCTCTTTAATCTCTGCAGCAATGCTAACAGCACTCCTACGTCGATCTTTCAAAGAAAGCATTTGGATGTGATGCTCAGCACGTGCACTCAGCTTCTTTGGACGACCTACCCGAGGCCTGTTCTGAGTGGACCCTGCTCTTTTAAAATGCTGGATGATCTTAGCCACTGTGCTGCAGCTCAGTTTCAGGGTGTTAGCAATCTTCTTGTAGCCTTGGCCATCTTTATGTAGTGCAACAATACGTTTTTGTGGTGCCATGTTGGAACTTTCAGTGACCGGTAAGAGAGAGTGTTAGAGCTGCACTACAAATTTGAATACACCTGCTCCCCATGAACACATGGGCATAGTTACACTAATGAGTCACATGACATTTTGGAGGGAAAATGAAAAGCAGTACTCAATTTAGACATTTAGGGGTGTACTCACTTTTGTTGCCAGGGATTTAGCTTTTAATGGCTATATTTTGAGTTATTTTGAGAGGAAAAGAAATTAACTCTGTTATATATGCTGCAGACAGACTACTTTTCATTGTGTCAAAAGGTAATTTTTTCAGTGCTGTCCCATGAAGAGATATACTTAAATATTTGAAGAAATGTGAGGGGTGTACTCACTTTTGTGATACACTGTATATGTAGGCCTGACAAATACCTTTAAGCTTGAAACAAACTGTTGATACCTGTGTCCATACAGCTTATATTTATGCATGTATGTATGTATATATGTATGTGTATTAACTTTGTACATGCATACACAACACACACACACACACACATATAGATAGATAGATAGATAGATAGATAGATAGATAGATAGATAGATAGATAGATAGATTCTTCTTTATGTACCATGTCACCTCAGGACATAGGTGATAATAGCTCTCCATAACTTCCTGTCTCTTGTAGCTATTAATAAACAATAATGAATCCTGGTAGTACTTCTAGTTTTCTCAGAATCACCTTGCTGTATAGATTAAATAAATCTAGTGAGAAGATACATCCTTGTCTTACACCCCTTTCTATTTTTGTATATCTGCTAAACACATTTCCTGGCTATATGCTGGAAGTTTGGTGCCAGTATAGGCTCTTGATTAGTTTAATATCTTTTCCAAATATATCAAGATTACTGAGCAGTTCCAACAGATCTTTGTGGTAGTTAATATAAATAAAAAAAAAGATAATAATTTAATAATAAAAAAGAAAAAGCCAATTCTTAACAATATTAACTACAAACAAAGCCACAATGTGCTAACCATATTCGGAAATTAAAACATCCCTACTAGACACTAATACATACACAGAACACACACACTCAATTAAGCTGAAAAATCGAATCATCCTTGATAATGGCTAAAGGTACAACCGAAAGTGCTAGGAAATATAAAACATTTGGACTGTTCTTACACACCCTTTGTCCAGAAAAGAGAGCTCTTGTCAGAACACAAGAAAAAATAAATAAAAAACTTAACCATAGTACCTTGTCTGTCATTTTTAATGAAACATGCATATATATATATATATATATATATATATATATATATATATATATATATATATATGGTGCAATGGATAAACTGTTGTCTAAATTACGTAAAATGAAAATAACACTGACATCTCATTTTAACAGATATATTTACCAAAATTACACAAAAATATCTTAAAATAGTAAAGATCATATTTATTCAATAAACTATTCAACCACAGCCTCCAAAGGACTTTGGAATCTCCTGCAACACTTCTGGACATTCTTCTTGTTTAAGTTGGTGAATGCTGCCATAATTCTTGCATTAAATTTACCTTTGGTGTTAAAGGAGTTTTGGTGGTCTCTCACTCAACTGTTCCTTACACATAATAATCAAGGGGGTTGCAGTCTGGTGAGTTAGGTGGCCAGATGTAAGGGGTAATGTGGTCACAGAAATTGACTAACAGCTTGACTGGATTCTCCTGCTTGTGTGACATGGTGCAGTATCCTGTTATCAGACATATGGTCTTCCAGCAGCCACCCTCTTGACCCAGGACAACACTACTTCCTCAAGGCACTTGTTGTAGACCTCTGTGTTGAGCCTGATGACCTTACCAACAAATTTGGAAGATCTTTTCTTATCAGAATGAGTTTTCCAAGCTGCTGTACCTTCATAATCACCATTAAACTCATCCAACTCTTTCTGAGTCCTCTGCACTGTCCTTAGATTGACACCCAACCACTCTGAAATGTTATGGTGTGAATGCCAAGCACTATTGCAGGCTGTTTCAAAATTTCTGGTGAAGTGAATTGTATCATTTTGCTCTTTTTCTTACAGACAGTGCCCAACTGATCCTACTATATTGTTCAGTTGACAAAATCGAAAACAAATAATGTGCATATGTGAAATTAAAATATAAAATGGCGACAATTTACCAATGTATGTGTGTGTGTTTAAATGGATTCTAATGGAGCTGTGGTCAGATAGGTGTAATGTAAAGCGTCTGGATAGGCATGGAGTAGTGTGACTGATGTAATTATTTATGAGTTCAGTTGGATCAGGAACACAGTTCCTTAACGGGCATTTGAACACATAAATAATATTCATTCATATATATATATATATATATATATATATATATATTGGTTGACTGACTATTTCTGAGTACAGTACATCCATATGTTAGGACAGCTAATCAATCCCTGTTGCAGAATACTGCACAGGTACATTTCCGTTATATATATATATATATATATATATATATATATATATATATATATATACAGTGGGGGGAAACAAATATTCGTACACATACAAATTTTTAATTTATTGTATTTCCAACTAATGAATAAGCATACTTTTCATATAATTAACTGTACACAGATGCATAATAACTAAATATGCATAGAAAACAGAAAAATTTGATTTAATAGAAATAAATCCTATTTATCCATTTTAATGGGTGAAAAAGGTATTCATACAATAACAAAAAGAATACATGATCTTCATTTAATACTTTGCAGAATAACCATTATTCACTTCTACAGCAGCCAACCTCTTCTTATAGATTGCAATTAATGATTTGCAAAATTTAGTTGGTATTTTGTTCCATTCTCCTTTGCATATGGCCTTCAGATCCGGGATGTTTGTTAGAGCTCGCAATTGGATTTGAATTTTAAAATAATGCTACAGATACTCAATTGGGTTTAAATCTGGGAACTGACTTGGCCATTTCAGGATATTTACTCTATTTTCAGCAAACCATTTCTTTGTAGATTTTGCAGTGTGCTTAGGATCATTATCTTGTTGGAAAATTCAATCAGGAGGAAGTTTAAGATTTTCAACCTAAATCATTAAATTTGCTTCCAAAATATTTTGATATGCTTCTGCATTCATTCTACCTTCTATTACTGATATGTTGTGAATACCTTTTGCAGAAAAACATCTCTAAACCATCATGCTGCCACCACCAAATTTCACTGTTGGAACTGTGTTCTTTTGTTTGAAGGCATCACCATTTTTCCTCCATACATGATTTCTAGAATTATTTTAGTTTTGACTGTCCATAATACTCTTTCCCAATATGATTTTTCCTTATCCTTATGTTCACAAACAAATTTCCACCTGACATCTCTGTATCTTTTCAATAGCAGTGGAGTTTTCAAAGGGGAGCGTGACTTTAGATTTTTCCTATAAATTTCATTGCTTATTGTCCATTTAGTGACACAGATTCCTGATGAAAGCAAATCATCCAGCATCTCTTGATGAGTAACCATTGGATTTTGTTTAATTTGATATATTAATTTCCTTTAATAAATCTTGTGTGGATCACCTGTTATTCTTTGGTTTTCAACAGTTTTTAGCTTTTTATACCTTGCAGTGAATGAACTAATGGTAGTAAATGAAATATTCAGGCAGTCTGAGATTTTTCTGTAACTTTTACCTTTCTTTCCAGAGCTTAACAATCAGTTCTTTTTGCAAATTTGTCAATTTTTTACCTCTTGCAATGATGATAAACTTCTTGTATGAATATCAATTACAGAATGTTCTGTTTGTATTTTTTGGGCTAAAAATAACTACTGATAATATTATTGGAACATTCTAGAATATTCCACTCGAATAATCGAGAGTATTAAAGCCATTTAAAAGTTTTAAAATCTGAAATATGCATTGTACGAATACCTTTTTCACCCATTAAAATGGATAAATGGGATTTATTTCTATTAAATCAAATTTTTCTGTTTTCTATGTATATTTAGTTATTATACATCTGTGTACAGTTAATTATATAAAAAGTATGTTTATTCATTAGTCGGAAATACAATGTATTAAAAATTTGTATGTGTACAAATATTTGTTCCCCCCACAAAACAGGGTTTAGGAGAAATAATGAAAAAACAAAATTTATTAAGAGCTTCAAAGGACAGGAATTTCTGGAGAGTAATGATTACCTACATCCTGAGGTGACATAGCACATAAAGAAGAAATAGTGCATTCTATTCTCTCTCTGTCTGTCTGTCTGTCTGTCTCTCTCTCTCTCTCTCTCTCTCTCTCTCTATATATATATATATATATATATATATATATATATAAAAGGAGGTATTGAACTGTGATTCTTAGTCAGGTCAAGTAATTTTCACCACTTCTTTTGTAGATGACATAGATATATATAAATGACACAGTGGTACAATGACTTTTTCAAAGTCACTATTTGTAATTTGTAAAGGATATGCATCCTATGCAAATTATGAAAAGTAACTTTGAAAAAGTTATTGTACCATTTTCTATTCTAGGAAATATATTTAAATTTAAATATATTACTGAAAAATATAAAAGAGTGTTGACGTATCACTGAGTATATGCACTTCCTGCTGATATTTATTTATTTAAATTTCAAATTATAAACCTCACTATTTCTGACTCTTTGCTCTAACCACTTAGCAATCTTAATGCAGGACAAGGAAGTAATAATTCTTTGCATTAACAAGCGTAATTTTCTTGGTTCGCTAGAGATATGATGTGCAGTGTGAGCGACAGTTTAAGAATCAGAATGAAACGCATAGCACAAAAGCTAACTACAAACATGATTGCAGTTTAGTGAGCAGGCAGTGTCTGCTTCATTAGAAGTGGATCCAATGCAGTTGGCCTACATGCACACACAATTATGACAAGCATTATTTGGCAGCAGGGAATAAAATGGAACTGTTTTCTTTGCCTGGTCACGTCAGTCTCTCTTTGTCCTTCAATTTGCTTTCTTAGGTTTTCTATTTTCTTTGTTCATCTTTCAATTACACATTTCATCATTCCTTTCTTCTTTCGTTTCTTCTTTGTCTCTTACTTTCATGTAATTTCTTTCTTTCTCTTCCTTCTTCATTATTATTATTATTATTATTATTATTATTATTATTATTATTATTCCTACATTTCTCTTTTTTAATCTTCTTTTATTCTCTTTTTCCTTCTCACATAAATTTTTCACTTTCTTGTTTCATTTTATTCTTTTTTCTTTTCTTTTTCTTATTCTTCCATTTATTTTTCATGTTCCATCTGTTCTTTTTCCTTTCCCTCTTCCTTTTTTCTTCTTTCATTTTATGATAATTATTATTAATTTTACATCATCATCATCATCACCATCACCACCATCACCACCACCACCACCACCACCACCACCAACAACAACAACAACAACAACAACATCAGCATCAGCATCAGCATCATCAAATTTTCTTTTTCTAGTCTTCCTTTCTCATTTCAGAATTTTAAAATTTCTCTTTCTGCTTCATTTCTGTCTTTTGTTCTCCAAATTTTTTCTCTCTCTTCTTTTCAGTCTTTCTCTTTATTTCCCCACCTCCTCTTCCTTTCTCTCTTCTTTTCACATGTCTCTTGCTTTTTCACTCTGTCTTTCATCACCTATGCCTCTCTGATTTTCACTCTTTTTGTTATTTCTTTTTACTACTTCAAAGTACTGTTCTCCTCCTCATATCTTTCCTTGTCCATTGATTTTCTCTCTTACCCAGAATGAAATCCTCACTTTATCTCTCATTAGTAAAGTTCCATTAAAAGTACAACAGATAACAAGATGACAATTTAGGTTCACAAAACTTTACTAAATCCAAAAGGAAATCATTAGTCAATTGAGTGAAAGACAGACAATCAAATATAATGAATAAATTTATAACAATAATTCTTTAAATAAGATTGGGATGGAAATAACAACTGCTTCAATTATGAATATATTATTACTTTATATTTGTTTTGTGAAATTTTTAAACATGCTAACATATTATTTGGTGAATTTTTATTTATAAAATCATTTATTTATATATATTCATAACATCATTATTCGGTCATCAAAGTATTTTCCTTGACTTTCTGTGACCTTAAGCTACCTTTTAGTTATATTTTATCTTTCCATCATTAAAGTTCACATGCTGCTCGGATTGCATTTTCCTTTAAGTTTCTCTCAAGTTACTAGATTCTAAATTCATTGTTCTGAAGCTCAACATCTTTTTTAATCTTTGTAAACCATTCCTGACCACATGCTTGTGCCTAATGTAGTATTTCTACAAGATTCAATGATCCATTGCCTTTTCTCTGCAGCTTTTTTCTCTAGATTAAACAAGAAAATTAGACAATATCAAATAGGTATTTAATATTCAGCCTGGATTTTCACTAAAATAAAAACATTTACTATATTCTTCAAAAAGATTTTTAAAGAGTATACACACGCAACAGTAAAGTTCTGTGTAAACTTTAAAGTCACTTCTAAGATTCCTGTAATATTGTGCAAAAGATGTCAATTGAAACTTTTGTATCCACTTATATTATTTACATTTGTACTATTGTCCTCATTTTTGTTGTTATTATCACAGTGTTTTGGTTGTTGTGCCTGCTGGTCTTCATCAGGTGCTGGTTGATCTTTGTAAACTTAAGGGAAATTTTGAATTGAACTCTTTATTAAATCTATGAGGGGGTAGATTGTTTCTATTCTGTTGTCCATGTTAAAGGATATCCTATTTTATTCTTATTTAACACTGCTTAGTTATTGCTCACCCTGTTTCCACTGAGTCTGAGTCTGTGCTACCTGGCCCATGGATTGAATTCGCAATTACTATGTTCCCAATTTCATGAACCAATGCTTTTCATCCATTAGGCTATTGTCCATGAGACAATCCTGAATCTAGAACCTGGAGCCTTAAATATACTCTGCCTGCTGCTGATATTGCTGTTGCTGCTTGTCATGCTTGATTGCATTCATCATGTCTTCTGTTTATTTATTCCTGTTGCAAAAGTTTTGCTATTATTACTCTTTTCATCTATTAAAGGCTCCCATATTGTATTTATTACTAAGTTAGACACACTAAATAGGCCCTGATAGCCTAGTATATGTACTGATTCTTTCTGACTCTCCCATTTTCTTCTTTGTGTAGTATTTTATTTAATTCCACGGGGGTTGATGACTGCTCTTTCCCTTCCATACATGATCAGCCATGAATATTTCATTGTTTTGCTACTATAATGTTAATATTTGGCTACCTTCAGTTTGTAATTCTCTGAAGCTTACCCAGATTTAGAAAGACCTGATTGACTAAAACATTGTGATGAGGAAACAAGGATGAGGAAAATAATCTGAGTATAAATAATGATAACTACTCATTCCAGAAATTCAAAAAGAGATCTCATCATAATACAGTGAATTTTTCTTAAGTAGAAGTATGGGATGGTCATCAAATTTCTTACATGAATCATTGTAAATTATTAATGTTTATAGAATAATGATCTGAATGTTATAATAAAAATGTAATGAAAAAATATAACAGTACTCTGCCATTCCAACTGCAAAAATTATTACAAATTTTGAAGGCTCCTCATATCAAAAGATGGCAACTCACCATCAATAAAATTTGCTTAATGAAAGTACTTGAAACATTACATAATTTTAGCAAGTTTCTTTACAAGATTCCACCTATCATCAAATTATTTATTTGGAGAAACTCACAAGAAAGCATAACAGAAATTTCTTCTCTGTTCTATTTAATAAAGTATTTATATAAAAAATACTTGTCAAAAATTCATAATGGTAACAGGGAGCAACAAATCTTTTTAGCCTATCCAAATAAATGAGAGTATATTAAATTAAATCAAATACACTAATTCTGAATATATACTCAGAATTGTCCAAGCAGGACAAGTTTTGAGATATTCAAATAGCATATTTATTTTCAAGATAAGTATTATATATCAAAAGTATATTAGAATTATATGCAGTATATTTAAATTTAAAGTAAATAGTGTAACAGTAAATAGTACATTTATATTTGGGGAAATTTTCTGATATCTTCAGAAATGTTTGAAACACTTGCTCTTCTACCTGTATGTTGAGCTAGACTTCTGTTGTAGGAATCAGTAGTAATAATCAATTATGTTTGGGTCTTGATACTTTGAGCCCATATCAAATACATTCTGGTAGAACTTCATTGCTAATGAACCTGGACACAGTGGAAAAATTTGAGATGAGAATGCAAAAAATATATTTTAAGAGACACAGCATCTCATTTTTTGTTGTGAACATTTTGCTTATCAAATCAACATAGTTTTCAACTTTATAAAATATAAGTAAATTCTATACATGAATGAATCTCATCCTTCCAGCTCATGTGGATACTAATATACTATTAATATAATATTTAACTTGAGCATAAATATGCTATGTGTATATATCAAATAGGAAAATTCTGAGCATAGATTCAATATCAGCAAATTTGTTTGAATAGCAGACAAAAAAGTTTTCTTTGTCACCCAGTGTAATTAATATAAAACAAATTTTCCCAATCATGTGCATCTACATATCACAAAATCTTGACATGCTAGAACAATTCTGAAGGTAGATTTGGAATCAGGATATTCAACTTCTTAAAAATGCCAGTTGCAAAATCACTGTTACCAAATGAAATAGATGTATATTGCTACAAGTCTCTTATGATATTTTCTTTTAAAAGATATTTATTAATTTCTTGGTTATTCTAGATTATAGATTCTCTTATATTCAAATCATCTTTGCTTGATTATTTGCATTTATTTATATTTTTAGTGAATTAATTAAATAATTTCTATAGTTAGCTAGTGCTCTTTCTCCATTGTTTTTTCACTACTTAGGTATACATATGAAAGAAAAAGAAATAAGTTGATAAAAAGAAGTTGGAACAAATACGTCAAACCAAATTAAGTCAAAGCAGACCATAGAGGAAAGAAAGAAAAGAAAAATACCAGATCATTGCCCCAAAAGTAGAGAAACTGTGGCCTAGAATGTTATGGCCAGGTCCATTATAATTGAAACACTTGAAACAATCTTTGAAAATCATTAGAGGCAAGATTTTAGGAAATGGAGATTGCCCACAGCATGGTAGTGCTGACTCTATAAGGTGCTGAAGATTTGAAAACATATTGTCATTCAATCCTTAAAAACAATTATCAGAAATCTGGTTTGAATATGTCAGTAACCAAAATAATAATAATAATAATAATAATAATAATGGGTAACAAGGATACAAATAGAGACATGTCAATGTAACATGTATTGTACACTGGATGCTACATGATAAATACAAACTGGAGAGAGCAGAAAAGTACTATGAACATAAACCACTGGCAATAGCAGAAAATGAGAGCATAAAGTTGATTTAGGACTTCCCTGTACAATGTGATAATGGAATTGAAAAAAGAAGGGCAGATGCCATTAATGACCAGAAGGAAGACAAACTGAGTTATATCATTGATATGGCAGTACCAGGTGACATAAAGGAGAAAGAAAATGCATCAATATTTTAAACATAAGAGAGTATGCTTATGTGAACTTAGAAAAGTAGAAATTGCTCCTCTTGTTATATGTGCTCTTTCAACAGTGACACACAAAATCTAAAAATATTTTGGCAAAATTGAGACTGTGATTCAAATTGAGATGCTTCTGAAAATATCAATTTGGGACAGTCAGAAATCTCCAAAAACTGGGCATGTTTTTCTATGAATGTCATTTACACACCTAGTATCAAATTTGGCACTAAATACAACAAAGCCACATCTACATAAGCCATATTATAAAAAAGAGGCTAAACTGGTTGGTCATGTTTTTTTATTTATTTTTTAAATCATTTCACCCCAAGCAATGTGATAAAAGCCACTAAGTTGCAAGGGGTTACTTAGAGTGAAAGGAAGAGAGGACAATAAAAGAATGGGATGCAATGAGATAAAAGATGACAATTGATGTTGTAATTAAATTGTTTTCAAAATGATCTATTTACAATTTCTTTTAAATTGCCTATTTAAGGAATGCACATCTCTCATTGGGATTTCTATGAATGTACAGGGTGATTGAAAAGTAATTCCCTATTTTATGTATGAGTGGGCAGCCAGAAGTCTTGACTTAACACCCAGTGACTATTTTCTTTGGGTTGATTAAAGGAGCAAGTCTACTATACCAAACCAAGACTTTGGAAAAACTTGAAGGGCGAATACAAGAGTTCCTGGTGAAATCATATGACATGATTCCTGGGCTGCTTGAGAAGCTGGTAGTGAAATCTGGTGCCCATATCAAATTTTAAGTAAAACCTCATGCTAAACACTTTCCTCTCATATCCATTTCTTGTAAAAATTATAGTTATTAAATAAATTATAAGTAATTTAAAATGGAGAGTTACTTTTCAGTTGCCCTGTATATCTACTAGTTTCATTTTTGTACCCAAAATACAAACAGTAGTAATTTTTAATTTGCTTAACTCTGACATTAGTTAAAATCTGCACTCTTCCCAGCCAATATTATAATATAGAAAAGCATAATGACACTTAAATGTTACACTGCAAATCATATTGAAAAAATATGAAAGAAACACATGATACATAAAAATATAATATTAAATACATTTAAGAAGAAGTAGGAATAATTTGATAATTTTAGAAAGACATTTCCAAGAAAGATGGTAAGTTGTGGTTATATTATAAAAATAACAAGTGGTAAGAGTTTTATCAGAATGCCAAAGTAGCTCTGCTGATGTTTCATTGAATTTGAGTGCTATGACTTGATTGCCATTTACATTCTAGGCTTATATAACAATGGAGATACTATAGCTAGATTAAGATATGAAGCTTAAAGACTATGCCTTCATAGAAATTTTAATAATGATTTCAAAACACTTCAGTTGTAGGCTCATAAAAATTCTATAACTGGATGAATAATATTGTAATATGTCTGTCAATCAGACTTCAAATCATTTCTATTCTGGGCTTATAGAATAAGAAAAAGGCTATGACTTAATGAAAATATTAACAATAATTTTGTTCCTTAATCAGTCAGACTTCTCGTCATCATCCTAGTCTTGTAGAAGATGCTAAGATTTGATGAAGATATTGTTAATGATTTTGTCCCTTAATCAATCAGACTTCTTGTCCTCATTCTAATCTTAGAGAAGATGGAAAGACTTGATTGAAATATTGACAATATTCTTATTTCTCAATATCAGTCAGACATCAAGACACTTCTGATATAGGCTTATAGAATAATTATTACAAAATATTTCATAGTTTGCTTTTCAAATAGAAGACTTTTCCTCATTTCTTTCTATATAGTTTTTTGGTAAGAATCATTTTTTCTATATTTGTTCTGTTGAACCTTTCTAGAAGTTCCAGTTTGTGTATGTAATTAATTTTTTTTTAAATTCTCTTGTCACTGAAAGACTTTCTTGCTTTTTGTATGGACTGAACAAAGTAATGAATTATAAAATGACAACACTTTAAGGGAATGCAACACAATAAGAAACTTCAGTTTTATAATCAAGTCACCTGCTCTGTTGAATATTACAGATTGTTTTATACATTCAGCAATATTCATCTTTTTTCTTCCTTTTTTATGCAGGTGCTATCTGCTATCAGTTCAACTCTCTGCAAAATAATATTCAACACAAAAAAGTCTGTTCCTATTCCTACTTTATGCATCTAGTCTCATATTTAAGTTTTTGATATTGGTCAGTGTGAATGCCTTTATAAATACAATAATTCTATCTTATCTACAGAGAAGATGTTTCAAGACTCCAAATAGATGGTTTAAAACCACACATTGTATTGAATTCTATATATACTCTGTTTTTTTTTTTATACATTTCTAATTTTTAAAACCATGTCTTTTCAAAGTATAGGGAATAATGGCTCTTCACAGATTTCCTTTCTTTGTCCCATGTAAATTGCCATGCTTTCTTGGGAAAGGTAGTAAAATGGTTTCCATTTGCCTTCTACATGGTTTGGAATTCATACTAGTCTTTTTCCTAGATGAACTGCTGCTTAAGGCAAGAGAGCCAAAAATTATCCTGATGTTTAGTCTATAGCCTGACGGGGGAGAAAAATGAATTCATGTCTTTTTTCAAGGGTTTTAGTGAACACAACAGACAAGGACAGAATTTGAACTTTGCTCACCTATTTCACTTTCTGTCTGGATAACCATTTTGCTACCCGTTATACATATTTGTTTACATAATTATCTCCCTTGAACCCACTCTCAGATGATATCCCTTAGGACTGGATTTCTGATTCACAATACACATTTAGCATGGAATCCTGAATAAACACACATGGAATTTAATCTATATCAGTTTTCTTGTTTATGCATGTGCATATCTCATGTCAAGATCATTTCAGTTTCCAGAAGAACTCTAGGAAACTCCAGTAAGACTTTATTCACCATAATTTGGCTACATTACCTACACATCATTACTAATAATAACTATAATAATCTATTCATAAAATAAATCTTGTAACTATAATAATCTATTCATAAAATAACCATACAGAGAGATTGGAAACAATGACATCTTCCTTGGAGCCAATGCCCATTGGTGTCAATAGTATTTTAATAATCACTCTCCATTGGGTATCATCCATATCTTCCATGGCTAGTATTCAAATGAGCTCCATTCTTTAGTGCCATAGGGCTCAGACCTTCACAGGCAAAACTCATTTTGCTATGTCCACAGTGTTGAATCACCCTTCTTAAATATTGCATTGATAAGAAGGATGTTCCACTCAGACATCTTCTACCCAAGTACCACAAGAAGAGGCTGTCAAAGGAGCAGCTGATAAATGCCCAATTGAAAAAGCAGAAGGGGTTGAGGAATTCCATTGATGAAAGTTTTGAACATTAATTAAAATTAATAATTGGAGCTAAGTCACACCTGCTTGCCCATTCATTCTAGAGATTGGATTGGTCAGGTGACCATAGAAGTGAAGGGCCTAAGTGGAATCTCAGGGGAGGTGGAGGAATTGCCTACACCCTTTGGACAATATTAGTATGAGGTACAAATATGAGAAGGAAGGAGTTAGGGTGGATTGATATTCTCCTACCACTACTGCTTGGAGGAGGGCCTCTCCAAAACTGGGCATGCAGTTAATTTCCTTGAGTTAAACAAAGAACTCTCTGTGGAGATTAAAGGAATGGTTGAAATCTCACCCCACATAAAGCCCCATGCCGGTTTTGGACAGATATCCATATAAACAGAGAATCAAGATGATCAAAGAGAGAAGCCACCAGACACTGGGCAAGGGATGACCGCTTTACCAAACACACATGACTTCCTGCCACTGAAAAAGACCTCCAACTTTGAGCTGTGTTCCAGAAGCCTTGTCTAGACTTAGTCACAATGAACAAAGTGTCAGGAAATATTCAAAAGAGAAGGGTCAAATAACTTTGCATGACAAATATATTCTTTCATGAAAAACATATATTCCTACCTGAAGAACTGATATTGTACTACCAGCTCTGTACAAGAAACGTTATATAAAACATTTTCTTTATTACAATTTATCCTGTGACTTGTGGCTTCATTTTGTCTGGACCAGACCAATACAACAATTCCTGGTGACAATTGATCCTCACCAGCCTTATGATCTAAATCAAACACAACATGGGACTAGGCAAGGATAGGATTGAAGTGATCCATTCAATGGTCAGCTGTGGGGATCAAACATCGAACAGATCAGCTGAGTGAAATTCACAATGCCATAGTGACCACTGTATAAAAATTCACATATGAAGAAGTGGTCTAAACTGATCAGCATCTGTTAAGGTCAATAATAAATGCTGCATTAATTTTACTGCTACTGTCTGCACTGATAAGATATTTAAATGAAGATTGTATGCTCAATCATGAACTCTTTTCTCAGTAACATCAATGAAAAAGAGTTTCTCAAAGGAATTTACAGGAAAGGGATACAAACTGGAGATGAAGAAGAGATTTGAAGTGATAGAGATGGGGTTCTGCAGAGAGATACTGATAATACCATGGTCTGAACATGTGAGCAACAAGGAAGTTTTAAGGAAAATGAGAATGGATGACACTCATTGTATTTTCTTGTGCATGATGTGAGAAGTTTTGAGTGAAAATTAAAGGCAAAAAAGGCGAATTGTATTATACTGAAGTACATGTTTTCAGAAATTTTTACTCATTTTAAATAGCCTCTTATTTGAAGCAGCAAAGTTGTAAATGCCCTTGTTTTTGCTCACAAGATAAAGTTTGTTTATATTTTGATTTTCTTGTTTTTTATAAAATTTTCTCTCTTCATTCTGAATGAACAACAATTTTTTTACTTATTTTAATAGTTTATCAATATCTAGAAACATAATAAAATCATATCAAACATAAAAGTATGATAGATTAATCAACATATTAAAATGTATTACTGGGTATGTCTAGTTAGCACCTTTCCCTGAGAATTCAAAAATAAGTTTTGAAACAGAAATGAGGAGAAGAAACACACAATGGCAAGCATTTCTATTCTTTAATATCATGAAAAATTAAATATTTTAGTGAAATATATATATATATATATACATATATATATATATATATATATGACATTGAGATTTTAGTGGATTATATGGTACAACTTAAAAAAAAACTTGCATCAGGATGGCTGTACTACAAGGTTGTATTATCATCTATTTTTAGTTTCAGAAACATGGATTGTATTATACTCAAGTCATATTATACACAAGAAAATAGGCTATGCTTAAAATTAGAAAGAGATAGTTGAAGTTTCTGTGATGCATAATAAGGAAAGAGTGCTTGAAAAATTTAATACTCACAGGACATGTAGGTAGGAAGGGCAAAGAGAAACAGTGAGTAATTTACCTAATGAGTCTGTGTAAATGGATGACAGATTGGAGACAAAGAGATGAGAAAAGAATCAATCATTGCTTAGAGCTACAAGGGAAAAGAGGTTCAATAAATTCAATATTAAATTCAGTATTAAATAACCCAACATGTCATAAAATCAACCAACCAATCAATCATGTACCAATCTATAGTGCATCTTAGCATGGGGGTAATTTTTTTTTCTTTTTTTAATCATTTCACCTCAAGCAAGGCAATATAGTCACTATGACACATTAAGTATTAAGGATAGAGAACAATAAAACTAGAGGAATTAAGATGATAACAATTGACAATTGGATTTAAATTTTTGAAGATCAAAGTTGACTGGGAAATAAGAAGCTTGAAAAAAAGTTCCATGGGTGAGAAGTGTAAGAAAAAGCTGTTAGCATAGAATTTACGGTTACATCTAGCCATTTCAACTGTAAGATGATGAGAACTTGTTGCCAATCATGTACTGTGTTTAAATTCATAAAGTTTAGGCATCATAGAGGAAAGTTCATCAAAACAATTGCCATGAAAGTATTTATAGAAAAGGCACAGGGAAGCTACATTATGGTGGTAGGAAAGTAACTGAATCTGGGATGTCAGGTCAAAACCAATAACATTGCAGATTCCCCCTTATATTTTATCAAGAATCTCTAAATATCTAGCAGGAGCACCAGACCTGATATGTTAGCAATATTCAAAGTAGGGATAAATGGTAAACTTATAAATATATAAGATAAATAATAATCAAGCTAGTATGGTGGACCATTTCTATTGAGTAGTGAGTTCAATCCTCACTTTAACTTGGAACAGACAATAGTTGATAAGCTGAGAAATGTTCTCTTAATACTTCTTGCATTTTCTCAGTTGGTATTTTTTAAGAGTTAGTTAATTAGCTGGCACTGAAGATCTGTCTTCTTGACAGTACATTTCCATTGGAGCCAAAGCAGATGATTGTAGATCCTGCTGGCATGCTTCCTAGTAGTTTTACCCCCTTGGAGGTATTGTTACTTGATGATGCTAACCTTTGAAAATGCTTTGTTTTTTGTTTAATTTATTTTTCTGTGTAATTCTTCAAGTTAAGAAGTAGTCATTTTGAGTTTCAAAATGATTCTTGTAATGTCATCATTGTGACTTTTAATACAATTGTAATTTTTTTCTTTTTTAATTTGCTAAATGTATTGGGTCACGAGGGAATTGCAGATGACCTATCAACTTTAGAGTAAAAGATGAGATGTAGCTAAAAATGATTTTACAGCCACATTTTGTACTTGCTTTTTCCTTTTTATAATTTCCTACAGTTAATTCAAAAATTATACAATGAATTATTTGTTTCTGCTTTTCCTATTTTTAAAAAGTTTTTCTATTTATGTCTCATCTTTCTTTTTGCTTCATACATTTAATTCTGAACAATTCTCATTAATATTTTCATCAGTTTATTGTTTTGGTTTTGATTTTTTCACAAAAAAATTTATATTGTTTATCATCATTTATTGTTATTTCATTCAGTTTTGAAAATTCTTAATTCCTTTTATTTAATTCAGTCTTCCTCCTTTCATTCACATTTATTCATTCATTCTCAATTATTCTTTTCAATAACATTTTATCTCATTCATTTATTTTTCATTCACACTTTTGTATTTTTGTTTCATTTCATACTGAACCATTTGAATCATATTCATACTGAGAGCATTTGCTTTCCTTCATTTTTCCCTCTGACTTCTTTAAATTTCTTTTTTTCTTCATTCAACTCTGTTTCATTTTGATCATCTCCATTCAAATAATTCTTCATTCATTTCTATTTGCTCCCCTCTTGTTAAATTTCATTCTCTACCTCTTCATTGCATTTTTTAATCTTATTCCTTTTCATATTATTCTCCTTTATTCACTTATTTTTCCTTCATTTTTCTTTGTACTCCTGCTCTTCTTCATTTCATTCTAATTCATTTTGATCTTATTAATTCTCATATTCTCTTTCATTTATTTATTTTTCCTTCATTTTTCTTTCTATTCCTTCTTCATTTAATTCTGATTCATTTTGATTTTATTCATTCTCATATCATTCTATTTCATTTATTTTCCTTCATTGTTCTTTGTACTTCTTATTCATTTCTATAAAACTTTCTGTATTATCATATATTTATTTTCACTTCTGTTTTATTTAACCTTTTTCCTTTGTTTCATTTTGATTCACTTTACTGTTATTCATTCCTATAATTATCTCTTCCATTTATTTTTCACTCTGTTTTTTTTTTCTACCTTTCCTTTTTTCTTTCATTCTGATTCATTCTCATCTAATTCATTCCTATTACATTCATCTTCATTTGTTTATTTTCCTTGGTCTTGTTTAAACTCATTCTGTACATCACTTCACTTTTATTTATTTTGATTTTATTAATTTCTATAATAGTCTTATTCATTCATTTATTTTGTCTTTTTTCTGTTCTTCCTTTTTTTCTTTATTTCATTCTCATTTACTTCATCCTTTTTTTATAACATTCTCATTCTTCAATTTATTCTTAACTTCTTTCTTTTTAATTCACTTCATTCTTTTCTATTTTATTCTTTTTTATTCATTTTTCTTTTTTATTCTTATTGTTTTCATTTTTTCATTGAATTTTATTTTTTATTTTCTTTCATTCTAGCTTTTTTATTTCAATTTTTTTATGTCTATTTTTATTTATCTGTTCTCTTTTTTAGCCATTTTTAATTTTTTTCTTTTTTAACCCCTTCTTAATTTTGAATTTCTTCTACTCCTGTTTTTCTATAAATAAAATCTAGATGTTTCATTCTTTTTTCCCTTCATTTTTTTCATTTCTATCTTTTATATTTTTAATTCATTTTCTCTTTCTTTTCATTCTTACCATCACCCTCTTTCATTTTCATACATTTCATTCTTACATTTATTTTGCCATTTAATTCTTTTTCATATCTCATTTTCTATATGCTATTCTTTTGTTTCATCTTCTTTTGTTTACATTTATCTCTTTTCTTCTTTTCACTTTTCTTTTCTTTTTATTCATTTATTTCTTCAGCTACAATTCTTTTGTTCTCTTCATTTTTTCTGTCTTTTTTTATTTTTCATTTCTCAAATTGCTTTTTCTAATTCTTTTATTTCTTCTTACATTATTGACTTCCTATTATTTTTTCTTTTTCTTCTCCCATTTGTTTTTTATTTGTTTCATTAATTTTTCTTCTTTCTATTTTCTTTTTATTATGTTTCTTTCTTTTTTATTGTTGTTGTTCTTCTTCTTCTTCCTATTATTTATTCTATTTTTTCTTATTCTATTTCTTCTATTTTTCTTTAATTTTAAAATTTTTTTTTATTCATTCTCCATTATTTACATTTCTTTAACTTTTCCTTTATTCTTTGCATTCTTCAATTTTTCTTCCAATTATCAATTCTTCTATTCCTTCTTTTTCTTCTATCTTTTTTCTTTTTTTTCCCAAAGGAAAAAATTCCTACACTCATGTCAGATAATGCCATTCAAAAATTCTTCTCCATTTTCTGGAGATTCAATTCTTAGAAATGTTAACCAAAACTGCAGCCAATGTAATGCAAAAAATCTCGACAACTGCATTGCACTTATCAGTGTATGGCGTCAATAAAAGACTCGCATCTTTAAGTGCTGACAAATCACTCATCAGTGGTATGCACTCAGTGAAAATCCCCCCACTCACCTGCCACTGCTGCTGCTGCTGCTGCTGCTGGGGACTGATTCCTGTTGCTTTGGCAACATGCAAGAACAGCACATTACACTTCACTTGGGTGGACCTACAGACAAAACAATAAAAATATTTAAAATACTGAGCCTATAGGAATTACTCGACCAAAGGTGATACTTAAAGGTTTGGCTCAAGTAGTTGTAAAGAAGGAGATAACAAGTAAATCATCCAATGTATCAAACTGAGAAAATTTGTTATCTTGAAATTGATATAAGCAAAGGAAAGAAAGAAAATCTTCAGTTTGGGATAATGGTCTTAAAGCATTCATATTATAATAAAGAGATTATAATTCCAAAGAGGGTTAGTTTCATCTTCAAAAAGCTCATATAGCAGAAGAAAAGAAAAAGATTTGCCAGTGAATTAAGTTCACTTGTCAGAACATTGGCATTGTAGAAGAGAAGTTAGAATTTGCAAACATATTGCAAGGTAGGTTAGGTTCATTATCATATGCCTCAAGCATGTAATACAAAGAAAAAACATAGATGTGATTCAAGTGTTAAAGTATTGGTACACTAGCAGAGAGGTTAACATTGCAGTCACCTTACAAGGTTGAGTAAGCTTATTACAAAATTTATGTCATACAGAAAAATTATTGGATTCAGCTTTTCTTAGTTTGCAAACTTAAACTAGCTAAAATTAATATTGCTTAACTTTGGTTATCTTAACCATATAATTATAATAAAAAGGTCTGCACTCTTTTTTCTCAGTCAATTATTATGAAATAGAAAATTATAATGATACTTAATTAGTTTTTAGGCTGCAAACCATATTGGAATAAAATATGTAATTAACAAATATAAAATATAATACTAAATACATTTAATAAGAAGCAATAATAGTTTCATAATTTTATAAAGACATTTCCAAGAAAGATGGTAAGTTATAACTATGAAAATAACAAAATATCTAGCAAGAATTTTATCAGAATACCAAAGTAGATTTGTTGATGTTTCATTGAATTTGAATGTTATGACTTGAAATATTAAAAATGTTTATGTTCCTTAATGTAAGTGAAACTTAATAATTACTTCCATTCTAGGTTTATGTAACAATGTTGAGGCTATAACTGAATTACAATATAAAACTTAAAAGTTATGACTTCATAGAAATAATGAATCATTTCAAATCACTTCAATTCTAAGCTCATACAATAATAAAAAAGCTATGGATGGATAATATTGACAATAATTTTGTTTCTAAATGTAAATCAGACTTCAAATCACTTCCATTCTGTGCTTATAAAACAATAAAAAGGCTAGGACTTGATTGTCCCTTCCATTCTAGGCTTATATAATAATGAAGATAACATATTTCATTTTTTGTTTTTCTAGGGAGAAGACTGGTTCTTATTTTTATCTATTTGGAATGTTGGAAGTAAGGATCCATTTTTCAATTTTTAGTCTTTTGGCACATTTCTAGAACTTCCAATTTGTGTCTGTAATAGATTTTGTTTGAAACTTGTTACCAAAGAAAAAAAATTTTACTTCTCTTATTAGCTGAACCACAGCTGATAACATTTGAAGGGTCAGGATGAATGCTGAAAAATAATAAGAAACTCCAGTTTTACATCATGTCATCTGCTCTGTTACATATTATGGCTTGATTTATGAGAGGATGCTGAAAAGTCCTTGACTTGATGCACTTTCCAAAATTTGACCAAATAACCAAAGATTTTTTTAGAAGGTTTCTTGGCCCGGCTGAGAAATTTTCAGCACTGTCTTGTTCAACAACTGCTATCTTTTCTTACATAAAAACTTCTTTTGTTAATATGGATACAAACACTTTTAAGAAAAATCATGTACCTGCTTATTATTGAGATGAGACATTAAACTTGTCATTTATTGAACACATATTCTCCTAGTGTCAGTTTAAATTCTAGGAGATGTTTTAACAGAGAATGGAAAATGCAGCACTGAAATCTGAACATGCATTGGAATAGTGAAAAGGTATTCTAAAAGCTAAGCAAAGTGCTGAGAAACAAAAAGATTTTGTTAGAAACAAAGAAAAGAGTGTCGGATTGCTATGTAATATCTGTCCTCTTATATGGTAGTGAATGCTAGACAATCATCCCTCAAATGAAAAAAAAATGGAGACAACAGAAATGTGGTTCTATGGAAGATACTGAGAATTTCATGGATGGTGCAGGTAAGCAATAAGGAAGTTTTAAAAAAATGGCAACAAAATACTCTGAATCAGGAAGAGATCACTTAAATTCCATGAGCACATAATGAGGAAGAAGGGCTTGGAAAACTTAACCCTCACAGAGAGAGCCACCTACATGATAAGCTTGTGCGAATGGATGGTGGAACAGGTGTTGGGAACATAAAAAAAGGGAGAAAAACTTCTGAGTAACAAAGGATAGGAAGTTTTGGAGAGCCGTGATGATACATGTTTATGGACTTGTATATATGAGGGTCAGCTGAAATGTTTATAGGCTAAGCAAGATATAAATGTAAGTAAACACACCAGCTGGTAGACTAAAAAACATGCAATTGTACCAGAATACATCATCTGGTTGATTAGCTGTTGTATTTAAATTTTTGAAGATCAAGGTTGACTGGAAAGCAAGAAGCAGGAAGAGAGTTCCACAAGCAAGAAATATGGGAGAAGAAAATGTTAGCCTATAACTTTAAAATGATGAGACCTAACTGCCAACCTAGTACTGTGCTTAAATTTATAAAGTCTAGGTACCATAGAGTTGTAATTTAAAAAAAAACTTTATTGCGTTTTCACATGTCAACTAAATAAGAAACAGAAAAAAAATATTAAAAGAAAATTGTTAGTTATCCAAGTTTTGTATATGGATGAATGCAGAAGAGAAACTAAAACATCAATGGAAAATGTACCTTCATTTCAAAGAAAGTTATCATAAGCATTTGGCTGAATAGAAATTGTTTGATATACATAGATTCTTTCCAGAATTCCATCAGTGTTTCATCTCTTCTGAAATGTTATTGAACCTTTTCTGAGAGAGCATGTGCATCCACTCTCAAACACAACATGTCCAATGCTTGCATCTGTTCTTGAGATTGTCTTCTCCTGATCATTGTACTCTGTAGCATATGACCTTCTGTTGAATTTTGGATCCAATTCTAATGGTACATTAGTTTGAACCAATAAAAACACTTCTAGCAGAATACAAGCAAGAACTGTCAGTAGTCAGCATGAATGGGTCTTAAGAGATGAAGTTGAAGGGCATTTACTGCCAGGAGAGCTTCCAAAAATTAAATGAAAAATTATTACATTTGTGAATGCTAAATCAAAATATAACTCCTCTAAATTATCTATTAAAAGAAAGTATTTTATTAATATACTGTTTCTTTTTTTTTTGAGTGGTGTTACATAATCACAAATAAAGAACAGTACCAAATAACAGAAACCACATCACTGGAGGACTTTCAACAGCAGGAACAACTAAAATGGATAGCACATGTAAATTGAAGAGAAAATAATATAATCAAGATTTTTATGTTTCACATTTCTTCAAACAAAAGGTTAGATAGGGATCCCCCCCCCCATCAATACTGGAAAGAGCAATAACAGCTACTGGACTTGAGAAAACTATTTTCCTGAAAAACTATTTTAATAGAAAGATTTTATAAATTTCAACTGAAAATAGCACTGGCAATGAATGCTGAATGTTTCCTTATGAGGAAACAACTAATTTTATCATTACCATATTTATTATAGTAAGCTTACTATGCCAAAAAGTATCACCTTTGTAATAAACAATGGATTAACTTCTTCATTCCCTATCATAGAAAAAGCAGTATGGATTGAACAGTGTTTAACGTTAATGCTAGTAGAAAGAGAATATTCATGGATTGACACTGACATTTAAATGACTCAACAGAGATTGCCTTATGATAATTGAAAATGATATTCTCCAGAAAAAATTGCAATTTACTTATGCTTTGGAGAATTTTGTTTACAAAAGATTTGCACAAATCAAATGTGTGAGCTTTTAATTTTTCTTAATTATCTTTAATTTTTGGAAATATTACTGGGAGCCTCATAGTACCTGTAGCACATGGGCTAAGAAATATTACTAGGGGCCTCACAGTATGTCTAGCTCATAAGTCAAGAATATTACTGGTGTCTTACAGGACCTATAGCCCATTGATCAAGAAATATTGCTGAAAACCTGTCAGTACCTGGAACCCAGCACTTGTAGCCTTTTGACCAAGAAATATTATTGGGGGTGTCTCAATACCTGGAGTCTATAGGCCAAGAAATATTTCTAGGAGCCACTCTGTACCTGTAATCTACTGACCAAGAAATATTACTGAGGACCTCACAGTATCTGTATCTAATAAACCAAAACATTTTAGTCTGGGACTGGCAGCCAGTTTCTATTATATATTTATTCATAGGTACCTGTTTCCTTGGCAATTACTGAACATTACTGGATAATAATGTTTTCATTTGATTGAATGATACAAAATAAATTACTGCTTATTTTCTGTTTATTGCCTTTGAACCACTCAGCATGAAATTTATTAATTTCTTTTTCATTTCAATTTTGATCAGATCATTAAAACTTCAAATGTAGCAGTAGAAATACTCTTGTAAAATAAGTGAAGAGATTTGGTAATTTGATTTCATACAATATTGTTATTCAGTTATGTTGCTGTAAAGGTTATTGTGGACAGCATGCATATTTTCAGTTATACTATCAGCAAATGTTGCAATGGATCAAACAAGATTAAAATTTAAATATCAGACATCATTTCTAAAGGCATTTCTTTTATTCCATGATGCTTCATGCATGAATGAGAAAAAATATTTGATCAAAGGTATTATAATAAGTAATGAATACAACATTGAAGATAAAAAATCTTTATTCCCCAAAAATCTTAAATTAACAATATGATACACTGCAATTTTTTTCAAAGATTATGAAACAAAAGGGAAAAAAAATGACATAAAAATTCTCCAGGCATGTTCAGTCTGAGAATATATTCCAAGAAAACATCTGTCTTTTTGTAATTTTTTATTTTTACTACTCTCTTTGACATTCTAGAATGCTTTAGCATTGAGATGTGCCATCTATGTCTACCTTAAACCTTCCCTGTTCTAGCTGGCACCACCAGCTGCTTGGATTACATTACAACTCCTGAAGTATCAGTGGGAAGAGAAAGAGTTAGCATGCTCCCAAAAGTGACTTCAGGGACCTTGCTATCTGTCACATGGACTCAAGTTATCACATGCTGAAGATAAGAAAATAATTTTCACAAATTTTCAGAGGCCAGATGGCTTAGAGAGAGCAGAAATTGATTCAACCTCTTCCATAAAACACACTTTTCATTACTAATTTTTACCTTTTATTTTTAGAAATTTTCTTTCATTGTGTATATTTATTTATTTCCTCGTTTGTGAACTTATTTCTTCATTTTTTACATTCTTTTTTCACTTTTTCTACACTTGTGCTCATTTTTTTTTAATTTACAATAAATATCTCTAGATTATTCTTTTGTAAATATTTATTTATTTTTTATTCTTTCGAGCTTGTTTGTTTTTTTCTTACTTTACTTGTTTCTCTTTCTCTTTCTCCACAGGTGTTTACTTTCTTTCTTTTTTTTTTCCAGTTATTTTTCCTCAAGTTATTTTTTTATTCTTATTACTTATCTTTTTGCCTTTTGTTTCTTTATTTACATATATTTTTTCTTTATCTTTCATTCTTTCATTTTCCTTGTACAGGCTTTCATTTTCATTAATTCACTCATTTTTTTTCTTTTTTCTTTTTGTGTGTGTTTCTTCCATCTTTATTTTATGATTTCTTTTCTTCCATTTTTTTTCTTTATACTTTTTTTTTCTTTTGTAGGTGTGTATGTATGTATGTATGTGTGTATTTTATGGCATCTTTCTTTCTTTTTGACTATTTCTCTTTCAATTTACTATATTTCAGTTTCTCTTTTTTTCTTTTTTACTTTATATTCTCAGAATTTTTTTGCTCTCTTTTTTATTTTATTCGTTTATATGTTTCTTTTCCTCTTTTCACTTCCTTTTAATTAAAAGGGTTTTCCATTTCTTCCTTTCTTTCTTTCTTCCTTCAAAAGTCTACTCTGTTCTTACTTCTGTCCATGCTCAAATCCTATTTATCTGTAGTTATTACTCCAGGGAAAAGCTGCACACACACCCAATTCCTATTTTAAATGTTTTTCCCTGTTAGTATAGGAAGAACTGTTGATAGCATTGAAAAATTAATTTGCTTTCAATGCTAAGTTTTCCCAGTGCATATGACTTTGACCAGTTCAAGATTGCTAGAGAATAAAGGTCTTTAACATATACAAAACATAAGATTTTCTATCCTTTTATAGAACAGAAGACAGAAGATACAATTTCTAATTATTATTATGTCTCTTTTCTCTTACTCTCACTAAAATATATATATATATATATATATATATATATATATATATATATATATATATATATATTTCTAAAGAATTAATGTATTTTATTTTTTAATGCAACATATTTTTGTTAGTCCAAATGTTATTTTTTAGCAGATACCCATATTTGAATAGACAGTTATTTTTTGTTATTTTTTAAACAGTTTTCATTTCATCTACCGGCCTGCACACATGACAAAGCATAATAAAGAGGACACATTTTCTTTATTAAGTTTTTTTTGAGTGTGCAGGCTGGTAGACAAAATAAAACACTATTTAATTAAAAAAAAAACAGAAGCATCTACACAAATACAAGTATCCACTAAAAATAAAGTTTGAAAAATATATATATATATATATATATATATATATATATATATATATATATATATATATATATATATATATATACACAGGTAATAATTTGTTTGTATATAATCCAGGTGAATCCTATTAATACAATATAAAATATTAAATATTCAATATTAGAAATGATTCTCACATAGATCCTAATGTTTAATTAAACAGAGGTTTTATCTTTTTATTTAATATAGCTTTATTTTTGTTAATAGATTTAAGAAGGATTTCTTTAAGTGTGAACTACCTTCTGATTACTACTGTGTATAAAATAAATAGGTCATTTCTTTCTCACTTTTTCTCCTCCCAACCAACCCTCATATCCAAACTACACTACTCCCTTGTTTTTATTTGCTCTCTTTTTCTTTTTCCATTTTTTTCCCCTTCTTTCTTTCCTTCCCTGTCTAGCCATTTTAATTTCAATAATTTATCATCCATTGACTGGTTTGAAAATCCTTGTAAATTTTATTTCAATTTACAAGGTGAAAATGATCATTAATGTAATGTAATCTTAATTCCTATTGTATGATATATATATATATATATATATATATATATATATATATATATATATATATATATGTATATATGTGTGTGTGTGTATAGAAAATACGTTAAAAGAACCGTTAGATTAATAATCCAAAGTTCTTTAGTATTTTTGTTTTTATTTTTAAAAAACAGTGCTCGATACAACAGTAGAGCCTTTATTATAATTATTTTTTTAAAAAATATGATTCCATCGCTACATAAGAGTTCTAATGTTTCAAAAACAGAACCTAAAATCTTCAATTTCATTTAGAGAAATTAAATTAAAGCAGCTAGTTCTGTTTCATCCTCAAGAGAATTTTGGAATAACTAATTTTGAAATTTACAGAGTTTTATAAGCATATACATTTGTAATATTAATTTCTATGGAGATGGAGAAAACTAATCATTTTAATAAGGGGTGGTAGTGTATTCATTTTCACTGACAACTATTGTATCAACATATTAGTTACTTTAGAAAAGAGGTTAAGTCAAAGTAGGGTTGTGGTGCCTTTTTTCAAATGAATGATGATATCTGTTCAACGCATATCGTCTGGTCTATTTTAACGACAGAAATTTTTGGCACTTTTGTTATGCTGTTAAATGTGTATTTGTATACATAAAGATTTTTTTCTAAAAGGTTTGTTTGTATATGAATACATCATAGTGAACTACAATTTGTTTTTTTGCTGACGAGGTTATTTTTAGCTTATGATTGGATTAAGTTTTTAAACCTATTGCTTTAATTGAACTTGTTTATAGACATTGAAATATATATATATATATATATATATATATATGCTAGCTGTGGAGTCCGGCATTGCCCGGGGATGTAACAGTAAGAGATAGATCAAGTATCAACCATCATAAAGACTGAAAAATAAAATTGACAAAGATTATTGTTTAAGGTTGATGCACACGCATGTCTTAATTATTTTTTTTTGTTTTTTTTTACGAATTGGTCAAACCCAAACTCAAACAAAAACATTGTTTTCAATCATTATGAGTCTACCGATTGAATAGAATTTTATTATAAACAATTGTCTTGTAAATGGAATTTTTAAAGCATTCTGAATGTAAAAATAAAGAAAAAAGTGTGCAAGACAATAAGAAACACTACCTGCCAAAAAAAAAAGTGAAGTTTTGTTGAAATCGGTTGAAAAATGTAGGAAATCATATATAAACAAACACACACACACACACACACACACACAAACAACCTGGGTTTAATAATAAGTATAACTCGATATGAGTTGTCCCCCTTTCATTCTCGTGATGCCTCTTAATCGTGTTTTCAAATTGATTTCATGCAAAAACAATTGTATTTTTCCAATTTTTGGCACTGTCAGAAACACCGCAAGGTAAATTTACGTAGTCCTGTGAAGTTTTGTTGAAATCGGTTGAAAAATGTAGGAAATCCGATCCAATATATAAACGTACACACACACACACACACACACACAACCTGGGTTTAAGTAAGATATATATATATTTACCTATGCTCTATCTCTGATATGGAACACTTTATCCCCTAAATATAGCACATCTTAAAACTATATTTCTTCATATGTGTATATATATATATATATATATATATATATACAAAGAATAATCACACATAGAATTAATCAGAAGTATCAATGCGATTATTGGCGACATCCATCGCTAGAAAACATAATATATGCATTAAAATCCTGTTCATCCATATACTTAGTTCATGACATAAAAACTGAATACACTTGTAAAAATAGAATACGTGGATTTAACACATCACAAGAAATATTTAAATAAAATTCTCACTAAAAAAATTTTGAAAAACTTAGCGTTATGTCTTTGCACGTTCCGATATCTTACAAACCGTCAATAATAGCAGATATTCAAAAAACATCTTTCGGTCGACATACAGGTATATCGTCTCAAGTTTTTGATTTTATAAGGAAAAAAAAACACATGCCTGATGATGGATGGAAGACTGTCCGTAAGTACTAGCATTTTAACATCAAATAAACTGAAAACTACAGACAACAAGTTTTTCTTCAAGGATCAAAACTCGCACTATGGATGAACAGGATTTTAATGCATATATTATGTTTTCTAGCGATGGATGTCGCCAATAATCGCATTGATACTTCTGATTAATTCTATGTGTGATTATTCTTTGTATGTAAATCATATGCTGCCTAATGTTTTATATATATATATATATATATATATATATATATATATTATGAGTGCATTATAAATATCAATATTCAAATTATTTAATGTTTTCAGTCTGCACCTTGCATTGAGTATAGTTATGTTACTGGTGGGGAACAAAATCTATATTTATTAGTAGTATAAATTTTATCTCTGTTATTATACATTATATATATATATATATATATATGAAGAGAGAAAAAGAGAGAGAGACCAAAGAAAGACTCAGTGTGACCATAGGAATCAACATTGCATGGTTACTGTCATTTTTATGCATCAATATGATCTTGGTCTGAAGATTGCAGTGAAGAGTGAGACTGACAGATGCCATGCAGTATTGATTCATATATCCATACTGTCTATATCTGATAAATAACACTCTATCTCCTATAAATGCAGAATATATATATATATATATATATATATATATATATATATATATATATATATTATAGCAAATGGATTAAATTTCACAAATTTTTAAATTTTATTTGTTTAAATATTATTTTTAAATGGATAATATTCATATCTGAGTAGATGCACTGTTTTTATTTATTTATTAAACTGTATATTTATTTATTTACATCTACCAGACTGAATAGTCAAGAAATCTTGTTAAAAAAATATGCATCCTCTGGCTGTGTTTGAACCTGTGTTCCCTGGGGGAAATCTTCATTAGATTTGATATGCCCAAGACCAACTCATAGGAACTCCTGATGAAAGAAAGCCTGAGTAGTGCTTTTAAACACATACTTTCCCAGTTCTCGAAATATATGTATCTGCTCTGTTTGGACCTTAATGTAAACAAAGACAATTTTATAGGAAATGGATTAAATCCATTTAAAAATAATGTCTAAACTAATAAAATTAAAAAATCAGTTGGATTTACTCCATTTCCTATAAAATTGTCTTTGTTTATGTTGGGATACATTGACAATATCATGTAGTCATCCATCATTAGCAGAAGATCTTTGTCAGACAAGTGGGCTAATCCCAGAAAAATATATTGCTTAAAATTTGGTATATCTATGAGGAAAGTGTGCTCAGTATTGGTGAGTGTTTATTGATATGGATAGCATGGGCATAGGAATCAACATTGCATGGTGACTGGGAGTTTTATGCCTCAAGCATTGTCTGTTGAATATAACAGACAATATTGATAGCCCTCTTTGTTCTTTTTTAAATTACTACATGGCTCATCTAGAAAATAAAATATTGAATGAAACAGCTAAACTAAACATATATATTGTATACATTGAATATATTTTCATTTTAGCAAAGAATGTAATTGATATCAAGAAAGTAAAAGACATATTTGAATTTAATTCTTTTCTTAACTTTATATACAAACTAGATATTATTAAAAAAAATCCCCATCTTTAGAGTCTTTATCAGTTTATTTCTTAACTTATAATAGTCATAATTTTATTATCTTTCTATACAAAAAAACCCTGTCCTTTTAACTTTTGTCTTTTTAACTACAAGTGTGAATATTTTTGCCAATATAAAAGAGCCATTACAAAAATTTTAATAAATAAAATCAACTTAATCTTTTCTAAATATTTTTCTAAATAATTAAGCAATATTAAACAAATATTTCTACTAACTTTCTGAAATATATAATGAATGAACAAGTTTTAAAAAAGATTAATAACTCTTTGTAACAGTGCTGAATACAGAAACAACAACATTAATTTATTTTGTAATTAGATACTAGACTCTGGTCATTTAATGTTTGGATGTATACCCATATACCATTGTATCATCAGCATAGATATTCACAAAAGATTGGAGTATATTTTTAGGTGGATCATTAATGTGAATTAGAAAGAGAGTTGAATCAAGAAGCAAGCATTGAGAGACATCTGTGTTGATCACTTTGAGTTTGGAGGACTGACTGTCAAAGATTACCTTCAGGCACCTACCTGTTGATAATTGATAAGACTCTTCTAGTGATTTCATAGCTGGAGAGTTTGTGCAGCAACTTCCTATCTCACATCTTTTCAAAGGCCTTTGAAGTATCTAATGCAATTGTCCTTGAGATGTATTTGCTGACTATTGCCTCAGTGATTCTCTGAGTAATGACAGTTAGAATTGAGCTGATCATAATCTATATTACTTGTTGCTCATGTGGTTGTCCCTATTGAGGTGATTAGTAATCTCTTTGTTGATTAGAGCTTCAAAAAGTTTGCTAATGACACTGAGGAAGCTGATGAGTCAATAATGAGACAGGGATGAGTGCACACCTGCATTCTTGAAAACAGAGCATATACTTGACACCTTCCACAGACTTGGGAAGAATTTTTTCTTCAAGCACTGGTTAAATAGTTTTGCTAAGATGGGGGATAACTCAGGGCTAATGTTCTTAAGGAGAACTACTGGGATTTTATCTGGACTGGTAGCTTTCTTAGGATCAAAGCTTTTGATAAGTCTTGAAACTTCTTGAGCTGTGATAAAATATTACTAAATTTGTGCTCTGTGAAGTTGGGAAGTTGGGAAAGGGGATGGCCTTTGTCCTCTAATGTGAAGTTAGAAACAAAGATCATTGTGAAGATTAATCTGATGAGTATGAGATAATTTCAGGGCCATTTAATGATGGTAAGCACTGATGCTTAGCCTCTACTGAGAATTTGGTTGGAGATTATCCAGAACTCCCAAGATCCAAGCTGTTTGCTTTTGACATTGGCCTGGAATGCTTGTGTATCTTCATTTTGCATTTTCTAGAGCTTTCTTGCAATGGTTTACAGACAGTTATGAATACAGCAAGTGTATTACTATACAATTCCCTGTGACAAAAATTGTAGTAGTGGCTATTGTGAGCTATGGCTGCAGCACATTCAGGAGTGAATCAGGGCTGGCTGTTTGTTTTTTGCTGGAATATTTTTTGTGGGTATAAAACTCTCCATTCCAGAAAGGATATATTCAGAGGTGAGGGCTGCATTTTTAGAGGCAGTATTTTTAAAGAAGGCTGAAAAAGGAGCTTTGTCATTTAAGCTGTCCCAGTTGGTTTTCATGTACTGAAAAATTTTTATATGGTGTATTTCTTATAATTTTTTGTCTAGTTACTGTGTGTTTGAATAAAAACAAAGAAAAGTTTCTTATTATGTTGGAGGTTTTTCATTTTTTGTAATAAACTATAAGTTTAATTTGTTTATTTTTTATATATATATATATATATATATATATATATATATATATATATATATAATATATATATATATATTATCTTACAGAAGAACAATTTAAAAATTATTTGGACATTTTTCCTGAAATTTCACATGTTGGCTTAATGGAATATTTTATTGAAAGCATTTAATTTTTCTTCTAATAGAAATGATTACTGAATGAGAAAGTTTGAAAAGAGCATCTTTAAGCTGCTTTGGAACTGGTTTTAGTCTTTGTATTTTTTTTCAATAAAATACCAATTTGTAATTTTGCTATCTGTCTATATTTCTGAGATGAGATATTATGTACACTATTTACATTATTCAGACTATTGTTCTCATCTTTGTTGCCATATTTATTATAATGTTTTGGCCGTTGTACACTCCGGCCTTCTTCAGGTGGCTGGAAGTTCGAACTGAACCCTTTATTTCGCTCACCGGGGTAGACTGTTCTAGTTCCATGTACCATGTCTAATGGATGTCAGTTATCAGTTATCTCTTGTTAATTCCCCTCTCCAAGTTCTTCACACTCTTTGAACTCACACTCTTTGGGTCCTGTCACTGGATCTAACTAACGCCTTTATCCACTGTGCCATGTGTCCTTGAGGACATCTGGGTATGAATTTCTGGGCATTATAAACCTAATGTCTTCAGCAACCGTTTTTTACCAGTGCTCATATTGCAATCTTCATTGTTATTATTGCTTTTCTCTGGCACTCCTTATTACTGTTTCTTATATTGTATCCATTTCTATGCTTGGTCAGCTCAGAAGATTTTTGTGGCCTAGAATATGTGCTGATTCCTTAAGCTTACGAATTTTCCAATGATATTCTTTGTCTATGATTTCAACCTGATCCCACAAAGGGCGGTGATCTCTCTTTTCTTTCCATATGTGGTCAGCCACACCTGATTTTTCCACTTCCCCTCATGTTACAGCTTTCTGGTGTTCTTGAAGCCTTACCTTAAAGGGGGAAGCCTGTCTCCTCTTTATATTTCTTTCTGCAACTGCATAGGATGGCATACACACAGTCTTTAGTCATGTTCTCTTCTATGGGGGGGTCTTACTCAGGAGAGATATCTGCAAAGTGTCATCCAGCTTTTGAAGGTTGTCCTGATGTTATATGGACTGCAGATCCTTCGTATTTTTTTGATAACCCCTTCACATAAGACAGGCAGACTGTTTTCTGAATGTTGTTGTCTTCATCTTGTACCCGCCTATCCCAGTTTATTGGGGCTGCTGCCATGTACCCAGGGTAGTTGTTATGTTGTAGGGTACTACTTATACTGACCAATTCTTTATCTAATGTCTCTGGGTTGCCACTTATGACTTTTACTCGTTGTTGTAAGCAGTGAACGTTCCCTTTGTTTACGCTGTATGGATGGTGGGAGTTGAAATTGAGGTACTGTCCGGTGAATGTTGGTTTACAGTATACGGATGTCTTGAACCCATGCTCTGTTCGAGATATTAGAACATCCAGGAATGGGAGTATGTTGTTACTCTCTTTCTCCATCATGAATTGTATTGAAGGTCTTTTTATATATATATATATATATATATATATAAAAGACCTTCGATATATAAAAGACCTTCGATGTATATATATATATATATATATATATATATATATATATATATATATATATGCTCATTTCATTGAATACAACAGACAAGGTGCTTTTATTTAGTTTTTTATAAAACTTCTCATGCGATCTAATAATTTTTTCTTTTCAAATAAATTATATAAAAACTATCTGATTGGTCTTTTTATCTGAGCACTTTCATCTATATATTTAGCCATTTTCAAGGATTAAAGAACATCCAGACAGTTTTTATATAAGTTATCATTTGAAAAGAAAAAAATTATTAGATCACATGAGAAATTGTATAAAAAACTAAATAAAAGCACCTTGTCTGTCATATTCAATGAAATGTGCATGAAAGAAGGATTGCTGCCTACACACACACACACACACACACACATATATATAATGTGAAAGCCAATGTTCAGGAGGACTATTTTTGGAAGAAAATGTTCAAGAGAATCATTTTAGGGAGGAAATATTTGGGAGTGCTATTTATGAGACCCAATGTTTAGGTACACTATTTTGAGGGTACCAGTATTCAGTTAGTGCATCTTAATACTGGCTTTTTGAATTAGTGCTGAGGAGGACTATTGATTAAGTTGGCTAATATTGGGATCCACTATTCAGGAAGGCTATATTTTGGATAGACAGTTTAGGTGTACTACATTTGGGAGCCATTTTTTATTTTTGGAGAGTCAGTGTTCAGGAGGATTCTTTTGGAAGCCAGTGTTTAATTACACATTTTTTAGGAGTTACTGTTAAGGAAGACTGTTTTTGGGAGCTAGTGTATTAGTGTACTATTGACTGTGACCTGTTATTCAAGAGGTGCTATTTTGGGGAAGTAGTGATAATGCTGTATAATATTGGGAGCTAATATTCAGTAAAAATATTTTTGGCAATTAGCATTCAGGAGGTCTATTTTTGGGAGCCAGTGTTCAAGTGGACTATTTTTGGGAGTTGCTGTTCAGGTGATCTATTTTACTGAACCAGTATTTAAGTGGACTAGTTTTAGATGTTAGTGTTTACAGTATTAACATTCACAAGTATTCAGAAGGACTGTTTTTGGGAGTCAGTGATTAGGCTAGCTAATATTGGGAGCAATATACAGTAGGAGTTGGGGAGTCAATGTTATAGAGGTCTATTTTGGGGAGCAAATATTTAAGTTTATTATTTTTGTAAGCCATTGATTAGGTGCACTATTTTATCTGACCAAGTGTATGTCTAATTTAGTGGGTCAGCGGTTTGGTGAACTGTTTTTGAAAGTCAGTGTTTAGGTTCATTATTTTTAGAGAGTGACTATTCAGCAGTGTTATTTTGGAACAAGAGATTAGGTTGGATAATTGGATGCCAGCTTTCAGGGGGAATATTTTGGTAACAAATGATTGCTAGGACTATTTTTGGGAGCTGGCGTTAAAGAGAACTATTTTTGAGAATCAGTGTTTAGGTAGATTATTTTTGGGAATTATTATTGAAATTAACCATTTTTGACCGCTAGTGTTTACATTCATTATTTTTGGGAATTAGTGTTTATATACACTTTTTTTTGGTGTGGGGCAAATTCTCAGACGGGCCATTTTTAGAAATCAGTGATTAGATTAGCTAATATTGTAAGTGGATATTTGGAAGAAGTCTTTTTTAGGAGGACTATTTTGGGGAGCCAGCATTTAGATGCACTATATGGGGAGCAATTTTTTAGGCACACTATTTATTTGGTGCTGTGTTATAGTGGTCTATTTGTGGGAGCCAGTGTTCAGGGGAAAGTTTTTGAGAATCTGTATTTTGGCATACCATTTTTGGGAGCTAATGTTAATGTCACTATTTTGAAGCCAGTGTTAAAAAGGACTTTTTCTGGAATCAGTATTTAGGTCCACTATTTCTATGAGTCAGTGATTAGTTTGACTAATATTGAGAACCAATATACAGGAATAATACTTTTGGGAAGAAGCATTTAGGAGGGTGACTTTTGGTGCCTACTAGTAAATATTAGTATTATTATTAATTCACAGTATTTTTGTTAATTTTTTAATCCCAATCCACTTAAGGATTACATAAGAGCTGTAAAACAAAAAATATCTGTGTGTTGGGCTGAATTAATTTGAAATTGCTAATAAGGAAAATACTTTTTCTATAAAATTCCCAAACAACATAAGAGTAGAAAAAATTAGGTTATAAACTTCAATTTATTTGAGCTATTTTTGTGATGAGTTACTTTTCTTTCTAGTTAATTCTATCCCAATAAAATGCAATGAAATATTAGCCTTCTTTCCTACTGTTTATCACTGAAACCAGATCTGTGAGAAGTTTGCATTGTTTTTTTTACTTTGCATTGATTCTTTCTTTCTTTTTCCTTTTTTGTCCTTCTCCCATTTTCCTTGTGCAGGGTTCTATTTTTATTATTTCACTCATTTTTGCTTTTTAACTTCTTGTGATTTTTTTGGCTTGGCATTTACATCTTTTCCTTTTCTCTTTGTTTCTTTCTTCATTTGTATAGGTATGTGTATGTGTTTGAGTGTGTATGTGTGTGCATTCTGTTGTATCTTTCTATCTTTCTTTGTTTATATTTAAGTTACAGTGCAAAATATATCTGTAAAGACAATATAAATAAAAGTTTTCCTCTTGTTTTTTCTTTTATTCTTAAGTTAGTATATATATATATATATATATATATATATATATATATATATATATATATATATATATATATTAAAGAGAAGAGGAAACTGCAAACGTTTTTGGTTATAATGTGGATTTTTTAAAATATTAACCTCATCCAAATTTATCCAACAAACAATACAGAGGATCACAAAATGCAACAAAAAAAGATGTGGGGTTTGTGATACCATTATAGAAGGAAACTACACTTTTGAAAACCTTACAATGGCATTCACAATAAATAAAAATTTAAACTGCAACAACTCCAAAAATGTGATTTATGCACTCAAGTTCACAAAATGCAACAAGTCCTATATAGGTATCAACCAAGCACTAAACAACAGAGTTTCCCTTGATAAATGCAACATTAAATTACCAGACAACAGAAAACTCTTTGTATCATATCACATCTACAAATGTAATCAAGGTAAATTTAAAATTATACCAATATATCAAACAGACAATTATTCTTACCTACAAATATAAAAAGAAAACTTCATAAACAAATTTAAACCAGCACTGAACAGATAACCCCACACACATAAGCACACAACATATACATATAATGGCCAAAAACACTGGTCCGACCACACACACAAGTATCTATGAAGAACAAAAACAAATATAGATACACATACTGGCAAAAATAAACACAGTAGACTACACATAAACACATTCACAAACACTATACAGCATAAAAAATGTGTGTATATATATATATATGTGTCTTTATATATATATATATATATATATATATATATATACTCACTAATTCCTTATAATAAAATAGTATATATGTATGGAGAAGGAATATGGATACTCATACTAGTAAAAATACACATGCACACACAAAAATAGAGATAGGTCTAAGAAGATATAGGGGTCATAAAAAGATAAGAATGAACACCTCCTTCCTTCCCCACTTACTTGACCAATCCTGATTGTTTTATTACCCTTAAGTCCAAAAAAAATTTTGGATTACTACAACACACAAAAGACAATGGTAAAACATTGGAAAACATAAGGAAAATTAATTCTATTAATAATATGTGGAAATAACCACTCTTTGCTGGATGAAGGATGCAAGAACGGAAAATGTGTAAAAAAAATATGGAAAAGTATAATATATATATTTTAAAAAATCCACATTATAACCAAAAAAAAACGTTTATAGTTTTCTCTTCTCTTTAAAATATATACTTTACTCTTATTGGAACAACTATAACCTCTCCTTTTATATATATATATATATATATATATATATATATATATATATATATATATATATATATATATATATATATATATAGAGAGAGAGAGTAAATGTGTGTGTGTGTAATACATTTCACATAGTGCAACAATACTGAAAAACTTATCCTAAGCAGCAGTTCTGGAGAATGATGCCTTGACTATATATGAAATGCACAGATACTACACTCTGATCCTGTATTTACTCACCCCCACCTCCACAGTGGCAAGGTTTTTTTTTAATGTGTGGTGCTCATACATATACATACAGGTTAAGAACAAAAACTAACTAGTCTCCATGACCATTGTTACAATGGCATCATAATCCACCAAATCTTTTCTCTTTAGTGCAACAAAGGAGGTATTGCTTCATGGTTGGAATCTTCAGGATTGGACATCCTTCAAACTTTTTCATGAACTGCCCAAAGAGATAAACATAGCAGAGAGGTTAAGAGCAGATACTATACACTGATCCCAGCATAAATTCCAGGGAGTATGCACACTGATCCTAGGCAAAGGACCAGAGTGTACAACTTTGATTCTAGGTGCAGTGTATAGTTACATAATCTTTTGGCAGATACAAGGAAGTCAAAGAAAATAGTATATATATATATATATATATATATATATATATATACTATTTTCTTTGATTTCAACAGATGGATAAAACAAAAATATAAAAATGTTTGTAATATCTCAACAACTCAAAGTGGAAGCTTATGAATCATTATTTAACTAATAGAGCTTTTGCACTGAAATTTTATTTTAGTGGATGGTTACAAGCAAGAGGGGAGATGGGATGTACTTATTTTATTACCACAATATTGATCTGGGAGTTAGTGATTTTTTTAAGTTATTTAAAAAAATGAATGGGATAAATAGAAGTGATTGAAATGAATTGTGGATATTGAAGCATGGTTGTGGTTTAAACAGCTAATATTTATCAGTTGAATTATGAGTATTTTCATCAGCTGAGACCTTGTTCTTGATCTTCAATAAATCAACTAAGACAGTGAATCAAATATTGCCTATATGTCTATATAATGTGGCTTAGTTAATTGAAGTCATTTCATGATCAGAAAAAGACAGCAACTTTTAGGTTGACAATACTGAAATCATTTTCAGACTTACAGAAACAAATTTTTGTTGTACCTCCAAAATTTCACCAGATGTTTTAATCATTGCTAAACATAGATTGACACATGATGCCAAGGAGAGGATCAACACATGCACCCAAATTTTACAAGAATTCTTCCTGCATGCAGACACATGTGTAAACACTATATGTGATTAGAATGAAAAATAAAGAACCAATCAAATTACTCAAATTTATTTATCAGGGCCCTTAATCTTGAGTCATCAAGAGAGGATAAAAAGTTAAAGTCAGCAACTCAAATTGGAAGGGTTGGTCTATTGCTTTGCTGACAATCAAAGAAATACTATTCTGTGCTATTCAATTTCTACTGGCATGCTGACCCCTCAAAGAAACACAGATAAGACATTTTACTTTCTTCTACTTCTGTTATGTATGTATTCACTGTCTATACCATGCATTATAGACAATTACAATTCCAGTGCTAGGAAAGATTTTTATTTCACTTTAATCATTTCTTCTTTTTACAAACTTTAATTCATTCACAAACAAGTTCATCCACTTTTGTATTCTTTCAATGTTTTTTGTATTTCAATTGTTTGAATGTACAGGGTGCATGAGGGTATTTAAGGACACATTGGAGACCATAAGAAAAACAACCATATCTTACAAACAACAATTAAAACATTTGTTTCATCTCATGTATTAGCAGATAGTTGGTCATTGATGATCTGAAAAGATAAAAGCACATTAATTTATTATCACATAATTGCAGGTGCACAATCACATGTCCTCAAATACCTTACACACACTGTATACATTTATTGTTACCATTTCACCTCAGATCTTGTGCCTTATTCTGAATGTGTACACATGTTGCTCAAGTGAATTAACAAATGAGTGTCCACAACATCTTTATCAGTTGCTTTTTGGGGGGAGGGTGGCAGGGGGAATGTTTGTGTTTCTGCTGACTAAAAAAAATGATACTAGTTGAAGTTAAATTATGAAAAAATTGAATCTTATGAAATCTCTGAGCATCAAGTTTTCCAAGCCCTCTTTCCTCATTATTCTTCTTGATGTTAAGTATAAGTTTTCATTTTGTTTCCATTTTTGCTAAAACTTTGCTGTTTCTCACATGTTTGGTCTATGGTATTCTCAACATCCTCCTGTGGAATCACATTTTTGTTGTTTCAAGTCTCTTCTTCATCTCTGAGGAGATTGTCCAGAATTCACTGTCATACAGAAGGACTGATATTAAAAGTTCAGTACTCTTTTCTTTGTTTCTAATGAAATTTTTCTGATTTTTAATACTTTGCTTAGCTTTTGAAAGGTGTCTTTCACTATACCATTGCATCTTCGGATTTCAGTGTTACACATTCCATACTCTTTTAAAACATTTTCTAGATATTTAAATTGCTGTACTTGTTTGATTTTGGTACCTCCAATTTGTAATTTGCATGTTGGGATGTTCACTTTCCTAACAGCCATTCATTCTGTCTTCATGTAATTGATCTTTAGTCCTTTCTTCTTACTTTCCTTCACTACTTTCTGTATGAGTTCTTATAGTTTCCTTTCTTTGTCTGCTATTAACACTGTGTCATCTGCATATCTTATGTTGTTTAGATTGTAGCTGTTAGTGATGAATCCTGGTAGAACTTATAATTCTCTCAGAATCACTGCATAGGTTGAATAAATCCAGTGAGAAGACACAGCCTTGTCTCACACCACTTTCTATTTTTGTATATTTACTGGATTCATTTTCTATCCATATGCAGGTGATTTGCTGCCAAGTATTGATTCTGGATTATTCTAATATCCTTTCCAAATATGTCACAGTTACCTAGCAGTTCTAAGTGTTTATTGTGATGTATTTTGTCAAATGCTTTTTCATAATCTATAAAACCAGTTATACATCATTCTGCATTTGTATTGCTCTTTCTGATATCATTCTGAGCATAAATATCACATTCCTTGATCCAGTGTTTTTAATGAACCTGCACTGTTCTTGCCCTATTTCCTGTCTGATTCTGCTGCATGTCCTATTCATCAGAATTCAAAAGACAGCTTTTTGTCATATGGCTCATTAGTCTGATTGTCCAATGGAGTTCACATTCTTTTACACCTGGCTTCTTTGGCAGTCCTATGAAAATGGATCTATTTAGATCTTCCAGCATATCTTTATGCGTATTTTATTTATTATATCTCTAACTTATCAATGCTGGAATCGTCTAAGTCTGCCAGCATATATATTACAATTCAGTCTAGTCTTGTTGCTTTGTTTCTGCTCAATTTAATCAGTGCTGATTTCACTTCAGATTTTAATATTTCTGGTCCTTCAATATTTCTGTGCATTGGCAACTGACCTCTCTCATTGTGGAATAGTTCTCCAATGTATTTGTTCCATCTCTGAAGTATTTCTCCTTTTTCTCATATCAGCGTCCCATCCTCAGAGTTAATGATCATGTTTTTGTCTTGTTAGTTATTTTATTTTTTAAAGCAGTTAATTTGCAGTGTAACACCTACACTCAGTTCACATAAAAAATTTCCAGAATACTTACACTTTTGTGTAATTGTACATGTTCCATTCAAATCTGGCTTGATAAATTTGATAAAATCTACTGTTTTGGAGTTATCGACAGTGAAAGTTTGGATTCAGTCATATCGCGTGCAGCCATTACTGGCGTTGTTTGTATACATTCGCTGCAGAATAGCTGTCAGTGTAGGTATCATTACATAAACTGAGCATGTGTACGTAAATAGTTTTTGTGCACAGTAATTGAGACAAATTTAGACAAGAAAGATCAGTTCTGAGCTTAGCTTTCTGTAGTCTTCTGTGTTTAGCTTTCCACAGCAAATGTATGCAAACAACATGAGTAATAGCTGCCACCAACAATGCAATTGAATCCCAAATTTCACTATTGATAACTCCAAGATGGTAGATTTTATCAAATTTATCAAACCAGATTCGAATGGAGCATGTACAATTACACAAAAGTGTAAGTATTCTGGAAATTTTTAATACACTGACTTACCCATATATACACACACATATCTATGTTTTAACTTAGTTAAGTTCTAAACTGTTGTGGAGTACCAGAGCACCCACACAAAATGGACTGATCTAAAAAGATAAATAGCATGCTCTTTTACTGAGATTGTGGAAGATGAACAGAACTGAGGTGAAGTTCACGATTAACTGTTATTCCAGTAGACTATGTTCTCAACTGTTATTACTGCATTATTCTTCAGAATTAATTTCTACTACTTTTTGTATGTGTATTGACTTATCCATTTCACGATACAAAATTTGGCGACAAGGGATTCAAAATTTACAGCAGATACCAACATTTGACAATGAAAAATTTGGATGTTAATACCAACATGGACCAAGGTTTGAGTGTAAAAATTTATAGCCATATACCAAGAAATTATTTGGCGACTACTCAGCTTCAGATTAATTCCAAGTCAGATGTGTAAAAACAAGTAAGAATTTTGTCTCATTGCTCAGTTAAATTTTGTCAGACAGACCTTGGCAAAGGCTGTATATTGATTTTGCAGGTTCAATAAAGGGTCAATACTATTTGATTGTGGTTGACAGTTTTTCAAAATGGCCAGAGGTGATAAAATTTTAAAATCCTTTGTGTAGTGGTATGATAAAATTTTTGCATGAACAAGGTTTGGTGTTCCAAATATGATTTTGTCAGACAATGGCACACAATTTACGGCAAAAGAGTTAAAAAATTTTCCTAATTTTTTTCAATTGTACATCTCATCTGACTACTACACCATATAGGTACAGTAAAGAGTTCTGGAATGATAAACACATAGGGAGATTGATGTACATGATTAAAGACCCAAAAAAGACAGTTAAGGGACATCACAACCAGAATGAAGAGCCGATGAAGATTATTTATGACCTATTTGAGGTACCAAAGCCTTTAGTAGTCCAGAGCAAGAGACGTTTGAGTAAACAAAAAAGGAAATTGCTAGGGATTATACAATAAACCCAAAAAGACAAAAATACGACTTCCAGAGGAAATAGTAAATCAAAAAAGAGGGATGTTGTGGAGTACCAGTGCACCCCCCACCCTCTTCAAAATGGACTGATCTAAAAAGATAAATAGCATGATCTCTTACTGAGAGAGTGGAAGCTGAACAGAACTGAGGTGAAATTCACGATTAACTGTTATTCCAGAAGACTGTGTTCTTGACTGTATGTACCGTATTATTCTACTACATTTTATATGTGTATCGACTTATCCATTTTATGATACAACATAAACAATATTATTTTTTTTTTTAAATTCAAAGTCACTTCTTACCTTGATCTTCTTGAGTTAATAGTGAAAGAGGAGTTCACTATTCAATTTTCGATCAGAGTCAAAAAGTTTCATAAATTTGAATTTAAAAATAAAAATTTATATTTTTTTCCTAACCCTTCATGCTTTTTGGTAGGAGAGGAGAAATCATATTGATGAATGTAAATTATTTTTAATAAAACCTGTTGGTAACAAATCATGTCCAAACAAAATTCAAAAGCTGAAACTTGCAGATTAATAAATTGTTAAATATTATATGCTATTAAATTTTATCATTTTTATCTAAATTATAAGTTAATTAAATTTTATTTTAAGTTGGAATCCATTAAGTAGAGATATCATATTTTATTAATAATTTTCAATTAAAAGTTGTTTTTATATTGTCTGAAATTAATTAATAGAATATGTTCTAATAATATGATCACTATATATTTTGAATCTGTATAATTTACTCATTTTACAAATTCTTCATTTAATGAAATTTTTTAAGTTTTTCTTTATAAACAAGATAATTTCTTCTTTTTGTTACAATCCTAACAAACCCAATTTTTATTTCTTAAATTATGGAAAGCCACTTCCATTAGCATGGCTGTTGCTAACTTCCAGTAGAGTTACTCATTGCACCTTCTCAGACTTTGTTTTCCACTGAGATGAAGAGGAAATATCATATTGAATTAATTGCTAAGTTTGCAGCTAGGAAAATTCATACAATATGTTGTGTTAGACAATTTTTCTCAACAGAATTCATCTTACATATTTATAAGTTTACCATTCAATCCTTGCTTTGAATATTGCTGCCACATCTGATCTCGTGCTCCTGCTATATATTTAGAGATTTTTGATAAAATCCAAAGAATTTGCAGTGTTATTGATTCTGACCTAGCATCTCAGCTTCAGTTACATTCACACCGCTGTAATATAGCTTTCCTGTGCTTTTTTTCTATAATAAATACTTTTATGGCAATTGTTTCGATGAACTTTCCTCTATAGTATCTAGACTTTAAGAATTTAAGTGCAGTATTAGATTGGCAACAAAATCTCATCATTTATAGTTGAAATGGTGAGATGTAATAAGTTCTATGGTAACAGTTTCTTCTATCACACTTCTCATTTGTGGAACTCTCTTCTGGCTTCTTGTGTCTCAGTCAAGTTTTATTTTCAAAAATTTAAATACAATATCAATTATCTTCTGTCTACTTGATTCTTGTTCTTCTATTGTTCTCTCTCCTTAATATTTTTTCTCCTCATATTCCCTCACACTCCTTGTGTCTTAGTGACTCTATTGCTTTGCTTGGGGGTTAAATGATTAAAAAAAACTTACAGCAATGATTAATACTTTTTGTTGTAATCCTAACAATTCTACTTGACCTAAATTAAAGTAACTTTTTTCATGAGAACAAACAAAAAATTCATTTATTTTCCAAAGTAAGCAATACTTATATTTCTACTTTATTTTGACAAAGGGTCTAAGGGATATATTTTTTGTTGAAATGTTTAGACAATTTGTTATTTCAAAATAGCTATATCTCATTCATTGAAGTTGGGCACCTTTTACAATTAAAGGATTTAATGAAGATAGGAAAAATGAAGAGATTAAAAAAAAAAGTGCGTTTCAATTCAAATGCCTGTTTTATAAACTAGAAGAAAAAAACAATGATTGTGAATTTCATCATCTGACAGGATGACAAAGACTGGGATACTGGATTGCAAATGCAAGGGGTAAACTTGATTCTTCATTTCCAAAGTCTGATTCATCTCCTCCCCTGTCTTCAGCTGTTCATAGAGACATTATATGTCAGATTTTATTATGCAAGTCAATGTTGTCACAATAAAGTCATTTACCTAAGATATAAAATTGTTTACTGAAGAATTTAAAGAATGCAGTTTTAATTAAAAGAGAAAATAATTTATATAGTCAATGCAAATGCATAAAAAAGCACAAATTTCTGAGTCCTCACCTACAAGTTCATGTCACCTCTATTAGCTCTTACAATGTTGCACATTTAAAAACAGCAGTAGGAATGTTGATCTTGGCTAGACACACTGGATACCAGAAATTAAAAATTTAAAGTTAAGCATACTTCTCTTGATGTGTAAATATAACCAACATTTGTTTATTTTTTGTTTTCTTCTCCACATACATATGAGCCCATAAATAAAAACATTATTTCATCTGAAGAAGTCATTTTGAAGAACGAAATACATAAGATTTTTCCATTTTGACATTCAACTACCCACCATCTGTCTGATATACAGAATTTTGTATATCATATTCTCCCAACAGAATTTTCATGATATATAATACTTATCCTTACATAAGCAATACAACCAGTCAGTTTCAGCTTATAATAATATCATTAAAAATATGGATAATAACTTCTTTTGAGGTAAACAAATTAAGTGTTGCATAACTTTTTATTTATAAATAAATTCGAGCTATTTTATCAAATATCAATCACTGATCACTAACTCAGCTAACCAGATAAGTCACTTGACCAAGAAATTACAATAATTCTCTGCATTTATCTTGACATCATCATCATCATCATCATCAATTTTGTAGAAGCATATAATTTTATATTTTAACCTAAAATATTACTTTCACCTGTCATTTTTCATTTTCTAAGTCATTGACTATTTCCATGAAAATCCCAACTTATGTAGATTTATATTCTTCAATAAAAATTATTGTTGAGAAATCAGTTTTCATGTACTTCTTCACCAAAAACTACGTTTAGTTTTGTGATGTTTACATAAAGGGGGCAGTTTGCTTTAATGTCTTTAGCCAATATCCTTTATATTTTGTATCTTTTCTCTCTGTTTTAGTAACATTACATTACCAGCTTCTTCAAATATTTTCTTGTTGGTCAATCCTATTTTCTTGCTTTCAAATTCTGTTCTGATAATATTGAACAAAGATTGCAGAAATTTAAATTTTAATCTGAAGGGGTCCTTTTAAATGATGCAATGCTTCACATAAGATTTTTCCATTTTGTCATTCAACGACCCACCCTTTGCCTGTTATATAGAGTTTATATATCATATTATCTCAATAAAATTGTTATCAACCAATTAATATTGGTAAAATCCTCAGGCTGTCCTGATATATGATCAATGCATACTGTTGGTTTTAGTTTATAATAATATCATTAAAAATATTGATAAGTTGAAATTGATATTGTGTACTTATATCAATATATCATGAACATTTCAGTAACATTGATTAATTAGTACCAATTCTATTGTGAAAACATTGCCTTCCATATTACAAATATTTGGTCCTCAGGGGAAAGATACTTCACCAGATTTTGTATATCCCTTAACTTGGCTACCTTTACTGGGAATAGGTCCTAGTAAAGAAGATGATTTGGATAAGGAATCTGACTTTTAACCAAACAAAACTTATTAGTCATGGTACCAGTTTCTGACACAAGAATGCCATACTTATTTGACTTGAAATTAAACAGCTTGTATTTTGTGATTGAAAATTTCTCTCCATCTTTGATCATGGACATTTTTCAAATGAAGTAATTTTTAAGAAAAGCCTTAAAATCTCACATATCCCTTTGAATCAATAATTTCACCTCAAATGACTCAGCTGTCATCTCATCCCAAAGCTGTTAAGATCTCAAGAGTTTCTCTTCTCTTTTGATCTTTTTCTATCTGGCCAAACACTCTGCTGAGGGAAAATCTATTCATTGTGATTGATGATTTGATGATAGTTCAGTGTTTGATTGGTGATGATGGAATGTAAATAATTTGGTTTTTGAGGCATTGAATGTAACCAGCCAGTTTTTCCCTCTTTGAGATATTAGAGCTAGATCAGAGGAGAGATGAACTGCTAATCTCTGGTCATGTAGAACTTTAAAGGTGCACCCATATACCATGTATTATCAGCATAGATATTCACAAATGATCTGAATATACTTTGAGGCAGATCATTTATACAAAGTAAAAAGAAGTTTGGTTTGAAAAGTGAGCCCTGAGGCATGCTTGCATTGATTGCTAGGGCCATGGAGGACTGGCTGTTAACAACTATCTTCAGAGACCTATCCATTAGGAAGGACTTTATAATTGAAAAGACTCCTCTAGTGATTCCATAGCTAGAGAGTTTATGCAGCAATCCTTTATGCCACACCTTGTCAAAGGGCTTTGAAATATCTAATGCTATAATCCTTGAGATGTATTTATTGTCTTGTGCCTCACTGATTCTGTGAGTAAATGGATCAGGCCAATCAAAACCTGTACCTGACAGAATGAATGTCAAAGATGAACAGCCAGAGTTGTCTTGAGAAAAATGCATCTCCATTTGGTAAATTCAGTATTTTGCATGAAATCAAAGCTTAAACAATCTGTATCCTCTATTTGTTTTGCCAGTTCTGAATATTCTTTCATCTTTTCATTGGCTTTTCTCTTCTACAAAGCCTTCTGGATTTCAAGGGCCTTTCTGGAAGCAGTATTTTCCTCAATCCTAATCTTGTGTTTGTAGTAGAGTTTCAACTCCTGAAGGTGGACTATTCTACAATTCAGTCCATCTTATATGAAATTGGGCCCTTTTCTTTCACATTTATTAAGCTGTTGCCTTGTTTTATATAGGTTAATATTAAGCTGAATAACAGAAAAAGTATACAGTTGGACCCTTTGCAAACTCAGTGATTCAATTTTTCATTCTTAGATTATATAAAGATTGTTTTATATGGTGTAACATGGTCTTTCTACTGCTTTATTTTTCACTTTGCTGTAATAATCCAAGTACAATAGATATAAATATGTATAAAGATACAGAGAGATAAATTAAAAAAGTTTGCCAGTTGGAATGTATTAGCAGAAAAGCCTCTCTTTCTAAAACTGTTTTATCTGTAATAACTAATTATGTATGTATATAGATTGAAACAAAAGAAGTTTTAAGAGGCAACTGGGAATGTGAGTAAATGTAAAAAAACTTATTTGACGATGAAGCAGTCAAAGGACAATCTATTGTGTTAATGACCTAAAAAGAAAAACAAAAAGATTTAATTTAATAACACAGGAAGTCCTTCTGCTGACAAAGTGGACAACAGGTCAAGCAGGCTTCTCAGATTTCACTACCCCACCACCTCCAACAATTTTTTCTCTCCTCTTTTCTGATATCCAGTGCACTGACATCCTCTTTTTTGGTACATAGTGGGAGAGGGATCCCTGTCAGTCAACAGTGAAAAAAAAGAAAAAGTTGAAGGAGAAATAGTAAAAGATAATGAGTGAGTTAGTGAGGGAATGACAGAAAGTGTGAAGAAGAATAAGTGAGAAGATATATAGAAGACAAAGATAGAGAGATAGATAGATAGAAAGAGAGAGAGAAAGAGAGAGAGAGAGAGAGAGAGAGAATGATAAGAAGAAAGAAATCTATAGACAAAATTGAAGACAGTGAGGTAAAAGGATAGTAGAGAGAAATGGATGGTTAGGGAATGGAGTGAGAGATACATTTCTCTCTATTTATCTCTTTCCCTCTCTCTAGCTCTTCTTCTTTCCAACTATTAATTTCTATCTCTACTTTCATTTTACTTCACTGTCTTCTTTTTTCTATATATTTCTTTCTTATCATTTTCTCTTTCTATTCATATCTAGTCTGTATTTCTTCTGGCACTTCTTCACACCTTCTCTCACTCATTCATCTTTTCTCTATTTATGCGCGCACACACACACACACACACACACACACACACACACACACACACACACACACACACACACACACACACACACAGATAGATAGAAGAAAGGGAGATAAGTGGAAGTGGAGAACTTGATAACAAGATAAAGGAAAGAAAGAAAGAGAAAGTAGAAAGGATAGACAGACAGACAGGCACAAAAGACAGAGAAGTGGGAGGAAAACCTACTGACAAAGAGAGAAATAAAGACAGGAAAGAGGAAAATTAGATAGAGAGAGAGGGAGGAAGGGAAGGAATAAAGACATAAAAGTTCAACAGTAAGTGAGGGGTAAATTTAATGTGAGACAAGGGAATGGCTATTGAGGTTCTGTCCCTTAAGTGGTTTTCAATGAATCATTCCAATGCCTATAAATGAAGACCTGAAAATATTTAATTTCTGAAACTCAACCATCCACCCACTCATATTACTACCCTTCCACCTAACCATCTACTCCATTACCCATCAGATCTTCCTCCCACTATTCTTTCAAACTAGTTTGCCTAGAGGCAAGTTTTGCTATTTTTTTTTCTATTGACTTTTGTAATACTTTCTTTTCTTTTTCTTTATTCATTTTTCTGTTTCTTCTTCCTTTTATATTTTTTTTCATTTTTCCATACTTTCTTTTTCTTCTTTTTTTTTCCTTTTATCTTCCTTTTGTTCTTGTTATCTTTATATTTTCTTCTCTTGCTTTTACTTCTTTTTTTCCCTTTTTTTTCTTTTCCATTGATTTACATTTCCCACTTTTCATTTTTCATTTTCTTCATATTTTCACCTCTTCTGTTTATGCTTTATCTTTCTTCTTTTTTTCTCTATTTATATTCCAATTTTTTCTTTTCTTCATATTTTCTTTTTTCTTCTTTATTTTCTACTTTTTTCGATTTTCTTTTCATTTCTCTCTTCATATTTTTTTAAACTTTTTCTTTTTCTCTTCCTTTCCTTCATACACTCCTCTTTTCTTTTCTCTTCTTTTCACATATTAACCTTTTCTTTTTCTTCTTTCCGTCTCTCTTCCTCTTTTCCTACATTTCCTCTTTTTCATTTTCTTCTACTTTTTATATTTCTTTTCTTTTTCTTTACTTCATATTTTCCTCTCTTCTCTTTGCTTTTTATTCTTTTTCTTTAATTTCTTTTCCTTACTCCTTTTTATCCTTTTTCTTTAATAGCTTCCTCTTCCCTTCCTGTCTCCATCTTTCTTCTCTATCTCTTTTTTCTAATTTGCGTCTTATCTTTATCTTATCATCCAACTTATTTTCTCTTTTTCAATTAAATATTTTCTTTCACTGAACAAGTGCTAATTCAGAAACTGAATAGCTCTATAATAATGAAGTGTTTGCAAAAGTTTCCTGCATATCTTATTTATAAAAAAAACAAAACAATTTTCAACTGTGTATTCATTCTCTAGCTTAAAAAAGTACTGTAAACTTACATATTTAATAAATATTTCATGGCTTGTCTTATCTCCCTGTGTATTCCTAAGCTATAAAGATTTACTGTGCACGATTTTAATTAAATTTTCCCATACATTATATTTAAGAAAAACATAGAATGATTTTTCATCTAGTTTTAAGAATAGCTACATTAACTGTTTTCTCTTTCTCTTTTTACCTAATAGGTTAACCTGCCACCTTGCAAGTCACAGTGCAGTCCATGCCCTCATCAATAAATATTTATTGTTTACAATATATCTACAAAAAAGATCTACACCACCATAATACTAATACCCATAAACAATACACATATGCTATTGTAGCAGATGCAGTGAGAACTTTCAAAAGAAATAAATCAACACATGAAGGATTTTTATAGATGTAAAGAACAATACAGCTCAAAAAAGAAGAAAAGAAATATATATATATATATATATATATATATATATATATATATATATATATAGATAGATAGATAGATAGATAGATTAAAAAAAGTAAGAAAACATTTTTATAGGATTAGTGTCTCTGTGTGTGTGCGTATGTACATCACATGGTTATGTTGAAATTAAGTAGTTGATGTTCCAAGAAGAAGTCTTCTCCAGCAGGAACTACTGGACATGTTTTCTGTGACCAAGTGAGCAAAAAAGGCAAAGAGAGAGTGAGACCTTTATTTTTATACTGCTGATTGCCAAATCATCTGGTGGGCATTGATAAAAATCTATTGTGGTAATCTCATACTATATAATATTAACTATAATTTTTTTCAAATCCCAAACTAAACAAACTCTTCTTCAACATTAGAACTGCCATTTTGAATGTATTCAATAACTGATGATCCATTTAACTATTGAAAAGTCAGTCACCTGCCCATCGTGTGCCTATAAATTTTAATGGTTGCTAACAAGCTTTAAAGTTTTTAAAGATGAGACAAAGACATGGATAAAAATTCTAGATCTTGAAAATTAACAGATGCATATTTGAAAGTACATGATCACAAATATTCAGAGAATATCTTTACTGAGTGAACTCATAGACTCTCTTCTGTGTAAACAAGAAAAGTCAACTAAAATCATTAAAAACAAATCAAACCTTGCCTGTATCAATTCAAAGCTGCTGCCTAAATATACATTATATATATATATATATATATATATATATATATATATAGTCATCCACAGACAGACTATTTTGCTATATCATAGCTCATCAGTGTGGCTAGACATGCGATTGCTTCAAGCCGGCATCAAAACCTACCTGATTTGACATCAGTTAGAATCTCTCACCCTTAGGCTATCTGTGCACGCAGTGAGGAAATGGAATTTTTAATGCATTATATACAAAATATAAGCATTATCGGCTACCAGATTGCTCAATTCATAGTGAAGAGCTTTTAGCGTTAATTAGCAGTAGCTGCTGAATTCCTTTTCTTCCAAAGTGTTCAACCTACAAGATGGGATATATATTGTCATAGCATCTATCAGAAATACTTTTACAAACTTTGGAGGTGGGTTCCTCACAACAAAACAAAGACAAAAGTCCATATAAATATATATCCGCAAATACTTCATTTTTGAGTTAAGTTTCAAGAAAGTCTATGGTAGATGGCACTGTGTTGCCATGTAGACTACATTATATTTGTCATTTGCATACATTTGTGTCTAGTCTGTTTTCAATGTTTAACATGTGTGGTAGCAGGTTAAGTGAGAAGTGTTCCGTTTAACAATGGCAGGATATTCATATTGTGAATATGATTCTTACTGTGCAAATGGTAATGGATATGAGGCTGCATGGCTGTATCAGATTGCATTTTCTGACCGAAGGCAGCCAAGTCATCCAAACTTTGTTGCTGTTTATCATTGAATTACAGAGACAGAATTGAGGAAGACTGAGACCTGCTCATATGCCTAACCACAAAGAACACATTCTACAGGTTGTCAGGGATGATCCAGAAGTGAACCTAGCATGTCATACATTTCATAGTACTGCATGGAAGGTACTTCAAGAGCAGCTCCTGTATCCATATCATTTGCAGCATGTGCAGGGTCTTTTGCACTCACCAAAAGAGAACTTTTGCTGATGGTTTATTGCAAAAACTGCTGATTGGTTGTTTGTCTCTTCAGTTTTGTTTATGGATGAGGCAACATTTGGAAAAGATGGAATAACAAATTTATACAACCAACATTTGTGTGTGGATCAAAATCATGGTATAATACAGGCTAGATACCAGCATCAGTTTATGATTAATGTGTAACTTTGTAACCCGACCTGCTAGAGGATATAACTTCGTTAATACAAAGACGCATGTGATTCATGCATGATAGGCCTCCCACACATTTTAGTCACATTGTTTGAGATGTGCTGGCTGACATCTACTATGTATCATTGGTCATTTTTTTATATAAAAGTGTATTGCTGGTATTTTTTACTCTAAAAATGTATTTTTATACATTCATAATATTTTGTTTTTGTTTGGGGGTTAACTATTTGCTCATAGCTGGGACCCTAATATGTGCTACCACCCTGGGTCAGCTTAGGCCTAACATTCCATGAAACATTGTAGTGCACCACCTTCATTCAACTTCATTTGTATTTCATTGGTGAGATGTAATTTCTACTTGAACAGCTTCTCCGTATGAAACATTACTTTGTGGAAATGACTCCCAATCATAACCTGTTCAAGTCTTTGTTTAAACATTATCTTCCTCACGTACTCTCATAAAATGTGCCCTTTACCTCTTACTCTGTAATTCTCTACATCAAGTGGCTCTTGAGCCTTGTACAGTGTGAACATTACTGTAAAAGTTCTTGATAAATATTTCCATGAATTTATCATTTTGAATAAAAATTCTTTACAAAGGAAACTGATGACTTGTTGAAGTGGAATAAATTTTTAGAGACCAAAGTGGAATATTTTGAAAAAGTAAATAATTTTTTGAATCAATTTATTTTGTTTTGTTTAAATAAAATTAACAATTTTATACTGAAAAACTTGATAAAAGGATTATCACACAATGATCTTAGCTGGAAAACAGTCTTAATAATTGTTTTTATAGAAATAAATAATAATCGCTGGCTGCTCTTTTCTGAGTATGCCTATTTGCTAGAGTAGTGAGCTAATCCTTGTTGCATTTGTGTCTCTTCAACATTCACAGAAGCAACCTGTGGTTTGTACTGTAACTATGCTGTTCAGATCATAGCTACAGTTTGTTGGATTGATCAACAGTTTGAACAAGGCCAGTAACCTCAAATTGTTCGTCATGATGACTTGTGACTTTGTGCTAGCACAACCATTGAAGGTTTCCAAACAGTTCTGTCTACCCAATTTCCCTCACTAGGCTTAAGTCAACTCATGCTATGATTTTCAATCATTTTCCAATAGTATCACACATTGGGATCATATCCCCTGGCTGATATCAACAAATTGACCATGATGAAAATTTAAAATTGAACTCAGGTTTGACAATCATGATGCTAACATTCTAACCACTTGGGCTTGCACTCATTATAGAAATATAATTTTCTTCTAAATCAGTATTTTATTATTTTTAATGACAGATTGCACAGTCAAAATAATATTATTAGCTACTATTTATAATCAAACTCTACATTATTGAAACAGTCTTCAAAACAATGAATATATTACTATCCAAAAATGCAATGAAAAGAGATTATTTTATTCTGTATAGTCAATATATTTTTAAACTATTAATGATTATTTTTTTCTAAAAAGGAGATTTGAATATAAATAAAATGCACAATGTTAAAAATAGTACTTATTAAGTTCCTCACTGTTTTTCAGTCAACTATGGTCTACTACAGGGTTGGAAAAAAGTTCTTGCCCAGTACTTAGAAGCAGACACACAACCAATCCTTCAGTTGATTGAGACAATGAAAATAATACAGCACGTCCTCAATTGTCTGAGTCAATTATACACCCCTGTATTAAAATTACAGTAGGCCAATGTATTCGAGCATCCCCGTAAATCTTTAAATGTCAGGTGCAGCCGTTTGACCACTCCTTGTGTGTGGGCAAGAATGTTTTTCCAGGCCTCTATTATTCAAAAATCAGATGTAGTGAAACCAAGGCAATCAGAACGTGCTGTTCACTGATTGGCTATTGTTGCAGGTGTGCTGTGGATCACTTGTTGGTGATGTGTTTGGCTGCATGTTGGTACAAAGGAACCCACAAACAAAATTGTTCAGAAGATAGTAAGTTCACAACAAACCAAGTATGAAACAACAAGGCAATAGTATTTGATTAAAATAAAGCCAAATTTTATTTGGTTTTATAATGTTATTCTTTATAATGTTATTGTTCTAATCTAGGAAAATAATGCAACTTGTTCAATGATGGAGCAATGTACACATAAGAACTTTGTGTGTGATTTTAATGTACAATAATAATAATAATATATTTGTAATGTCAAATATATCTTATTTTGTCTAATACATGGGGTAATATAAGTGTAAAGGTGACTACAGGGGTGTTATTTCATGTCTAGAGAGCTCTTATAATGTCAAAAACTGTATTTAGAAGGTCATAAACAGGTTTTCTATGATGTAACTATGAAAATATTTGATTTATAAATAAAGAATTCGACTTCACAGAAATTCACTTATCATAACTGATTAACTGTGATAAATGAGGGATAACTGTACAGACATTTAGTTCAGTAATGATTCTGCATGGGAAAGCACTCTCTTCCAATTTGATGAAGTGTGTTATTAATATCCACAAACAGAATGATGGCTTCAAAAGTTAGTTACAAGATTGAATTTAAACAAAAATGTTGTGCAAAAACATAAGAAAAATTGAAAATATAAAGTGTATAGAAGCTATCAGATCAATCATTATATCAGGAAATTGGTGGATGAAGCCCAACAAATTCAGATGAAGACCTTGCTAATAAGTAAAAGAGGTGTGTCATGAATATTTCTACTTCAACAATTGAGCATACCCAGAACAAGACTAATTTACATGGTCAACAACTGCATTGGAAACTGGTACTGAAATACTGACAGTATTATCTAAGGAGATAAGATGAAAATTGATTTGTTTTATGTAAAGTTAAAACTTGGCAGCCATTTGTAGGAATTATTCTAAATTTTGAAGTTTCAAATTAATAGCCATATTACAAGTTTGAAATTTTAAAATGTTTGTAAAACTGATTTTATAGATAAAGAGAACCATGTAATAAATTCATAGCTTGCAAAAGGAAGAAGTGATACTATGCATATATTTTAAGAAACACTTGTTTGATGAAGTGGTTAGTTTGTTTGCCTGAGTTTAACCTGTTTAAAAACTCATGGAACATTCTGAGGAAGAAAGTTTATATTTATCAGCAAAGATGAACTTTGGAAGATCTTGTATTTCGTATGAAGAATTACAACAGCACCCAAAATGAATGGATTAATGATTTTTAATGAGATGAAAGCCCTTCTACATTCTCTTCTGTATGTTTCAAATAATTGTTTTCATTTATAGCAAGGGGAAAATGTTGAAGAGCAATTATTATTTTAATTTATCTCTTTACCTTTGACATTCAGGAAGTATTCAACAACAAACAAAAAAAAGTAATACTTACATTATTTACATTCAGACTTACATCATTATCTTTGTTGATAATTACATCATTGTCACTATATTTCAGGTATCTGGTGGCCTACATGGAATTTCAAATTGAATGCTTTAATACACAAAACTATTGTCAGAAAAAAAGCAGAGTAACATAAATTTTTAGATATTATGTAAATACAATGGTATTGTTAATGTTAGTGGTTCCTTTGTAAGGAAACATTCAACATTCATTGATGAAGCAGCCAATGCTGTCATTGCTCTTTTCAGTAATAATGAAAGCTTCCTTCCAAATCTTTTCTTTGAAGTAGTGTTAATGTCAACAACTTGACGATATCATTATTTTCCCTTTGAGTTACAAGTGCTATCTGTTTTAGTTGTTGCTACTGTTGAAAGTCCTCAAGTGATGTGGTTTCTGTTATTTCATACAGTTCTTTGTGATTCTGTGGTGGCACTATGTCCAAAGATGGATGGTCATCTCTAAGACCTATAGGTTTCATTTGCCCTAAGATGTTTTTAACCATTGATCTAAAAAAGCAGTTGTATACAGTTGACACTTTTGATAATTCTGAACAAGTTTGGTGCCATGCATGGCATCCATATGAAAGTCCTAATATAAAAAGGCTATTTAAGAACATGACCAAAGTACTTAGTTTGGTTTTGTAGCAATTTGCATTTTTGCATGAAACTATTCCTAAATCAGCCAATTCTATATTCAATTTCCTTATCTCCTTTATTAAATTGGTTATAACTAATTAATACATTGTGTCCTTTGAAGTGTTTAGTATTTATTAATTCAACATCTTGAATTTTTATGATGAATTCATGGTAGATCCTAAAATTACATCATTTTTTATCAGAACAGGTAAACTAGTATATAAATAAAGTGGAATTGTGAAAATAGTTTAACTTGAAATTTCAGAAAACAAAGTCTTGTGGTAGCAGATATTCTACTGTCATGTTGATTCCAGCATTTCTTTCCTTTTCTGGCTTCTGCAAGTATAAGCTCATTAGTGAATTTTTTTTTTTTTTTTACATTATGGGTTAGGGAGAGGAGCTTTGTTTTGTTATGTCTTCCTGCATCATTTGTTGCAGTGCATTTTGGGATATCAATGTCTGGATTACTCCCCCTTAAAAAATAGGTCTCTGAAATGAGCTTACACAAGCAGACATGAAGCCACCAAAATAGCAAGATAACTGAAATGAACAATTAATTAAAAAAGAAACTCATGAAGCCAACAAGAACATGTTAAGATAAACTTGTTTTATCAAAGACATGTATGAATGTAAGAAAAAGTGACCAACAATGGATTCTGCACTGAAATGTTTGCTTGATAAAAGACCAGAGTAAAAGATGAAACAAAATTAACATTTTGTTTGACCAACATGTTGACTACTTCTACTTAATACTAAAATAGAATGGAGACAAGAAAGAGAAGTACAGAGAGAATGGCAGAATTGTAGAAATGACTCTAAAAGTGGAGACAAGTAAAATAACCAGATACCAAAATATTCACTTTTTTGTAATGAGGAGCTCTTCTGCAGTGAAATTTATAAAAAACTAGCAGGCTTCACCCACTCGCTATCACTTTGCAAAGTAAGATATATTCACTACTTGAAATCTTTGAAACAAAAATTTCATTCATAAATTGGCTTGTTATATTTATGGAAAATTTTAAAAATAGATGCCAACTTGTTGAAGGCCTAGTAAAATGCAAATTTAAAACACTTTTCTGCACTATATAAGATGATATTCCTAAACAGAACTATTTTCGATATGAATATCAAACAATCATCAAATAAAAGAACAGTAATGAAGGACAGTTAATTAGTGAAATAAACTTTTTTTAAAATCAATATGCAAATTAGTTAAATCTGAAAAGTGATATTGCCTAGAAGTAGATAATATATAATACAGATATTGAACCTTTAGTGTATAAACTGATTAGTATGAAAACCCCTGCCTTGAGGGGTATACACATTTGGATACTTACCTGGTGCAGGGCTCGTCCCTGGGCTGGTGGTATCACGGCTTGGACTGGCTCTGGCCTGGGCAAGCCAAGACCAGCTATGACTAGCTTAGACCAGCTGTGACCAGCTTGGACAAGCTATGACCAGCGGCCTGAGTGAAGACACTTGAGTTGCCATGTTAAAAATCGACCTTGTGTCACAACGTGACTCAAGTAAATACAAACCCCTCTCTCTGTCTTTGGGCAGAGTGCATTCAGGGGCGACTCTGTCAAAGGAACTGAGAAAAAATGAGCAGCCCGAGTGAACTTGCTTGGGTCTCCATGTAAAAAACTGACTCAGTGGGGGGTCAAGTAAATCAACACATTCTGATACTTACCGGTCACAGGGATCTGTCCCTGCACTGGTAGTATCACAGCTACAACTGGCTTGGACCAGCTATCTCTCAGTTGCATCTCTGTCTTTGGGCAGAGTTCACTCAGGCAGCAACTCCGTCAAAGGACAGTCAATTTTTCTTCCTAGCCTGGTTGTATGCGCTCATGGTCCCCACATTAAACTGACCTTGTGTCACCACCTGACCTCGTTGGGGGTTGAGTAAATACAAATTACTATAAAGTAGTTTTTAACACATTTATTTATCATCTCTCAGTTGAGTCTCTGTCTTTGTGAGCTTGGGAAATTTTTGTTCCTAGCCCAGGTGTACGCGCTCAGGCTCCCCACATTAAACCAACCTTGTATCACAATGCGACTTTGTTGGGGGAGGGGAGCTGAATAAATACCAAATTACTATAAAATAGAGCACAGGCTTTTAAATCTCAGAATTCGTGGTAGAATTCAGCTCCAATTTCACATTTATTCATATAGATTCCGTAATATAGGTTTTACTTAATTAGCTATTATGTTTCTCTACCTCATCAAATATTGAATGCATAACTGATTGTATTTCTATTTTCCCATCTTTACACAATATTAATTTTATCTTATAAATTGTTCCCTGTTGTGTCATCCATAAAATAAAAATAATTGTTTTTACGGAAAATAAGGATCTACGTACATCAAATTGTCTTTAGATTAAGTGGCAGCAGAAGAATTATTATTGAACTTTTAAAAAGTAAGCTTAAACATTAATTCAATACTTAAATGCAGTGACCAATTTTAAGTTCTTCTGTAGTTTATTGATGACTATTGCATCTACTCCTCCCTAGCTATTGTGATGATGGCCAAACCAAGAATCCTCAACAGGAACTAGCTTAAATGCCACCCAATAGGACAGCTTTTAAGCTAGCTGCAATTTTGGATACAAAGGGAAAATAAGAGTTACTTCCCTTGAACTATGAAAGCAACAAGAATGGCTAAATAATATATTAATATATATTTTTAACCTCACATAATCTGGCAACCCTGAATCTGAGCTCAACAAAAATCGTTCCCTAACTTTTCTAGGGCTTTTGGATGAGCTATGAATCATTGAAATTGGATCAGTGGGAGCAGAGAGTTGCTTGGACACACACACACACACACACACACACACAAACACACACACACACTGTACTTTATATACAAGATATTGTAACATATTAATGCATAAATGTTTGAGGTGATTTTGAAGACTTTGTTGGTGTTTTCACTCTTATTGTAAATATATATATCATTTTATTAATAGTACAATATTTATTCTTTTTCTGAGATTCTTTACAAAATGTAAATTAATCAAACTTGTAGTTTAGTTATCATTTTTTGTTGCAGGTTTACTGTTTGTTGAACAGAGATATTTAGTGAGAGAAAAGGTAATAATATTAATTGATAGTGGATTCATAGAAGTTTCTTCAAACAATAAAGTATAACAAATGCATAACAATATATTTTATTACTGTAACAAACTAAAGTATATAAAAAAGAATGAGTGCAGTAGAATGTGTGTAGATGTCCTTATTCATACACATGTGTGTGTAAAATCCTATTGAAGATATTGAAAGACTTACATTTGAGAAGAGTCCTTTGCTGGTTTGATAGAATTAGGTTATGTGCATATGTAGTGAAAATTAGCTTACGACATTGCATTTTATATTCTTTCTGGCTAATGCTCAATGCAGTATTAGGTTTGGTGATGGCCAAAAGGACCCTCAGAGGAGAAAATAATATATGTCTTATCTCTAAGGAATCTTATTGCTAAAGAATAAAGAAGAGAGAGAGAGACCTTGCATACTTTTCTTTTATACCATTTTTCCCTATTTAGCATCTAGCAGTTATTAGCAGAAATTATTTGGCAAATAAGTGGGATAATCTCACAAGCTTAATAAAAATAGTATATTATCTGATGGTTTTCAAAAATTAAATTTTAAATCAATTAGTAATTCTCTTAATTAATAAATACAAAGAATAAGAATTTATGCTTTACTTTGGTAAATAAAATTCATTTTATTAATTAAGAGAATTATTGAGTAATTTCTTATTTTAAGCAAGTGTCATGAAAATGTTGATTTTAGAAGGATTCTTTTTAAATTTTAAGGTAGATTGCCTTCTTTTTTTATTCTCCAGACCATAGAATCATTTCTGCCTTTCTGTCACTCTCTCTGTACTTTTCCTTCTTATATCTCCATACCATCTCACACTTAAATAAAAACATGTAAACAGCTTGTTTAAACAAGCTATTAACACAGTTACTGCTACCTGAACTATTTGAATCCTTAAATAATGCCAACTAAGTTTTATTTTTTAGTTACCACTAGAAATTGCTACAAAAATCTACTTATGCTATATTTTGGCAAATAAAATTAAATCTATTGACATATTCACTGCTACTTGAATCCCTACATAATGCTGCTTATAAAGAGTGATGCTAATATGCATTCTCTGACTTTGTTTTTTCTTCATAGTGCCATTTGTGATGTGGATTCTTGTCTTTCTAAAAAGCATTCATGCTAATTGTATACAACAGACTAACACAGAATTTGAACTCAACTAGTCAATTCCACTTTCCATGTTAACTTAAAACTTAAAATTGAAGTAAGCAATACTTCATTTTTCATGTAAAGTTCTGTTTAATAAAACCTGTTTATGACAACTTTAGATCTTAGAAATATTTGGACAAGAAACATGATTTTGTTTTTACTTTCAATCAGAGTCAGATGACCATAAATAGCAACTTCAACCTTGTTGCATGAACATAGCAGATAAATTGACCCTGAAGTGATATATACATTTTATTATTATGCATCATATTTTGTTTTAGTGCACATGTCCATACAAACACACACACACGATTTGTTCTTTGATGCAGCACTGTATATATTCATATTCTTATATACTATTGATCAAAATATATTCATGCATATTATTAAGCTTAATTTGAACATAGGGTTGGAATTGAATGGTGCCTTCATCACTAGTGTAGTCTCTCTCTGTGTATATATAGCTGTATATCTATCTTAGATTGGTACAAGGCCACATGTATTGAGTATCTTGTGATGATTGAACACACTAGAGTAATGATTGTCTGTTAGATGAGCTTACTGACCATGGTTTGCTCTCTGTCTCTATCTCAACACATATACAAACAAACAAACATAAGTGTTTAAAATTTGCTCTATTTATGGTCTGAAGGTCATTTGAAGTGTGAAATTGCCAATCACCATGGAGTGTTAAATTCTATATGCACAGAATATATATATATATATATATATATATATATATATATATATATAGAGAGAGAGAGAGAGAGAGATAGATAGAGAGATAGATAGATAGATAGACTGATATACAGGGTGCGATGGGTAAATTGTCGCCATTTTATATTTTGTAGTTCATGCATTTGTGCTGTTTGTTTTTGATTTTGTCAATTACATAGTAAAGTATTCACTTCACCAGAAATTTGGAAATGGTATGCTGTACTGCTTGGCATTCACACCAGAAGCTCCAATATGAACATTTCAGAGTGTTTGGGTGTCAGTATGAGGACAGTGAAGAGGATTCAGAAAGAGTTGGATGAGGCTAATGATGATTACAAAGGTCTGGCAGCTTAAAAAACTCTCTCTGATCATTTTGATAAGAAAAGAACTCCTGAATTTGTTGGTGAGGGCCTCAGATTCAACACGGAGATCTACATCATGCACCTTGAGGAGGTAGTGCTGCCCTGTGTCAGGAGGGTGGCTGCTGGAAGACTCTATGTCTGGCAACAGGACTCTTCACCATGCCACACAAGCAGGAGAACCCAGTCATGACTATCAAATAATTTCTGTGATCACATCACCCCTTACACCTGGCCACCTACCTCCCCAGACTGCAACCACCTTGATTATTATGTGAGACCAACAAAACTCGTTGTAACACGAAAGATTCTGAAGTTGTCTGGTGTCCATGGTTGAAGCTAATGGTGATTTTATTGAATAAATTTACTCTTTAGTATTTCAAGATATTTTTGTGTAATTTTGGTAAATATATCTATTAAAATGAAATATCAATATTATTTTCATTCTTGCATAATTTAGATGACAATTTATCCATCTCTCTCTCTCTCTCTCTCTCTCTCTCTATATATATATATATATATATATATATATATATAATTAATACAGATATAAAGTTTGTCACTTAGCTGATTGGTGTTATCTTCAGCATCCCAACTCTAGAGTTTCATAGATGAACCCTCCAGTAATCACTTCATCCACTTTTCAGGGGGCAATTGACTAATTTTATTTCTTGTTTTTCTTTTATATATGCACATTTCATTAGTGCAAGGTCGATTTTTTTCATAGTGTGTATGTGTGTGTGTCTTTGTGTTTATGCATGTGTGTGCTCATTCATGTGCCAGTCTGCACACGTGTGGGCATTTCTTTTTCCATTGTTTTTCATGTCACTTTATGCTCTCTAATTATTGATTTTATACTTTACTCTTTTCTTTCAGTTGCAACAATTTTTACATCTTGCTTTTTAGATATTCACTGTTCTTGTTATTTTTTGAGCATTCTAGTGTTTGCTTGAGTTTGGAAAATTGTATTTCATTTTTTACATAAGTAATTTTTTCTTTTATTAATGCTTAAATAATAAGGTAAATATTTATATGTCTTCACTTGGTCATTATTTTGTTTCTCTTGTTTGATTTGGTGGTATCTTAAGTATTAGGGTGTTAATTATAGGTGGTTAAGTTTATGATTAAATTTTCATTTATTGTTTGAATTTGCATGCATATGCTTACATTAATACATTCATGCACACACAAACACATATACATGTATATACATATATAAATATATATATACATGCATATACATATACATATATGTACAAACTTGTGCACACAGACACATGCACATATGTACCTGTGATTTGTTATTGATATATTAATTAATGCTTAAATGGTAAAGTGATTTTTTTCCAAATGTTAGGCTATTAATTATGGTTGGTTAGTTTTATGGTGTATTTTGTTTGTTGTTAGAATATATATCTATATCCAGGAGGATATAGATCCAGGGACAACTCTATGTCAAAAGACAGAGTAAAATTATTACTAATTAAAGAATATCAAAGTAGATTTTAAGTGTTTGATATTCTTTAATTAATAATATATATATATATATATATATATATATATATATATATATATATATATATATATAATATATAATATATAATATACACACACACACACATGCATACGTATGTACACATATATATTTTTAAATAGAGTTTAGGGAGTATATGATTGAATAAGGAACAAGTAGGAAATATTCCATAAATTTAATATGCCAAATTTATAAAAATTTCCTGCTTGTTCCTAATTCTGTCATTTTGTTGGATTTAATCCATATTTTCAATTCATCACACACACACATAGTAATAAATAAAATTAAATGTTCACTTAACTTATTCTTACTCTGAGTTTCATGATAATAATATATACTCATCAGGAGATTTGATTTTAAAAGTAAAATCCCCTGATTAGGAGATATAAGCTTTGCAAAACTCAGATTAATGATAAATTAAGTTAACACTTAATTTTATATATTACTATAAGTAATTAATGGATTCTTTTAATCTAACATTATTTTTTATTAATATAATTGTTATATTTAGTGGGTACACATGTTTAAGTAAGTATTCCAATTTTTTTTGTAAATATATTAATAGCTACCTGCCTTGAGATATAGGTTCAATTCTTGACAGGAGGAACATTTTCTTTCATAAAACTTTTAATTTTATTGTTTAAAAAAAGGTAAAAAACATGGATGTCTACTCAAATAAATATAATATTCCATGTATGGCCTGAAGAGTGTGCTGAAATATGTAACAGACTATTGCCACTTGGTCTTAACCTCAGTGTCCAGTTTTATATTGGTATTTACATACGCTCTATCTCTGATATTGAGCACTTTTACCCATAAATATAGCATAACATAAAACTATATTTTTATCACACGTACATACACACACATATCTACACATACATGCCTACTCAAAATGATGAATTTGATAAGAAATTTAAAAAAAATACCAGTGTAAAGAAATGAATTTAAATTTTCTCATGCTTTTAAGGATCTTTACATTTTGATAATTTTAATAATGATAATAATATGTCATAAAAATAATAAAGAGAGGTGAAAATGCTGTGCAAGTTTCCTCAGCTTCAATCTCCTTCAACCTGCAAGCATTTATCTCCAAAGACATCTGAAATCATACATAAAGCAGAATGATTATCCAATACCTTTTTTATGCAGTAAATCTATGACAGTTCTTTTGTATGCAGATATTTTGTACTGATTTGCAAAACATCTTCAAATGTTCTCATTAATCAACTTTAACTTTTACATTCAAAAATTAGAGGCTGATCTCTTCATGATTTCATTTCCTTTATTTCAAATAAATAATTAGGAAGTTCTCTTGAAAAATGAAGCATAGAAAAGATAAAGCAAAAGCAATTTCTTGTCAGGTTTTGGTTTCTTTGAAAGTGAGATTTTCAAGTTAAATTTATCATTCACTTTAATCAGAATTCAGCATGGAAATTCTGTAGAAGTTTCTGCTGTAATGTTCTTTGACATTAAAACTGTGTGGAAATGAAAAGAAAAAATAATCACATAAATGTTAGTGTTATTTATTCAAAGATAAAAAGGTTCTTATATTCTTTTAAATATTCTTTATAGTTGTCCACATTTAAATATTGAAGAAGCAAGTGAATAATATTTTGATGCTTCTTACAATAAGAGATAACATTAAAGAATTCTGCTCATAAATCCTATCAAAAAGAATAAAACAAATAGCCAATTTTGAAAAATGAAAAGAAATACTTCTTGTAATATACTTCTGTAAGTACTTGGTATTAGTTCATAGCCAGGGGCTGATGGCTATGAAATATTCTAAAATACACCATACAGCAACTAGCAGTTCTCTTCTTTGGGTATCCGGCTTCCTACCCTAAGGTCTGGAGAGCTCCTTCTAGGGGATATAATCTAGGTACTTGTTAGGTACTATACTGCACCTACGACATTTCTCTATTCAGAAATTTCATGGTGGTTTGTTAAAAGTATCCAAGCATTAGAAAATTAACTGTATGATCTGAAATGTCACCTTTGAGACACATATGATGAACATCCATACTTTTTGTAAATCTGATCAAGTTACATTTGATAAAACACTTGAAAAGATAAACCTTTATAAGTAAGCATTAAACAGTTGTCAACATGAATTAAATTTTGATTATATAAAATTAAGATTGTCATAATGGTTTATAAGACCCCCCCCCACCATTTTACATCTAATATTGCAGTATTATATAGTAGATGAGATACAAGTACTGGTAGTCAACAATTTCTAGGTAAACATTAGTCTACTAGGTAACACAAATTCACATATAAGATACAGAAGTTATTTTTTAGTTATCTTTTCTTAAACAGGGGAGTCTTATATTCTATTGAATACAATATGTACAAGTTCTTCAAATACCATATGTACAAGTAAGTTCTTTCTTCCTTTAAAATTGCCTGAAGTTAGTTTCACACACACATAGACAGACATTAGTTCCCAAACAATAGTTGATTCTAGGGTAATCATCTGATGAAAACGTGGATGATTACTTTCCATTTTATGCTTAAGTAATCTTATAAAAAATATGTTACTCCCCTATGTGTGTACACTCTCTCCCTATATATATAGAGAGAGAGAGAGCCTATGCAATGAATAGTGACTTTTGAGTTGAAAATTACATGAAAATGACAGTCACTATGCAGTATACAGGGTTTTTGATTTCTATATTCATACTGTCTATATCTCCAAGTTCTCTATATCCAATATTAAGCACAATTTCCCCATCAATATAACAAATTACAAGTAATACAAGCAATATGGTCCTGGGTATGATGATAAACTACATCTGGTAGCAAGACCTTTGATCAGGAGATTGGAGTATTTGAGGAGCATGGAACCTCTGAATTGCTGTTGTTCCCAGGTCCACCCTGACCTGAGGTGGTGGCACCTGTTAGAGTCTTAGCTATGGGCAAATAGTGGATGATCCTTCTATGAAGACAATGTCAAGGCATAATGCCTGAGTGTGGGAACAGTGGAGTCCTTAGTTGCTGTTTAAGTCTGAGTTGGAATGATAGCCAGGACAGGCGATCCCATCAAAACTTTTTGTTCCACTAATATTATGTCAACAGATCCTGTATTAGCTGGTACTAGCAGACCTCAGAGTTGTGGTGGTAAAGTCTCTCTTGTGTGTGAGAAGCAGGGTTGGGCCATTGCAGCAAATCAAGAAAGTGACTGAGAAAGTTCAAGAGTGGCTCACTCAATATGAACACCTTAAGAGGAAGGGTATGTGAAGTGGTGGAAACACTGTCTTGCAGGAAGGTGGATATAGAAAAAGAAATTAAGGTTATGGAGGGAGCTGACAGAACATGATTGTAGAGAGTGGAAGCTCTCTATAGTTGACCCTCATGACAGATGCATTTGGGGATCTGAAGTGAAAACTGCCATGCATGCAGCGAGCCAGTGACCTGAAGAGAAATGGGAATTATTTACCGATGATTTTTTTTGTAGACAGTATATTTTCTGGTGGAAATCACATTATTAGCAAAAACCCAATCTCTGCCTGATTCCTCACTGTGTGAAATTTTTTATGAAAATAAACTTAAATTTAAGTTATAAGTTATGGAGGGGGAAAACATCTTGCGTGTAGCCAGTTGTAGCCAAAAATTGTTCAACCAAGTTTCAGAAAGATGGGCTGTAGTAACATGTGACGAGAAAAAAATTGAGAAGGAAAAATGGAATATATAGTAATAAAATATTAAATGAAATAAAATGAAAAAAAGGGAAAGAACAATAAAATGGATAACAATTTTAGGATAAAAATTTGGAATTCTATTTTTAAAAAAGTGGGATGCAGAACATAAACTAAACTAAAATAAAGGAAAATCATAGAGGAAATGTGTATACATATATAGAAGCACATGTGTACATAAGTGCACATAACAGTGCATAAATATACACAAGCTTCTACACAAACTCATAAATCTCAATACACGTAAAGATATAAATACATAGACAAGATTAATATGTATCTACACTAACCTTCCACAATCCTTACATAAGCTTATATGTAAAGAAATTATAGTTATACAACCAAAGATGGTATAAAAGAGGGTAACCAGGAAGTAGCCCTCAGTGTAGATGGCAATACTGAATAGTGCATAATGAGGGAAATGATAGGTGGCAGAACATAAAAATATAGTAGGTAGGTGATGGATGTTAAAAATATAGTAGGTAGGTGATGGATGTTAAAAATACGGTAGGTAGATGATGGCTGTTAAAATTTGGAATTAAAATGTGGGTGGAGGGCCTACTCATCCAAGGAGTGGTGTTGCTGATAATGGGTTTCCTTGTGGAAATTATACTCTCTGGGTAAACCCAAATCTCTGTTTAGTCCCTTTAAGTGTGTATTTACTTTAAAAATATAATTCAACTCTGACCTGTGTCTATCCTAAAAGCACGCACCCGACATCATCGATGCTATGACCAGCTTGGTTGAAGTGTACAGAGACCAGGAAATTGTTGTCACTGATGCTTTTCTTGTAGTTATTGAACTGTAAATGGAACTCTGTAGTACAGTTGCAGTACAAAAGCTGTTATATTCAGCTTTTTCAGATGGAAGCCTATCAATGCATATTAAAAAGATTGAATTCTCATAATAATTATTATTATTAAGAGTTGTCAAATAAATAAATGTACAATTAATGCCTATTATTATTTGTTCAAATAGTGGCATAAGATTTGGTTAATATGTTTGTCGTCCGCCTGCGGAAATGACTAATGAGTCTGAGATTTGGTTGATATATAGATATCTTCTAACAATGAAGAACTAAGTAAACACACTAAAAATCTCGAGCATCACTTCAAAACACATAGCTATAAACAACACCTAATCAGGAAACAAATAAATAAAGCAATTTCCACACCTAGAGAAGACACCCTAATATATAAAATTAAAAATAAATCCAGACACATCTCTAGTAACCACTTTCAACACCACTCTTCCTTCACTAAATCATATAATCAAAAGTTGCTGGGAAATACTACATCTGAAACCAGACCTAAAGACTTTGAGGAACTTGGCCTTCTAGCATATTGTAGACCAGAGAACATTAAAGAAATTATAAGAAGTACCCAAATTTCAGATGATAAGGTAACCTGTAATAGACCAAGAATAAAAACAACAGGATTTTCCCAACCATGTAACAACAAAAGGAGCCTATGTTGTAACCACATTAGACATACCAATTCGTTCACTAGCTCAGTCACTAAATCTACTTTCAAAATCTACCACAACTCTAACTGTAGAAGTCATAGCATAATTTGCTTATTAGAATGCACACTGTACCAGAAACAATATGTGGGAAAATCTGAATGGCCCTTTCACTTTAGAATAATTATTGGAATCATATCAAGTTGGCTCCCCACAAAAGATTATTACCTGTAGAACAACATTTCTGCCTAGAAAAACATGATTTTAAAAGCCATGCAGAATTCACTATAATTGTAAAAATAGAAATAGGCAGAAAAGATGACCTTAAAAAATACTAGAGGAACATGAAGACAAATGGATTTTGCACCTCAAAACACTTTGCTTGGAGGAACTTAATCACAAATTTAACAACGCAGATAGAATTAATATATAATCCCATAAATCAAGCCCTAACCACATTTCTCACCCATATAAGACAGACATGCTTGCAGAGTTGTTGAAGTCTCACACACACACACACACACACACACAAATATATATGCATACACACATCACACACACTCACAAAAAAAAAATAAAAGATAACATACACTTAACACACATCCACTTCCTGGCAACCAATAAAACTGTCAAAATGACCAAGGAGGGAATTCTGAGACTCAGGAATCTCCCAGCCTTTATTTTTAAAAACAACTTGAAAGAGGCTGTTTAACCAATACAAGGATTGACTAAAATTAACGATAAAAAACAAATGAACACTACAGATAAAGTTCACTTTCTTCAGAGACAGTATTTTCACTTCTGTAGTTCACTGCTACTAATAAGTGGGGATTTTTTTCCCGTGATGATGGCAATGCTGACTGCAACTAATCTAGGAACCTGACTGAAATAATAAAACAAAAAAATATTAATATACAACCCAGTGTGTCTGAAAATTATAATTTTTTTATCATTTTTATTGTTCAAAACATATATATATATATATATATATATATATATATATATATATATATATATATATATATATATATATATCAAAAAGTGGACATTGAAGTCAACACCCAGTGGTGACAGTCTGTTTCATGCTTAAATGCAATCTTCAGGCCATGTGAGTTGTGTTTTGTTTTGACTATTTATATATGCTGGTCAATGGTGCATTATGGGTATACCTATTATATTATTCTAATGGTTAGTGGGTGGGCAGTAACAGTTATGTTTAAAATTATTCTAGGGGAAATTGGATATAAATAATTTTGGATCTTAATGCAGTTTTGTAGCTATTTTATATGTATCTATATTGCAACTCAAAAAATAAGCTAAAATAACATCCCCTAATCTAAATCTTATAAACTTTATTTCAAATGCCAGAACTTAAAAATGGAGAAAATATACAATAAATAAATAAAATAAAAAATAAATAAAATAAGTGAGCTAAATGTCAGGATTATTGATAACCTAAAGCATCAACCATAAACAAAAAAACCGGGATGGGCAGGTTTCCACACTTCCTCCATTTCCAATAAACCCCCAGTAGCCTATATATAGAGCCAGCACAAGGGCTAATGACACATAGTCTGCAGATCATTTAAATTGTTGATTGATTGGTTTGTTTTTTTATGGCTTATCAACCCTTTGTGGGTTAATTAAAGTTAAAATATATTTTGAATTGTAAGAATAATTCTGTTTTTGTGAGTGAATATTAAATTAACAATTTTTTGAGAATAACAATGAATTTTTCAGATATCAGTCCTACTATTTAATCCATAGCTAGAGGGAGAAGATGGCTTCATACCTTTCCCAAGGGTATTTGCATGTAAGTGAATTTGAGCTGTGAAACTGATAGTCACCATACTTTCTATTTCTACAAACCCTCTATCTTTCATATTGCAAACTTTTTTCCCATAAATAGAGCAAATTTAAAACAATATGTGTGCGTGTATACATAGATGGAGAGATAGGCAGATAGGGTGGACATAGAAATCAAATCTGCATGATGATTGTCAGCTTCATGCTTCAAGCATCTTCAGACAGATGGTATACTGTCTTTAATATTGAACAATTGATCACTCTCCCTTCATCAATATAGTAAATTTTAAACTATATGTGTGCATTTGTGTGTGTGTATGTGTGTGTGTGTGTGTGTGTGTGTTTTTACTTGCCTGTAAGACACAAATTTAAATAGAAAGACAAAATTAGGCAAATATTTCACTTAGTCAAATATGCTGGTTTTATGACTAGGGATTATCTACTGAATGTTTCAATGGACAGCTATGGGATTAGGATGAGTTGTTGGGTGAGGGGTAGTAGCTCCCACCTCTTATTTGTAACCCCTGCATTTTATAGGTTGACAAATAGGATATTTATATATACATTTTCAGGCTTGTGCCTGATTCAACAGAAATGATTGTTGGAAACCACACATTATCTTCCGCAACAGTTATTATTTTTTGTCCATCCATAATTTAGTTTGTATCCTGTATATCCAATAATATTATTTATATATATGTCTACATATGGCTGTGGTAATGAATTTTTCCACCACCTAATGCTCAAGCCTAAGTAAGCATTAAGAATTTTGAATGCAGATTTTCAAGGCAAGCATGCCCAGAAATTTGGAAAATTGGGACAACATAACCTTCTCCTTCTTAGACTCTTCTAAGCTTAATAAATCTCTGTCTTCATATATATGTACAAACACATAAATACACACACATGGATAGTGTTGAGAATTATTATATTTACACACACACACATATATATATATATATATATATATATATATATATATATATATATATATATATATGTGTGTGTACATATATATGCAACTTATAGTGCTGATTCCCTGGTAATATTTTTCTCTCCTTTGATTTTAGTCATTTCACATATATTTATGTTTTGTCCTTGATTGAGCTCTGAAGAGCATAGAGCAATAATCATTTAGTTTCTTATTTGTTTTTTATTATATTTTTGATTCACCACTTTACAGTAATTATTTTTTTGTTTCTTTGTTCTTCACTTCTTGTTTAATACATTTGTATATATTATGTGACTATATACTTTTAAAATGCCTGTTTTTAAAGATGTAGTAAAATTTCTACCCCATCTAAATTATTTATGTAAATATCATAATTGCCAACACTTTTCTTCAGAAATCCCAATACAAACTTGGAAAAAGAAAATATTTCACTGTGACTGGATTAAAAAGTAAATCTCAGTTTCAAACATTTTCCCTCTGCTGTAATGAAGCTTCCCTGTGCCTTTTCTATTAATTCTATTTTCATGATATCTGATAAACTTTTCTCCTTGGTATCTCAATTTCATGAATTTAAGGATAGTACTAGATTGGCAGTTAGGTCTCATCTTTTTACTGTTAAAATTGCTAAATATAAGCATAAGTTCTATTCAAATAGTTTCTTTTCTCACACTTCTCACCTGTGGAACTATCTTCCAGCTTCTTGCTTTTCTAACAATTACAATCTTCAAAAATTTAAATGCAACATCAATTGTTATTTTCTGTCTCCTGAAATCCTGTTCTTATCCTTGTCTTTTCTCCTCAGTAATATTTTCTCAGTTTTCTTCACTCTCAGTAACCTTGTGTCTTAACGACTTTATCACTTTGCTTGAGGTGAAATGATTAAAAAATCTATATTGAATCCTAATAAATAAAAATTAAACTAGAATCTTCTTTTTTTGATTACCTGGCCTAATTAACATAATAAGCCTCTTTTTTAAAATCAGTTTTCTTGTCTCGAGTTCTTTGTGAAAATCACCACACAAATCAATATAACTTATTAAAATAAATAAATGTTGTTAGGTAATCCTAATCCTCTTAGTGCAGGAAGAAAATTCATAAATAATTTTTATATGTTGTTATTAGTTTATGCAATTTATAAGCACCATGTTGAACAAGACTGTTCTTTATCATGATAAATCAAAGATTATGTGCATTTAATAAGTACATAGAAAAATATCAGATGGAAAATACTGAAAACAAATTTTTATTGACAATTCATTTTAATTCATTGAGCTATGAATTGAGTGCAGTTTTGAAGATAGTTTATCTGCTTATCTGCAGAATTTCCTCATGAAATTTCATAACAAAGCTCACTGAATCAATACCAACTTTCATATGCTAAATTTCATGACGAGCATGCCCATTAGAAATTGATCTTTTTATTAATCATCTTAGAGGCCCCTTTCTACCTTTCATTGGCATGGCTGATGCTAACCTCTAGGTGAGAGACTTGTGTGTTCTTGGGCTAATGTTCTCTACTGACACAAAGTGAAAAGATTATATTGAATCAGTTACTTGGCTTGCTGCTCAGAAAGTTGGTTCACTGTGTCATGCTAGATATTTTTTATCTCCAGAATCTTACATATAAGTCTAACAATCATCTATACTTTGAATATTGCTGCCACATATGGTCTGGCACTCTCTACTATATATTTAGAGATACTTGCTTCAAAGAAGAATCTGCAATGTTATCAGTCCTGACCTGGCATCTCGACTTCAGTTACTTTCCCACCAATGTAACATAGCTTCCCTGTGCCTTTTCTATAAATACTTTCATGGTAATTGTTCTGATGAATTTTACTCTATGGTACCTAGATTTTATGAATTTAAGTGCAGTACTAGATTGGTAACAAGCTCTCATCATTTTACTGTTGAACTGGTTAGATGTAGCCATAAGTTCTAACAGTTTCTTTTCTTGCACTTCTCTCCTGAGGAACACTCTTCTGGTTTTATTGCTTTCCAACCAACTCTGATCTTCAAAGATTTAAATGCAATGTCAATTGTTATCTACTGTCTTTTTTATTTCTCTTCTTTAATTGTTTTGGCCCCTTAATGTTTTCCTTTTTCTTATTCTTTCACACACAGTAACTCCTTGTGTCTTAATTATTTATTGCCTTACTTGGGGTGAAATGATTAAAAAAAATATTCTTCCTGCTCTCTGCTTAATTATATTATACTAGAAATACTCATGAAAATTTCTTGGTTTTCCTGTTTGAATTTTCTGATGAATCATAATTCTTAATTTAATGATTGAATAAGATCCTTGTGATTTCTAGGACTATAAAATACTCATAGATATTCCCATTACATTGATAAATTTTGTGCTTTACAGCTTTAACAAAATATTGCAATAACAAACGTAAGTATGAATGCAGATCATTATTTAAAGAAGAGGGTACAAATGAAAAGAAAAAATTGACAAGGTTTTCTATTTCACTGATGCAGACATTAAATGCATGAGAACATTATCACTTCCTTTATCTTCCCCTTGTTTGTTTGCTTTTCTCTTTCTTTCTTTGTATTCTTTATTTTTCTCACTAAAACCAGTGTAATGACAATATAATGAATGCATGAACTTACTAATTATCAGAGGAACAAATATAATTATAATATGATTATCACATTATATTATAGCAAATATATAAGGTAATTTGGAAAATTTCTACTTTGATATTGTTCACCAATAAATTGGCATTATCAGAAAAAAAAGGAAAATAATTTCATTTCACATGAATAAAATCTACATTAGCAAGACAAAAACTTGATTTATATTAAGGATCTGAATGCTTGATTTTTATTTTAACTGTATTGATTTGTCTCACAATGCAGATTTTATTCTTGTGAATTAAAATTCTTTTGCTGATGATGCTGGTTTATCAGTGAAACATGCCAAGGTAGAAGTTTTCTAAATTATTTTATATATTTACTATTCCATTGTATTCTCATCCAACTTTACTTACATGTTATAATGTATCAATGTACATTATTTGCTGGTGTATGTGTATAGTGTGATTGTTGTAATTGCTTCAATGATATGCTTTATCCTTTTTTTGTCAGATGTTATGTTGATGCCAAGTTGATGCTTGTCCAAAATTTTCTTATAAGCAGTCTTATAATTTGAAGATAACAGATTAATTAAATTAGGTCTTGTTGAGTTGAGACTTTTAGATATTCCCTCCCCACTCCCCAGTGCATGCTGAAAGAAATATGTGTCAGAGATTTCAAACATCAGAGATGGTCAGTGAATCTTCATTAATGATTAAAGTCTTTTCTCAACCATAGATTTTACCAGGGACCAACTATTTAAAAGTCTTTACTCAACCACAGATTTTTACTATGGACCAAATACTAAAAGTTTTTTTCTAACTACCTTTTCTTCTGGACTCAACTAAAGAAACAACTTTACTCTTTTTTGACTCTTTTGAATTCATGTACATATTTTTTTTATCAATTCACCAATAATGTTACTAAGATGCAAGTGGCTACTGGGAGTGAAAGAAAATTAAAAAGATTTTAAAAGGAATTTGGAAACTTAATCCTAAATAGGAAACAAAGGGAAGAGTGTGAACCTATCTATTCCTATTCTGTTTCTAAATACAAATGTTTTATTTAATAGGCATACTCAAGTTTTCTTTATTTTTATCATATTATTTTTTGCAATTTCGACATTTGGATTTTTAATACAAAAACCTGGATGACAGAATTTCTACAATATCTTTTACAGAATTGCTTCACTTTAAGGTTTAAGGTCTATCACTGTGAACTGTGCCATTCAAAAAATGTTTCCTCGAAAAACTTCCAATAATTCTCTGCATATATCTTGATACCATCATCACATTTGCAGTGCGATGAACAAGCCTTGAGTTGCTTAATAAAATCTTAATTCACCAAATAAGTTAGTGTAAATGTTTGTAATAAAAATATATATTATAACATGAAATACACATCATACATTTATCTTATAAATATGATAATATTGAGAAAATTTTACCAACATCAGATGTTATTGTGAAAACATTGACTTGCATAATCAAATCCGATATAGTGTAGGCTTGAAACACAATTTCTGAAAGCAATAGAAAATGCTTAACAGTTTTTCAACCATGAAATAAACCATAAATTTTTGACTTAAATTTAACCAATGCAGTTGTAAAAGTAAATTATTCTGTTTTTTCATCATGGCAATTTGCTTTTTTACAAAAAAGGAACTTTGCAAAAAAGGAACTTTTACAACTAAATGTTGTAAGTCAACCTCACAAGCTATACAAAGAATGGTGACAAAGATCAATAATTCCTTTGGTTTGACACTATTTAGGCCCAAATGTAAAGCAATATTCATTTGTCTGGAATGTTAAAATGTACTTGAGAGTGTCAGCTGTCAGCTAAATTAGTTTTCCAGCAATAATATCTTTTGCCAAAGTTCATGTTTAAACTAAATAAACAGATTCTGTTGTTGATATTACAGGCTTGTATACCATATATAAATAAAAGCTTATTTCCATGTCTTATAGTTAATACTAAGACCCTGTTTGTCTGTTTTGTATAAATTTATCATGCAAACGTAAAAAGATATTTAATAAAAACAACTTGTCATACTGTCTATAACAGCAAAATTATCTAATTGTTAGATTAAGCTCTGAAACGTTGAATCTTAGAAATGATTAAAGATATCTTACTGGAATTCTCCAAAGTTTTTATAACACTATTGAAATCTTTGATCAATAAGAATGTATACTTACTCTCTAAGCTTAACAGAAGTATTGTGATGAAATTGATAATAACCGAAAATGACATTTTCATCATTAATTGATCATAAACGAAAATGACATGCTCATCATTAATTAATCATAGCTAAGGATACTCATGAAGTATTGAAATAAAGTTCAAATATATATATATATATATATTATTCCAGGATCATTTTCCAACTTATTCAAGATGATCTTCACCCTTTCTAACCTTCTAACTTTCTGTCCAGTAAAAAAGTACATCACACATTTCACAGATGATACCATTTTCAAGTTTTTGTCACTACTCTTTGGACTGTCATAGATGAAACTCCTCCCTCACACCAAACGTCTTATGAAATGAGTTGGATTTTTTCTAATTGATCTCTTTAGCTCTAAGGTGAAATGATGATCCATCTTCCTGTTGTGACCTCCTGATCCAGTTTTTCTCGCTACTGTTCCCTCTTTTTATTCTTATTCTTATTCACCATTCTCTTGATGGTTCTTGAATGGACTTTGAAGATGGAAGCCAGAGTGTGAATGTTGGTATGATTACTGTAGGCCTGAATGATCTTTATCCTTTCACCATTGCTCAGTTGGGAAGACAGTGGGTCTGACACAAAAGTTTTAATCTGCTCTCTTTTTAGCTGAATAACTCAAAGGGTTTTTCAGTGATTCTTACAAATGGCATCAAGATGACTGAACGTCATCTGAAAACCTGGAAAAAGATACTCAATTAGTTTAGTGTTTTTTTAGATATTAAAAATTTTGTGGGTTGGATAATTATGCTGTTATATCTGGTATATAATATGCATTTATCTCAGGCCCTTCATATCTATCTTTCTATTCATCTCACTTTATTAATATCTATCTATCTATCTATCTATCTATCTATCTATCTATCTATCTATCTATCTATCTATCTATCAGGATATTTGTTTAAGTTTAGAACAAAGAACTAAATTTAATATATTTTGTTCCAGATCACATATGGGGCACACATTAAGAATTAAACTTTGTGATCCAGAATTTCTTCAGTTCTCTGACCAGTTGTAGGAACTTATTCAGCTGTTATCTTTCTTTCAATTCTACTCTGTCATCTGCTGAAACAGTGAAATCCACAATCTGATACAGTTATTCTTTCTTGTTCATTATAAGTGAACCTGATATTTATGCTTGTATTGGATACTTTATTGGAATCTTAAATTCCTATCAGATTTTTACATTTTTCTTTAAGACAGATTCTGGTTTGTGCATATACCAATGGTCAAAGAAGTGTGATTTGAACAGTACCCTGTGGATTACCCTTCTCACAAAATCATGTCTAATTTTGAACTCTTTATGAACTTACTTGATACTTTCATTTATTATGTGACTGATTATTTCATATTTATCTCTGCATAGATTGAATTTGTGAAGAGCATGTCATGTTTATAGCTATCAGAACAGAAATAGGAATGGGTGAACCAAGTTCAAATTATGGCTTAGTCTGTTACATTCACTTTCGCACTAATGTCCTTAGGAAAGGCATGAATCCATCTTTTCTCTCCATCTTCTATGGGTTAAATAGCAGAAATAATTGATCTTTACTCCAAGTTCCAAACAGTGGAGAAGTGGAACCACTCCACTATCTTTATGAAGAAAGCATGGCAATTCAGTAATAATTAATAAAAGGAATCTGTGGAGAGCCATGTCCACCTATGTCATATTATATTCTCCTGTGTTTTATCTATATTGGTCTTCATATAATTGGTTCTTCTGGTTTTGTTCTTGATCACTATAAATAGCAATTCAATTTCTCTACAGTTTATCTTCACACCAATGTCCATGTTGTTTCATCTTTAAAAAACGGAGTCAACCATAGATCATCGAATCAATGCGAATGATCCTTTCCTTAGCTGCATAGTATGTCCTTTACTGGGGCTACATACAGTTTTGAATTCAGAGTTTTCCTTCTGCTAGACTGGTTGCCACCCTTAGCTATAGAACCAAGTTTGTCATATTATTTGTACATAGCTAGGGGGAGAAGAGTTGGATTCATACCTTTCCCAAGGGTATTAGCATGTAAGTGAATGTAATGAACTTGACTGGAATTTTAAATCGGCTCTCTGATTCCTCAGTCTGAGTCACAATTCATTACTCTACTGTGCCTCATATTTAATACTTTCAATTTATATTTGTTTGTATGGTTATTTGTCTTCTTATTTTTGGATTCACTGTTTATTCTATTAATTATATTACACATTTTAAGTGTTGTAATTTGGATGAGAATTTGGATGAGTCTAAGAGAAGGAAAACTCTGAATTCTACACCATGGAGTATATAACAGTAATCACTCCACTATCTAAAAAAAAATGATAGTAGTTTACAAGTTATAAAAATAGGAGTCTGGGAAGAGCTATGACTGAAAAATCAACACAATTTTTGATATTGATAAGGTTTCTTCCATTTTCATTTCATATATAATTTGTCAACATTTTTTCTTGCATGAAAAGTTTTATGCATTGTCATCAGACTTCTTGTTTTGTGGCCTGGATTTCTGAGTTCTTCTTTTGTGCAGTTTAAGAAATGTCCTGAATATCTCATAATAAAAATGACCAAGGTATTTATTTTTTGATCAAATTCTGATTCTGAGCAATTCTTTGTCACCAATTGCCTTCATTTTGTTCTATTTGATTATAGTAATTCCACAATAACCAAGTACTTGTGTTTCTTTCCTGTTGAGCATTCTGATGATTTTTTGTTTAGGTATTATAAATTTTTCTGTTGTTTGATATTTTCTCTGTCTACTGAATTTGTTTATTAGCTTTTAGATAAGAACTGTGAGGCTTGGGCTGTGGCTTTAGATATCTTGAAGGTATCCAACAGGGTTTGGCATGCTGACCTTCTCCATAAAGACTATGCTGTCTCTGGATAAATATTTGGCGTAATCCATTCATTCTTAATAAATCATGTAATGAAGGTTGTGTCAGATGGATACACTTGTAGATCATTTCACTGGGATCTATTCTTGGACCTATATTATTTCTTATCTTCATCAACAATCACCCCCAATGTCATCAGTTCACAACTAGGTATTTATGTTGGTGACACAACTATTTACTCCTGTCTTAGTTGCAAGTCCAATAGGTCTAACAAAATAAAACTGGCAGCTGCACTTGAAAATGACCTCCAATCAGTGCTTCACTGGTGTAAGGAATGGCTTGTAAATTTGAACACCTCCAAAACAAAACTGCTATCATTTAATCACCACAGAGAACCTTTTCTGCCTTCTGTTAGTATGGCTGATGCAAACCTCCAAGAGAACAACTCTGTGCTTTCTTAGGCTCATGTTTTCTGCTAACATGAAGTAGATTCATTATATTGAATAAATTACTAGGTCTACTGCTAGGAAAGTTTGTTCACTGTATTGTGCCAAGCAATTTTTCTTATTAGAATACATCTTGGACATTTATAAATCTACCATTCATACATGCATTGAATATTGCTGGTGAAACTGATATAGTGTGCCTGCTATATATCTTTAGGTTCTTGACAAAATCCAAAGAAAGTTCTGTAATGTAATCAATCCTGACCTGGCATCTTGACTTCTGTCACTTCCTCACCAACTTGAAATGGCTTCCTTCTGTCTCTTCTACAAATATTTTCATGTCAATTGTTCTGATGAGCTTTCCTCTTTAGTGCCTTGAGTGCATGAATTTAAGTGTATTACTAGATTGGAAGCTGGGTTTCACTGTTTTATTGTTGAACTAGCTAGATCCAACCATATGTTTTATTCTAGTAGTTTCTTTTCTTACACTTCTTGCTGCCTGTGGAACTCTCTTCCAGTTTTTTACTTCCATGCCATCTACAATCTTCAAAAGTGTAAATGCAATACTAGTTACTATCTTCTGTTTTCTTGAAACCTGTTCTTTTATTGTCCTTACTCCTCACTAGTCTTCTGATTCTCTTCCACTCCTAGTAAGCTCCTTGCTTTTTAGTGGCATTATTGCCTTGCTTGGGATGATTAAAAGAAAAAGAAAATCTCTAGTATTACACACTTCTCAATCCCAAACTACATTGTGCTATCTTGGCTGAAGATCCCAATTGTTCTTGCGAAGATCTCTAATTTGTTTTTGTTTGGGAAAAGATTTTGATCACTAATATATTTGTAGTGGGCCATTTTCCTTATGATTTCATAAATTTGTGTCCTCTGTTATATTTTCATGAAATATAAGTGATATTGGTGATTAAAAACTTGCTTGTATCCATAGTTTTTATTGTTTAGTTAATGTAAAAGGAGGATTAAGGACATACAGAACAGAAGGGGCACCAGAGAGTCTCCTTGAAAGATTCCTCATTGAAAATTCAAAGAAATGGAAGTGGCAGTGATTTAGGAATAATGTGGTTGGATGACCAGTAATACAGTGAGCTAGAGAAAAACAATAATAACAAAAATTGTAATATGAGCTCTGTTAAAAAAAATGAGACATTAGGTTTATAAGTTCCAAAATTTTGTACACCGATGTCTCCAAGGACACATGAAGCAGTGGATAATAGCATTGGTTGAAGTAATCCAGTGACTTGACCCAAAGAGTTGTGAGTTCAATACTTGGCAACTTGGAGAGTAAAGTTACTCAAGGAAAATAATTGAAACTGAGATGACACATGGAACTAGAAATCTACAATCTACGTAGACTAAATAATGGGTTTGGTTCCAATCCAACCAGATGATGAGCCTGGACAGGGTGAGTTTATTCAGGGACAGACTGACCTCAGACTCATCCCTTGGAGAACATAGTATACAAATGGATAACCATGGTGGACTAATGGATAGCAGCTCGGATTGTGGAATTGGAGAGCCGAGTTTGAATTCCAGTCAAATCCATTACATTCACTTATGTGCTAATTCCCTTAGGAAAGGTATAAATCCTCTTCTTCTTCCTCCAGCTATGGGTAAATAGCAGGACAGACCGGATTTTATAGCCTTGGATAGCAACTGGTCTACTGCTGAAAGAAATGGCAACCTACTGCAGGAAAAAATCTGCCTTGTTAGTCATGGATCGAAAGATACATGATCACCTAAGCATGTATCATGCATGGCACATAACTGACTGACTGATGGAGATGCTGACTTTCTGTGCACAAATAATGTATTTCAGAATGAAATCAGAAATGTATCGGTATGAAAATATAGTAATGTGTTCGTTGTTATCACCAGCAATGGCTAAAATATACATGAGGCTGAGATACATAGATGACACCTTCTGACCTACTACTGGAACATATGAACTCATTGATATGGAGAGGAAACATCAACAAACTAGCATTCCTGCGTGTACTAATATCTCAAACGAAGCATGGGGTCAAGACATCTGTATACCACAAGCCAACATTCACTGAACAATAACTCAACTTCAACTCCCACCACACACTGTAAAGAAAGGGATCATCCACTGCCTACAACATCGTGCAAAAGTCTTAAATCATGACCCAGAGACATATGAAGAAGAAATAGTCAGTATAAGCAGTACCCTACAATGTAACAACTATCATCATGACATCAGCTCCCACAAAATGGGATAGAAGGGTACAAGAGGATAACAACACTCAGAAAATAGTCTTGGTCTGCCTATCATATATGAAAGGATTATCAGAAAAAATGCAAAAGATTTGTGGTACATATAAAATCAGGATGACCTTTAGAAGTGGTTCAACACTATGCAGATACCTCTTCTGAGTAAGACCTTCCAAAGAGGAGAACATGACTAAAATATGTGTGTACACCATCTCATGCAGCTGTGGCAAGAACTATAAAGGAGAAACAGTTAAGATAAGACTGTAGGAGCACCATGATGCTGTAACATGAGGGGAAATAGAAAAATTATGCATGGCTGAATATATATGGAGGGAAAAAGAGATCACCACCCTCTTTCAGATGAAGTTGTAATAATAGACAGAGAATATCACTGGAAAATACGAAAACTTAAGGAATCAGCACATATGCTAGGCCACAAAAATCTCCTAAGCTGGCCAAGTATAGACATAATACAATATGGGAACTAGTAATACAGAGAGCTAGAAAAAAAACAACAATAACAAAAATTGTAACATGATAAAAAATGATTACTGAGTCCCAAAAATTCATCCAGTCAATAAAAGCGTTGGTTGAAGTAATTCAGAGACTTGACCCAAAGAGTTGTGAGTTCAATACCTGGCCACAGCAGAGATGAACAAAAACTTGTAGGGTTTAATTACTAAAGGGAATTTACCGAAAGTGAGATATCTAGAAAAGGCATGGCATGTGAAACTAGAGCAATCTATCTTCATAGACTAAATTCTAACATATGTCATGAATATTACAACAAAGATGAGGATAATAGTCCAAACAATATAAATAGTGTAAATAGTTACACAAGACTTTATCTCAGAAATATAGTCAGATGTTAGTTGATCTATGCCACCATATGAACCTCTTTGACATCCCTTCTGTTCTAAAAAGAATTTTAATGTATTGCAATTTTTATGTTTTTCCATTTTGTTTATTGCTTTATTCAGCTCTCAAGTCTGTCTCTTTATTTTTTTTTGTCTCTACCCCTTTTTATTTTTTCATTTTATCTGCTTTTCTTTTCATTTTCTCTAGTTTTTATACCTCTCACATTTCCTTTTTCACAGCCTTTGTTTCCACTTCATTTCTCTTGTAACTTTTCCTTATTTTTGGCCAGAAAGTGTAACTGATTATAACTACAAAAGACTGGGAATTAAGCATAGATTTTAGGTAAGAAAGTGTCATGTTTGTACATGTGAACAAACAGATATATATATATATATATATATATATATATAGTTATTGTGTTGATCATTCATTTCTGAACAACATAATATTATTATTTGACTAGATAAAGAATTTACTTCTGTAAAATTTCCTGTATCATTAGTATTATCATTTCCCATTAAAAATATATTTTTTTAATTTTTAAAAAAATTTTGGTAAAAAAATAATGAAATAAAAAGATTTCCAATCACAAAAAAAGAAAATGAATATCCATATTGCTAGGTTTTCAGTAGTCTTGTTTTTATTAGCCTCAATGGAATATTCTTGATGGCTAAGCAATCAAGCATTAAGATGTTCTAATGCTCACAGTAATTAATTTAATGATCAGAAATGAAGTGAGGATTTTATCATTGCTAAGTGAGAATCTTATATTTAAATGTCATATGTCATTGCGAAAAGGTCTTTCATAATGATATTATAATGACATTTTGAAGTTTTTTTTATTTACATATAATAGAGATAATAGTTTAAAACGATTTTCAAAGAAACCTATTGAAAATCTCTCTCTATCATCTCTTTTTGCAATGTCCTTTCGACATGTAGCCAATGAACATAGGCTTTCCACAGCTTTTGTTGCACTCTCTAACTCTTGCACCTTTAACATTCCTCTTTATTATTGAGGTCCTTCTGTCATCCATTCACTCAACTCATCAAATAGATTTCATACTATTTTCTCTTGCCTCTCTTGCTTTTGTAGTGATAGCAACAAATAAATCACTAAATAGCCTCTAACCCTTAGAATATTTAATAATAAAAGAAAAAAATTAAAAGTTAAGTAATAAAAAATACTCTAAAATACAGATAAGAATGATGGTTAAGAATAATGAAAAAAAGTTAGATTATAAAAAATATTTAAATAAATATAAACAAAAATCAAATTTTCTTTCTTTTCATTTTCACTAGCCAAAGGAGTCAGATGTCTGGGGCATTCTCAGATAGAACATGTTGCTACCAATGGATAAGCACAATTTTTTTTATCCCTTTATACATATATGTACTTTAGAATAGACCATAATTTTTCTGAAATATATACCAAAGTATATTATGCTTATTGTGTTGTATTTTGTATATGATTTGTTTGTAATTTATGTATTTCTGTTGTGGGCTGATGATGTCTTTTTAACCCCTATACAAAATTACACATTTAAAAAAAGTACATTCAGACAAGGTCAACACCTTACCAGGACAACCCACTTTCAATGTATCACATGAGTGCTATTGAGAATCTTCTATGTACAGTGTTCCTTCAGGACGTGGGTGATCATGGATCTCCATACAATTTCCTGTCCTTTGTAGCTTTTAGTAAAGTTTTACTTTTTGCTATTTCTCCTAATCCCTGTTCTGAATCTCATTTACATAAGCTCATTAGGTAGGTTATGTGTTACTAAACTTTCTTTGGTCCCTTTTGTCTTCAATATGCTTTGTGATAGTTAAATTTTCTAAGCTCCAAATATGTGCACTAGAAATTTCAGCTTTCTCTTTGTGATTCTCCTTTTTGTTTCTATTTTCTCTAAAACTCGTTACTCACATGTTCATAATTTTGAGAGTAGCGTTTTATAAACCTTCTGATAAAGGGAGACAAATCTTGCATCAAGAATTAGACAATGAATATCTAATGCACGTAACAGATGCTGAACCCTTCAATAAATAAATAAACAAACAAAAAAGAGTAAATAAACGAAGCATATAAATGAAGAACAAATAAAAAAAATGTAATGAGTGTGATGTAATCATTTTGATTTGTTTGAATTTCATTTATAAAGCATATATTAATTGTTGACTAGTTTTTATTTAATCATATTTTGGTTCTTTTTTTTATCATTTGATAAGAAACAATAGAAATGTAGTTCTACAGAATGATGCTGAGGATATCGTGGGCCGAACATGTGAGTAATGACAAAGTTTTGTAGAAAATGTAAACAAAAATGAAGCTAATACTTAACATCAGGAGGAGACAGTTGAGGTTTCTGGGGGATATAATAAGCAAGGAGGGCTTGGAAAATCTGATACTCACAGGACAGATAGAGGGCAAGAAGGACAAAACACAATGCATAACATACTTAATGAGTAATAAGCAAAAAACTGAAAACAGGTCATTTTATATAGAACATGAGTTGAAATATTGAAGAATGATTTTTCTATTTTAAGATCCATGCTTAATAGATATACAATATAAAAAAAATTTAAATCTTCTTTTCATGTCTCTTCAGGACGTGGGCAATTATGGCTCTCTGCAATTTCCTATTCTTTGTAGCTGTAAGCAATGCTTGTTCCCTTATTTTCCCAATCCCTGTTCTACCAGCCATTTACACAAGCTTATTAGTTGAGTTACTTGATGTTTCTGTCTTAACTTTGTTGAAGTATGTTAATATATATATGAGTATTTTTAGATGTCTGTTTGTTAACATGACCTCACGATTTATATTTAATGCAAAATATGAAACAACAAGAAGGAACAAAAACGGTTTTATAACAACAAGATTTATATTTATTTTTTGTGTAATTATGTACATGTATAGAGGTTAGTATTTTGTTGGTGTTATGTCCCTTTGACTGATTAAAGTTTTACTGATGAAATTGAAATATTTTTATCTGAGCTTACAAAAGTTGAATTAATTATAAAGCTGTGAAATGCTGAATAAACTTTTAGCTTTAGAAGAGTATTTCAAAGAGAAAAATTCTTGTTGTTTGTTTGGAAATGTTTCGTATGTTTGTAATGTAGGTTGGAAAATTTTGTATGTATGCGTGAATATGTTTTTATGGGTGTCTGACCAGACATAGTCAAGACTGGAATCCTTTAAGGTTACATTTTCGCAGGAAAAGAGAATGAACAAGCTTGTGTTTGCTATCTATAATTAATGTAACCATGTGATGGGATCATGGTAAAAGAGCGGGAAAACTTGACTTGGTCATGCGCTGGAAAAATATTTGTACGTGGGTGGATTGCAAATTGTGTGTTTATTGACCAATTAGAAGCTGAGGTTTTCTGAAAATGTGTATTACGCCAAATAAGCTCTTTGATCCACTTTTTGCACAGATTTGTACAAAATTCAACATTGATAAGAAAGTGGTATGGGGATGCTAAAACTTCACTATGTCCTGTGAGTGTCAAAATTCTACAAACTCTCTTATGTGTTCCAAAAATTTCAACTGTCTCTTATTGATTCTTAGTTCAAGTGACCTTTTTGTTTCCATTTTCCTTACAATGTGAGAGTTTAATATTTTTCCAATATTTGTTTAAATGTGATTTATGAAATTATATTTGAATTCTCACATACAGAACAAATTGAAATTTATTCATGTTATTATTTTTTGTCACTATACAAAAAATGATTTGAAACTGATTTACAAACTGTAAATTATAATTTTAAAAACAGACATTTTAAAAATATATGTTAATGATGTCCAGCATTTTTAAGATTTGTAATTTTTATTTAAAATTCCTTGACTAGGTTCAGCAATTATTCTTTGAAGTATAATGCTGACTGCTTTCTTCACTGTTTAAATGTTGTTAATATTGTTTGAAATATTGTTTAAAATATCATTTCAAATATTTTAAAATATTGCTAAAGATATTGTTTAAAATATTGTTTAAATGCTGTTAAAAAATGTTTAAAATATTGTTTAAAATTCTCAGATTAGATATAGTTACTATTCCGTGAATTATGGTTCCCAAAATTTTCATCATAATATTGAGATGAGATACTGTTTTTATTCTTTAAATTATTTTGTTTAGCAAAATCTTTGTTTGATCTTTGTTAAATATTGTTTTAAATTTTCAGATGATTTCTTATTCTATCGCAAATTACTGTACAAGATCTTGCTGAGATGTTCTTTGCCCAATCTACTTTCCAAAATTGAACAACTGACCAAACACTAGTTTCTTTGTTATAAATACCCCTTTGTCTGACTGAGAACTTTTAAAGGCCCCTGGTTGTATTGTATTATCATGTTTGTTGAATATTGTGTGAGATTCTGAAATTAGTTATTGTTATTGATTCTGAAATTAGTTATTCTGAAATTAGTTATTATTCTGTGATATATAAAGCCTCATCTTTGATTTTTAAATCCCTATATTTATTTTAATGTTCTTTTCAGCCTCATGACTGAATGTTAGCATGCCAACCACAAGACATGTGTTTGAAACTCATTATGTCAGTTAAGATGGTGAATTCCTGATAATATCAGTTTGGAGAAACAATTCCAGTATGCAGCATCATTGAGAAGAGCCTGAAATCCATATCACACAAGCCCTGTGAGTGAAATTAGGTAAATGAAACTGTCTGGAAGTTGTTGATGGTTGAGTTAAAACAAAGCCATGAGCCCTTGTCTAATGGGCAGATAAAAGCTTTTTAACCATGGCTGGTAATCTGTCCAGAGACAGAGTATCAATAAAAACACTCATCTCCAGGATCCTGGCCACTTGTGGGGATGTAGTAACCTAAAAACTCATGATGACTGAAATTCTTGATGAAATTAATGTCACGTGAGTTTGTAATCTGCCACAGGCAGAAAAAGCACATGATAATCGCACATATTTGCACATTGATTCATAGAATATTATTTTATTTTTTGCTTTTTACTTTAGCTGATTAATTATTTCTTTTTAATTTCCCTTTAAAAATCTTACTAAATTGTATGTATTATTTTATTTTATTAATTTTATAATTTTGGAGAAATACTACAACTCATTTCAGTGAGTTATTCATATTGGTTTGTAATCTTAATAAACTCAACAAAAAATTGACTGATATCAACCTTGAGAAAGAAAGACCTTCAGTACAATACACAACAGTAAATCGTCATTCAATTTCAAATCAGAATTTTAAAATGTAAGTATTGAAAATAGCATTAAACAATTTTAGTAAAAGTTGTAGTCTGAATAAACCCTCAAAAGAACTGCTCACCTTATTTATTGTTGCCTTTCACAGAAGTCACCAATGCTGAAACTGAACAATCCTCATGAACAGAGAAAAAATAAATGAATTGGGACCAGAAACCACTCATTGGCTTCCTTTCTTCTTTGTTCTTTCTCCTGTCAATTCATATAAATCTATGTTGATTTTATGATATGCTGGAATGAGTAGGATCAGTCAATTGTTAACCAATTGATTGATGCTTTAAACTAAAGTTACAAAACAATTTTCACTGCTTTGTTTACTATGATGCTGTTACTCATCCTCTAAATGTAATTGTTGGCTTCCTACAATGCACATCCCCTCTTCTTCAACATTTTATGTATTAATCACATCATATGTATATATCCACTCAATTACCTTACATTGCTTTGCTTGATCATCTCCCATATGTGGTGTAATCTTTCTCTCATTCCATTCCCCATTAGCAACTCATGTTCTACTTGTCCAACATCTTCCTTAGAACCTTAGATTTAAATGCAGTGCCATTATCTTTAACTATCAGATTTATGGCTAAAAACACCTCGTTTAAGGCTTCCATGATTGTGGTGGCTGTTTTTGTTCTGAATCCCATCCATTTGTTTATTGAAATAACTTTCCTTCTTCCCTAATTAGTGTACACTATATTTGACCAGTCATGTGTTAAACTGTCACCACTATATCACAAAATTTTCATCAGATGATGACTCTTAAACATCATTACCACTAATCAAGAGCACCTTAGAAATACCTTTTTATATTCTTTGTCACAACATGAAAATGTCAGATTCATACAGGAGCAGCTCTAGCCCAAATTGTTTTACTTTTCTGATATTGTTACAAAATATTTTGTTAAAATTCAAGAATTTGTGATAGATCTGTGACATTGCTTGTTTTATAGGAAATTTATTTACTTGTCATAAATATTTTCTCTTAGATGTTCATATTCTACTTGTTTAATCTTAGGATTTTAGTTGACATTGTTTGTGTAGCAGACACATTTCTGTTAAGTCAAACACAAATTCTGTGTTAAAAGTATATCATAGCTTATAACAACAAATGACAACAAGGCTTCAGCAGCAATAGCAGCTGTAAGAAAGAAAATCAATGATGAATGTAGTCAAGTGTGACTACAGCAGCAGTGTCAGCAGCAGGTAGGAAAGAAGAACATTAGGTTCAAAGTTCAGGATTGAATGGAACAATAGCCTTGTGGATTAAAGTTTTGGTTCATAAATTTGGTGACAGTTATTGTGAGTTCAGTCTTTCTGTCTGTTAGTACAGGTTCACTCAGTGAAAACAGGACTAGCAGTAACTGAGCAATACTAAATAAGAACAAGATGAAATATCACTAGATATGGACAGTGGAATGAGAACACTCTACCCCATAGATTAAATAAAGGGTTTACCTGTATTATACTCTGCTTCAAATTAGACCTCTTTCTGATTTATTCCACATCAAAAACTTGTTAGACAGATGTGAAAAAATGTTGCTCTTTGCACTGCATCTGGCTCACTAATCAAATCCCTCCCTACCAAAAAAAAAAAATAATTAAATATTGGAACCAATCATGAAACTGCTGGGCCATGTATCCATCCTGATTGCTTAAAAGAACCCACTTGATGACCTTCAAGGTAGTTCACAGTGGCCTCTTAGTCAAGCAATCTGATGCAAGATTCAATGTGAGGTCAGCATGCAATCAAATCTCCCATATTTGAGATCAGACTTCTTCCCTGACAAGTGTCACCTCACTTGCCTACAAGAAGCATTCTTTCTTGATCCAATGTATACATGGGTAATACAGATAGTTTTATTCACATTGGGAGTTATTACCAGTAAGACTCAATGTCTTGTCACTATTTTAACACTGCTTGTCATAGTATATGTTATAGTTTCTGTGTGGGACAAGTGTAAATATTTGTATATAATTTTGTGTATGACATAGCTGTATAAAATTTTTTGTGAATGAAGCATGTCTGTCATTCTTTTTCCTTCAGCTATTCTGTCCTGCCTGTGTATTAAGTGTTACTATATCATGAATATAATAATGACTATAATAGGCGAAATGTAACCGGGAATATTACTTTCTTGCTTAGCACTCTCATTAGCAGTATATAACACCTGGATCAACAGATACATAAACAATGTTAGAGAGCACAAAACCAAAATATTGTGATAATAACAACATAGATTAGTAAATTAGTTCGAATGTATATATTACTTTTTCAGGTTTTATTTGTTTGTTATATTTTATATTACACTAAACCAGAAAGATACAAATAAATTTACTTTTCCCATAAAATGAACCACCAAATCAACGATATTATTTTTTCAAATTACTTGAAGAGAAGAAATTTCATCTCTATAGGAAATATATTTGTTACTCAGGCATATTTTCGGGCTTTTGTCACAAATCTTCATATTTTCTAGTTTACTCTATTGCTATTTCCCACAAAAATATCTTTAACGCCACTATATTCAAGAGAGGCAACTCAATAAAAAAGGCGAAGAGAGTTGCTGTTCTTGAAGAAGATTACGTGTGTAAGTGTGGCTTCCATGATTTTACATGTGAGCAAATTTTTTTTGTAGCAGAAGTCCAAAAGGCAATCAGGTGTCGTTTACAGCAAACGTGATTTTTTCCTTTTTACCATGGCTGCAAACACAGGGTAACACTTTTATTTTATTTTCGTTGACTTTTTTTTCGTTTAAAGCTTCAACAAATCGCACATCTCAGTTGCTGTTTTAATAGATTTTTTTTTAATAACAATAAAATTCTGTTTCGATGAATCGATCGAAGTGTATTGTTAACTTAAACATCAGTAACACCGTTTCTTCTTTTCTAGTGGACGGGATCAAAGTCCTTTCTTTGTTAAATAAAAAAAATGAGATTTTAAATAGGAAATTTAAAACTTTATAGGTTCTTATATGGACTTATTAATTTTATTTTTATGTTCCTTAAACAGTTGTAAATGATGTGTAAAGTAAATATAAATATGAAAAATGATAAAATGATTTTGAAACGTTGTCCCAATTTTTGACATTAACTCCACTTGTTGGGCATTTATTTACCTTTTTGTCATTTTGTGTTATGTTTTTTTATTTGTCGTTGTTGTTTTACTTTTTTTTTTTAGTCATTTAGTGTTATGGTTCGTTAAATAAATCTGATTTATTTTCGCGATATCGTAAGGTAAAATAAATTATTTAAGAAATTACATCGTTTATTTTTAAAACTGTATTCTTATTTACTAAAAAAATGAAATCAATTTAAACAATCAAACAAAAATAATGTTTTTTAAATCCTCCTACAACTTTCTTTTTAGTCTAAAAACCACAACCCTAAATACGCACTGAAAGTAAATGCTTTCTATTTATTTCCTCGGAAAATAACACATGCAGTGAATAGAGAAAGATGCATTGGATAGCGAAAGCTACAATATACTATTTTTAAAATTTTTTATTTACTTAGTTTAACGACCAGTGGTAGTGGCATCTTTAGCACCATCACTGGCTTAGTGGCTACGCATTTTCGCCAATGATGAACAAGAGACTGGAATATCACATATCGTAGATTGTCACATATATTGCTTTCCCATTATTACCTATTCATATCCACTGTTTGCTCTCTGCAAATTTTCAGCAAGTGTTGATGAATGTCAGTGGGTCCAATTTGTTCAGCAATGATGCACCTTTTTATACTCATGTCAAACTCAATTTTGCCAGACAGTTGCTCAGTTCTATTCTGTAAAAAGCCCCGCTCTAAAAAAAGAAAAAGAAAAACGTTATTATGGGAAGGTTCAAATTCTACTGCCATCTCACTTACATCTGCTTCTGACATCATGGGCCAATAAAGTAGAAAAATAGAAGTCATTACTTCCAATGCTACCCTTATACAATTATGATCTTTTATAATTTATTTATTATCATTTAATTATTTTTTGAAAGCAATTAGTTTTTTTGCTGCCTTTGCCAAGTTAAATTCTCATTGATGGAGTTATTTTTATTTATTTATTTTTTTTACAGCTTCTTTAAGTTAACTGTGATTTGTAGGTAGTGAAATAATTCCATGGTCAAATTCCACCTGATGCTTTTGCATTCATTTAGCATTAATGCCTTGTGAGTGGAATAAATCTCTTTTTTCTCCCTGCCCCAATTGTGAGTAAAATAGTACAGTAGACTGGACTGCACTTTAATCTTGTAACGGAAACAGTCTAAGAGCAAGAAAACTCTGAATTCAAAACCATAGAGAAGCTAACTGGAAACCACTCCACTATCTTTCCCAAGAACATTCATGGCAATGTAGAATTTACAGATTAAAAAAAGAAAGGAAGCTGTGGAGAGCCATGATCTATTATGTCCTGAAGTGATTGGACGTATTTAAAAAAAAAACTCTGGATGATTATGAGTCAAGTCAAAAGAACTACTACTAACTGTACCTTCATCAATATCAGAAAGAGTGATATAAGTTAATGGACTTGAGAAACCTGTTTTCCTGAAAATCTGTCAATATAAAGATTTTATGAATTTTAACTTACAGTAATGCTGTTTGGCCAGTAGATGTTTCCATATAAGGAAATGGCTAATCTCACCATTATGTATACAAGTTCCTTCTGGAGAACAAAATGATTGAGTCAAACAGATACTGCTCCCAATTAGACCAAACTGAACAGGCAATATCACAAAGCATTTGGAATTAGTTAAGAAGACAAACATTCCAGAAAAATAATGTCAGACTGCATATTTCTTTGGTGACTATGCAAAAAAGCCATGTAGAACAGTTCTTTGTTCAGAAAGATAGAATAATCTCAGAGGCTGGAATTAAGATGTTTAAAAGATTGCAATAGTCAAACAAAACAGCATGTTTAATAAAGTAATGTGGAAAATATAAAAATTGCTTTTAATTGATAAAGTAAAGTTTGCTTTTTATACTATTCCTTATATATTTATCTTTTAATAGATTTATTTTCTTTGACAGGTTGAATGATTTCTGCCTCTGTTCTTATTGCTGTGATTGTTGTTGAATTTTACTGATAAAAACAATTATCTGGGTTGCGGATTTTAAGCTTAAATAAGCAATGATAAAATCTAGGACAGGTGAACTTGTAATTTGTCTTTTTTGAGACGAAAAAAATGTTATTTGATCATGTTACTTGTAAATACCTGATGTATTTTTATTTTAAATATCACTGATACTTGTAATGTTTGTTCTCAAATAATATTGAACAGAAAGTCAATTAAAGGATGACTCTTTTTTTTTTTTTTTTTCTTTTTTAGAGTTGTGTTTTTAGCAGTGTGAAGTGAAAAGTTCTTTGGTTCCTTTATATATATATATATATATATATATATATATATATATATATATAAAGAAAAATGAAATAATAATACAAACAATTAATATATACAAAGTTCTATAATTTAACATATTTTATTACTTAAATGTTATTTCTAGTGGATGCCCAAATTTGAGTAGATGGTCAGCTTATTTATTAAACAATATATTTATTATCATCTACAGGCCTGAATATTTGAGAAATTTTATTAAAAATGTTTGAATCCTGCCAGAGAGCACAGATTTTTCTAATAAGATTTCTTGAATATTCAAGTCAGTAGATAATAATAAATAAATACACTGTTTAATACATAAACAGAGCATCTACTCAAATATGTGTAACCACTAAAAATAATGTTTAAGTAATAAAATAAATGAAAAATTCATTCCTAAAAATATAACATATATAAAAATAGTTAATATTAAACTAGAGCAATAAATATTATCAAATTAGATATAATATTTAATACTCAACTTCAAATTATTTTCAATAACTTTTCAGTTACTCATTGGGACTCTAGACAAGAATGATTGCATTCTAGTTGGGAGTCTTGATGAGTGATTGAAAAATTATGAAATTGAGTTGGTTTTCGATAAGTATTGAACATAATTGTATCTCTCTTGCTCACTATATATATATATATATATATATATATATATATATATATATATATAGTTTTAAGATATGCTGTATTCAGAGGATAAAAGTGTTCAATAGAGTATAGAGCATGTGTAAACATAAGTAGTGTGGACATTAATTAAACACTGAGTGACGACAGTCTGTTTTAGACCATGTGGTTTATTTTATGGAAGGAGAAAATGAAATCTTTTCCTATTATTTCAAATTCTGAGATAAAATATTGACAATATTCTGTGGATTATTTGGACAAGTATTGTTATCTTTATTGTGTTTATCATAGCACTTTGACCAGTATAAATGCAATCTTCAAATGCTATTTACTGTATATTGCAAATTCACACACACGTGCACACACACACACACAAAGTGTGGCAATTTATCAAAATGGTCAGACATATTTATTCCAAGAATGGACTGTTCTGTGAAAGGAATCTTGAGCAGTTAACATCAAGTTTTCTGTGAAGAGAATGGTAAAAATGCTAGTGCAAAAAGGAATATTCTATAAAGAAATTAAGTCCTTTTCATTAAAAAAGATGTTACTAAATACTATTGCAGTGCATTTAAACTTCTGTCCTAATGTTAGTGTTATAAACATGCATATGTTAGCACGGGGGAACAAACAAGTACCACTGGTGAGGCAAAAAGATGAAAATAGTAAATATAAAATCTTTTTGCTGATACAGCGGATGTAAGTGGAATGTCTGTGTGGGTGAGGTGTGGCTATTTTGAATGTGAGTAGAGTTGATTAGGCCTGGATTTGATGTGTTTACAGGCCGGTTGACCAAGGTCATAATAGTAATGACAAGAGAGGCCAGGAGAGGATTGGTGAAGCTGCAAATCTGACTTTACTGATAAATTATGGTGGTGACATCAAGAGCCCAATGGGAGGAATGACAGCTGGCCTGTTGGCTATGTTTTGTGTCAGTTGTTGATAAGCAGCTTTTTTAAAAGCAAATCTAGTGGCTCCTGAGCTCATCCTTTTTCTTTGGTGGCAATGTTCATGATTGGCTTCCACATGTTCTATTTTAGATTTTTGTGGGGATTTATTTTGTAGGCCAGATGTGATGCTCAGAGCCCCTGTACAGAAGATGACATTTTTTATTTTAGGTTTTGCTTTCTTAGTGCTTACATCTAATTTGAAGTGGAGTATAACATTGGAAATGAAAGAAATAAAAACTGAAATAAATCATTGTTTAATTATTCTGATAGTTTGCATTCTTAAAAATGCTTGGTTCCTATTACTGCTCCAGAAAACACTTGATATCTTCCGTGCTTTAGCTTTACAAGAGTGAATGTAGCCTAAAAGTGGAGTATTTTTGTTTTTTAAAAATTTCTCTTCAAGCAATGTGATAAAGCCACTAAGATGCAAGGGTGAAAGAATATGAAAAAATCATTATTAAGGATAGCAAACAATAAAAGAACAGGATTCATGCACTCAGAAAATGACGATTGACATTGCATTTACATTTTTGAAGACCAAAGTTGTCTGGAAAGCAAAAAGCTGGAAGAGAGTTCCACAACTGAGAAGTGCAAGAGAAGAAACCGTTACCATAGAACTTACAGTTACAGCTAGCCATTTCAGTAGTAAAATGAGGAGACCTTGCTGTTAATCATTTCACCTGAAATAAGACAATAAATTCACTAAGATGCAAGGGAGGTTAGTGAGAGAATATGAGAAAAAAATTTATTAAGGAGAGAGAGAGCAATAAAAGAAAAGGAATTAAGAAGACAAAACATAATGACTGACATTGTTTTTAAATTTTTGAAGATCAAAGTTGACTGGAAAGCAAGAAACAAGAAGAAAGTTTTACAAGCAAGAAGTATGAGAGAACAAACTGTTAGCACTCTACACTAACAGTTTCTTCTCTCACACTAAGGGTTACATCTAGCAATTTCAGCTGTAAAATCATGTGCCCTAGCTGCCAATCTAGTACTGTGCTTAAATTCATAAAGTTGAGGTACCAAGAAGGAAAGCTCATAGCAACATTTACAATTAAAATATTTGTAGAAAAGGCAAAGGGAAGCTATAGTAGTGGGGAAAGTGACTGAAGCAGAGATGCCAGATCAGGACCAAAACCATTGCAGATTCTTCTTTGCTGTCATGTCTGAACTGGAGCTGCCCAATTCTTGCTTTCAAAAACATTTACAGAACAATGAATTATTTTCAACTCTACAGTCACTTTCCCACAGACAAAACATCTCAAGCCTTTTGCTACTCTATTACTATATCCACTGCAAATGTTCAAATTATCCTCAATCCCTTCATATTCCATTGTTATGAAGGAAATTCTACTCAAGCTGTTTCTTCCTGAGAACTGCTACTTTGTGGTACGGACTTACGAGAAAGACTTCTCTGATCATGACAATCTTAACCTCTTGAAATCAAGGGTCAATTGATATCTATCCTCCTTGTCCTCATAATCTTCAATTCCTTCTACTTCCTCTTACATTCATATTGCACACTTTGTTCAGTAATCCTCTACCATGAGTGGCTTTTGAGCATTTGTTGTGAACATTAGCATAAAAAAAGAAAAAGTGAACTGAAATACTGGGAAATATTTACTAGGATTAAATGTTAGAAATTGTGAAAAGGTGAGTTCAAGTATATTTAGCTAAGGTGTACATAAACTTCTGATTTATTTTTATATACATACAGGGTGTATCAAATATACTTGTACAAACTTTAGGTGTGAGTTCCTGAGACCAAAACAAGGTAAAATGTCCATATAAACATACGTCCAAAATGTTCTCCACTTGCTTCTACACACATGCAACTGTCGGATCATTGATTGGCAGACCCTTTTAAATACTCCTACATGATGTTGAATAGTTTCAAAGGCTCCCATGACATGTTGATGAAGCATCTCTGCATTATTAATGTCTGCTGCATAAACCAATTGTTTTAGGTGGCCATATAAATAAAAATTCAAATGATTGCAGTCAAGGGAATGTACAGGCCATGGAACCAGTCCTCTCCTACTTATCCATCTTTCATGGTAGATGTCAGTCAGTGCATCGTGATCAATGTGACTAAAATGTTCTAAAGTCCCATCATGCATGAACCACATGTGTCTTTGTGTTAGCAGGGGTGATCCTCTATCAGGTCTGAAAGTGTGTTGGAAATAAAATCCTTGTAGACAACTCCTGTAAAATGTGCTGGGAGAACATATGAACCTACCAGACAGTCACCTATAATTCCAGCCCACACATTAATCATAAGCTGATGCTGGTATCTAGCCTGTATTGTACCATGGAGATTTCAATCTGCCTGCAAATGTTGGTTGTGTAAATTTGTTATTCCATTTCTTCCAAATATTGGATCATCCATAAACAAGACTGAAGAGACAAACACTAGATCAGTAGTTGTGCAATAAACCATTGTCAAATGTTCTCCTGTGGTGAGTGATCAGAGGGCAAAAGACCCTGCACACATTGCAAATGATACAGATACAGGAGCTGCTCTTGAAGTAGCCTCCATGCAATACTATGAGATGTACGATATGCTAGGGCCACTTGATGTGTGCTGATACCTGGATCTTCTTTGACAGCCTGCAAAATGTGTTCTTTGTATCAGCCATATGAACAGGTCTCAGTCTTCCTCATTATTTTGTGGTGCCATGGGTCCTGTCTCAGTAACATAACAATAGACAGCAGCAAAGGTTGGATGACTCAGCTGCCTTCGGTCTGGAAATGCAATTTGAAATATCCATTCAGCCTCGCGTCCATTACCATTTGTGTGGCCATATGTAAAAATCATATCTACCTGTACATGATATGAATACCCTGCCATTATTAAATGGAACACTTCTCAGTTAACTCACTACTACATGTTAAATGTTGAAGACAAACTAGCCACAAATGTACAAGAATGACAAATGTAATGTAGTCTGCATGGCAACACGGTGCCATCTACTGTAAACTTTAAACTTAACTCAAAAATAAAATATTTGTAGACATATATTTATATGGACTTTTGTCATTGTTTTGGTGTGAGTAACCCGCCACCAAAGTTTGTCAAAGTATTTTTGAGACACCCTGTGTGTGTGTGTGTGTGTGTATGTGTGTATATATATATATATATATATATGAACCATTTTTCGGGGGCTTGTACTGCTTTTGGGCTAACAATCAGTCTGAAAAAGCAAAAGTTATGTACGTGTCTCCACATTTTCATTAACAGATCCAGGTTGGAGGTAGTTGACACTTTTGTATACTTAGGCAGTGCACTCACTCTTTAGGGATAGCTCACTGGATGCAGAAGTGAATTACCACATTGAACGAGCAAGTCAAGCATTCAGAAAACTTGAAAAGAGAGTATGGTCTGATTGTAAAGATGCTGATCTTTAAGCAAAAAGATCAGCATCTATGAAACAGTTGTTCTAATCAACCTTTTATATTCCTCTGAAGCATGGATCACCTATTATGTTTTTATCAGACAAAAATGATGAAACTTTATTCAATACTTGTCAGGATTAATTTTTTTTTTTTTTACTTTTTAATTATTTTTTTTGTTTTTTCTTCAGAAAATTGGCTGGGAAAACTCTGTTTATCACTGGTGCCAGCCGAGGTATTGGTAAATATATTGCATTAAAAGCTGCTCAAGATGGAGCCAATATTGCTATTATTGCAAAGACAGCAGAACCCCATCCCAAACTTCCAGGAACTGTATATACAGCTGCCCAAGAAGGTGAGAGTTACTGTAAATTCTCTTTTTCATATATCTGTCTTTTAGTTATATTTCTATTTAATGTAGCAATGCCATTATGATGCCATTTAAAGAGCATTTTTCCTCTTAAAATTTTTTTCCCCTCAATTTTCATCATTATCATTATAATAAAAATAATAATAATATCTGCCAGATGTTGCGCAAATATTATTGAGTGTGTATAATGTCTGGAGTGAGACAAGATGTTACCGTCCCAAATGACTGCCATTTATATTTGTCTACCAGTGCATGTGGCAAGGGCGGAATACTCATCTGGCTCCGTTGACAGTGTACTCGCTAGGACAGTTCCTCATGCAAGACAGTACTTCCTGTCCTACTCCACATGCCCACTTACCTGAAACATCAAGACATCTAGATTGAGGTCAGTTGCAGGGATGTCGTTGAGTAATCATGTGACAGACTTCACATCTGTGGAGACAGGGTCCTTGGTGTTCTGTATGAGTGTTCGGGCTGGTGTTGCATGAATGGCAGTTTGGCATTTGAACCAACGTCAATGGATATGTGCAGTCCTCGGGTTGTTACTGTAGAGGTTCAGGACTTGTTGGTGTGTACAATATGTCTAGCATTGGTGAAACCACCTCTGGTGTGGAGCAGTATAAGGAGTCAGCAATTGGAGGAAGTGGTGGTTGCGTTTGGTTATCTGGTTGCTCCTGTCAATTCACACACAGTACTGTCTGTTGCCAAGCACTTCCATAATTCACCCAGTTTTTGCTCATTGACATGGGCAAGGGCCATCTTGGTTCTGTATTTGAACTGATTCCTTGACTTCTAGCTCCCGAATTGGACGACTGTATGTTGTAGCATTATTCATTCTTCATGTATCTTTTGGCCATTGCTGTCTCCCTTAATCGGCTTACTTCCCTCTACTGCCTATGGATTTGGTGTTTATCCCACTGGGCATGGAGATAGTTTTTTATAACATGGCCATATAGCATCAATGCTGGAGATATGCCAAGGTCCTGAGCATGAGTGCTTGTGCGATCATGGGATAGGTGACAATGCCATCAAAAGTTCCTTAGGCTGTGTCAGAGCCATTCCATTACAAGTTTGGCATTGATCTCTAGTCTGCCAAATACTTGCATCCAATCCACGCCAAAACAGTTGTTGTCTGGCATTTGCAAGCATGCCATTTACATCCTGGTGTGTGGAGTGGAGTGATTCAAGTACCTCTGCAAATAGTTGTTTGTGTATGAGGATCTTATTGTCCATTATTAGTACTCCTTTGCACATAGGTCAAAATCGGCTGATTATTGCTGATAGGCCATGATGTGACCTGGAGAATCTGCTTTGTATATATTCAGCTAGAGTTCAGCACTCCTCATCTATGGCTGCAGTGGCCATAACTCTGTGCCCTGTGATTCCCCTTAACTTGAGGTCCTGTTCATAAGTGGTGTAAAATGATGCCTTTATAGCACTGTCAACTATTTATGTAGCATGCTTAACCATTCTACCAACGTGTTTATAGTGTGGGGTACCTTGAGCTACAGTCTGATGCAGCATTGATTTTGCTGGGGTGGTGATTTATACAGAATTTATACATCAGGAAGCGTTCCGTGAGGCTGAATAATCGTGGATTTTTTATATTCTCTAGAGCCTTGTCCAAAAAAATTCTTATCAGTGGTTTGTGGTCCATAGTTACCAATAAGTCTGGACATCCTAGCACAAACATTCGAGAGGACTCCAGTCTATAGACCAGAGCCAGTGCCCCTCCTTTGACTGGTGCATAGAATGATTCAGTGTCACTGGGGAAGTTTCCAGTGGTTTTCATCACAATTGGGTCCTGCTTCTTTAGCACATTTGCAGTGTTTATGAAACAGGAAGAAGCTAATACCATTCCTGCTGTAGTTTGTTGACAGTCATGTTGATCTTTTAACTTCAAATGCCTTTATTCCATCCTCAATTTCTTGCACAATCACCTGTTCAGATTTGTTGAACAGTTGAGCGAGTGTGTCATCCCAGTAAAACTTCTGGTCTTTTGAACGTAGCAGTTACCAGAAAGGAACCATTATCTCAGCTTGGGTGAATGTGTATGATACCTGGTTTACTAGTCCAAACCAGAATCTGACACTAGTGATGTTTGTAGGTGTAGAGAACTGCTGGATGTTTTCTGTCATTTTTTTCTTAGGTTTTATGCCATATTTTGTTATCTGGAACCTGGTAAACTCCACCACCTCTTCTGCAAAATGGAACCTCCAGGTTGAAGATGATGCCATTCTTGCTGCAATGGGTGATTTACTCATTGTGTGTCAAAATCCTGTTTCTATTGAGTCATTCCAAAGTATGCTGTTATCTATACAACATCATATCATCAAAATGATGAGTATATGCATCTCTTGTAGCATAGAAACCCTGTGGATTGTTTGTGCTGGTACCATTTGAAACTTGATTAAAAGGAGATGGAGTATGGTGCATCTCCCTTATGGTGCCAGCATTGGGTTTATAGGTCCACTTTATGTCTGGGTGATCCATCCTTCTTTGGTGCAACCATCATTCTTGAGCACCAAGTTGCAGGGCTACCAACCAGTCTTGGTTTGATGATGCCCAGTGCAATATCCCAGTCAATGACCGGTTTGACCCTCTTCCAATGATGAGAAACTGGGATTCGTGTGTAGACTGTTGTCAGTGTTGTTTCTGGAATGAAGGTGATGTTTAGAGGCTTCTCTTTCATCATCTGTAGTGGCTAGTGAGGGCACATATTGAATATTCTTGGCCCAAAATGCTCTTTTATTCATTGCTCCAGTCAGTGCCTATTGTTTTCTGTTGGGGGAAATGGGATAGCAGTCAGCTTTGGTGGGGTGGCCATTCTTTGAGGGCATCCATACCGATCATTTCTACTGGCACTTGTGACATTTTGCCATGATTTTGGAAAATTGGAAGGTAGTAATTCTAGATCTTTCCAGGCTGACTTAGATAAGTAAAATCCAGAGATGTTGTCCAATACATACATGGCTTGCTGCATTTTCTTTGATCCAACCCTGATGTGCGTGAATAATATGCCTTTTATGCATAACTGGTCATCTGTTATGTCACGTATCCTGTTACTGGTTGGCATGAGATATTTGTTTGGGCATTTGAGAATCTTTTGTATCTCAGGTTTGCTTGAGCAAATCTGTGCTCTGGTGTCAGCACTAGTGACAATTTGGTGGGTGTGGAGACTATCCAAGCTTGTTGTAGTGTACCTGAATTCAACATGGGATTCTGGTGTCAGGGTCATTTCCACTGTTAAAGATGAAAGAGGTTCTGGAGGTTCCCTGTGGAACTTGATTCCATGAAGTATGCACTTTGGTTGTGTTGGGTTGACCCTACCACTCCATTATGATTGTCCAAATTGGTGGGTCACCTTGCTGGGATTATATGTGTGCCCCCTGTTAGTAAACACAAATGAATTGTCTTTTGTTATGCTTCTCATGAATTATTGGCAGACATCTTTTTGAGTTTCTGGCAAACCCTTTCCACATGCCCCCGTAATCCACAATTGAAGCACCTTAATTTGGCCGCTGGATATTCATTTCTATTCATTGATCCATTGGGATGTGTAGTCCCCTTCAAGGCTTGGCATAATGTGGGATCTTGATTCCCTGGGACTGTTGCTCTCTGTCTGACCTTTGCAAATTAAAATGATGTGATAGTGGGTACATCATTATGGAAATAAGGGATTGACTTGTCTCTGGTTTCCAGGCTGATCAGCTTTTCAAACTTCTGCTCCAGAGTGATGAGGGCAGTGGCCTCTAACAATATTCTACTTTGATGTTCAATTTTAGCACAACCTGCCACCTTTTCCCCAGCAACCATGTCCCTGGAATAGTTTACTTGCAAGCCGCAACCACTTTCATTTGGGCAGGTAATCACAAATTCACAAAATCTTGTTCGGGCTCATAATCAGGCTAAGAAATGTGTAAGTGACTCACCCTCCTTTTGTCTCATAGTGTAGAAGTTTTGTATGTGCACCTCTTTGTGTAGTCCCCTGTGATGAGCCATATTTTATGTAGTGGGAGAATTGAATATTTTGGCCCAAGTCAAGCAATCTGTTCACCTCAGGGGAACACCTCATCCTTAGCTCATTGCAAATCTCTACTTGGTTGGTCAGTCCACACATTTCCTTGTACCAGGTCCATGAGCCCATAAACATTGCTCAGTCACTGTCTGTTATGTCTGGCTCTATTGTAGGCTGTTCTGATTTCCTTACGTTGGACATATCAGACCTGTCGTGATGCCCTTCCTCTTTACTACTCAACCATTTGTTGCATAAGTTGCACATATTGTTGATCCTCGTATGGTTGCACTGATGCCTTGTTTTGTTAAAAATCCTTGCAAAATTTTGCTTCACAAATACATACCATTGGTATTTCTTGCAGTTAAAATTTTGTTTGATATCCTACTGGTTATGCCATGTATAATGTCTGGAGTGAGACAAGATGCCACCATCCCAAATGACTGCCATTTATATTTGCCTACTGGTCCATGTGGCAAGGGAAAACTATTTGTCTGGCTCTGTTGCCAGTGTACTCTCTAGGACAGTTCCTCATGCAAAATGTACTTCCTGTCTTACTCCACAGAATGGAGGAGTTATGAATTAAAAGAAAATTTATTTTTTCTTTTACCTAAATGTCTGTGGTTTGAACAAATGAATAACACAACAAATATCACTTACCTTGCTGCTAGCAGGAAAACTGAGTAAATGAGAGAAAGAGGTTTTACAGACAAAAATCCAGTATATTGCGAGTGATTAGTTTATAGCACAGAAACCAAGAAACCTAAGGACTATGGTTCATAGCTTGTTGCAGGCATAAATTGTGAAGAAGATTGTTGTTAAGTTGCTTTAGTAATGCTTCACAAAGAATCCATTTGGATCTCACCACTGCTTCATTTGGAAGAGATGCAAATGACAGCAGCATGAACAGTGAAACATCTAACATGTCAAGTGCAAGCTCTTCAGCAGAAAATGTTGGCAATATTCCATAGGAAGTAACAGAAAAATAAGAAAGAAATTTTTGCTATCCACAATGCACTGGTTCTCTGTTTGTCTATAAAAATGCTTTTCCCTCTTTTACTCAGTTTCCTTGCTGGAAGCAAGATAAGTGATATTTGCTTTTATTCAGTCATTCAAACCACAATGTCCCTTGCCAAATCATAAGGGTCCATTATACATTGGTCTTTGTTCATCCTCTGTCTCTTTTCAGAAACAATTTACAAGTTTTACTTAATAATGGCACTAAATAACAAGATGTAGGTATTTTGGATGTTCCAAAGAGAAGTCATAAAGTGTTTCCTTTAAGTGAAATGGTAAAGTTCTTGATTTAATAAGAAAAGATATATTTATATAGTGAGGGTGCTAAGATCTACAGTAAGAATTGATTGATTTGTATTATACATATTATCAACCCTTTCTGAGTTATTTAAAGCTGAAACATATTTCAGATTGTAGGAAGCTGCTTACAGTACCTGGTGTTCCCAAGAGGTTCCCCATCTAAGTACTGACTGGGTTTGACACTGCTTAACTTCAGTGAATAAATAAAAACTGGTGTTTTCAATATTATTTGGCTGTAGGAATTAATTTTATCTATCATGTAACTTTCATTACAGCATATTTTTATAATTGTTTTATTTTATTATCAGTTATCGCTGTTACTGTCTTATTGTGCTTAATTTATAAATTAAACTATCATAGATATGTATGTAAAGAGAAAAAAAGCATAGAATATACAGGGTTTGATACATACTATCTATGGTTTCTTGGAACATACTCCCACAGATAATGATACTATTGTATGCTGGTGTGCTTTGTATAATAAGTGCAATAACTGTTTATTAAAAGATAATATTCTTACTATTAGATATACATCTTGTGTGGGGGATGTCCCTAAAGAACAATTTTGTTCTCAGACTCTTTCACTAGTTCTTATGAATATAGTTGATTTTTGCAGCAGCAGATTATCTAATACAGTTTTGGGCTTGGCTACAATTTACTGGGTACATTGTTCTAGTGGAAACCAATGACTTGAATAAAACAGTTGACTATATGGAAGTGACAAACCCAAGTACACTGCTGCTAATTATATCAGAAAAATAAATTAGAAGTTGATGCCTGTGATCTTGAATGTTTATGGGACAATAATACTAGAAACAACAAAGAGATGGGGAGTAACTTGATAGTGTATTATCATGAAATTCCCTCTGTTCTTGAACAAATGACAACAAGTTCAATATGGAGGTTAACAATGTAAACAAGACTGCAAAGGAGAACAAACAACAAAAAGCTCAATGTTTATAGGAATAAGAAAGAAACTTTATTTACAATATAAATAACAGTTATATCTATGCATAAATGAATAGTACTTGAATTGCACTAATAATAGGTTTAAGTGCTATGGGATTTTTCACAACCATTAAGCATCAGACATATAAATAAAGTGATTTTTGTACTTACTAGTGGAATGAAAAGGATATCTCATCTATTTTTATCTGAGCTGTTGTATATTTATAGACTGTTTCATACGTTCACTAAGGGTCTTAATGTGTTTTAAACTTAACCCTTTAAAATCTCAGCTTACTCAACTGGATATTTAAAAATGTAAAATTCTGGCTCACAAAACCGCTTTCTTCATGAAGAGATCTTTTGCTCCATTCTGTGTTGTTGGTTGTCATCAAGACGTTGCTCAATCCTGCTGCTAGATCAACCTTCTTGAATTGAAGAAGGAAAGGATGATGATGTCAATCTTCCTTCTGCCTAAAGGTGATGAACAAAGCCCCAGTGCAATGCCTAAAAAACTCACTGTTTTATGATCATCTCCAAGCCTTTGTTAAACTCAAATGAGTCAATTTGCAATACACATGAGAAGACACAATATGAGCAAAATAAACAGAGCAGTTAACTTTTCTTTCTTTTTTCCACTGGTATGCAAAAATTCAACACTAAAGCAGATGATAAAAACATCTGCAATCAAAAAAATCATTAAACTAGCAGATAACATGTTTGCTAAATAGTTTGACACTGGGATACATATTTTTTAAAATTTTAAAATAAAATATAGCTTATCTACAACATAAGTGTATATATATTAAAAAATAGCAAAATGTTTTGTTTATTTTATTTTAATTTCCAACACTTATGGTAGTAAAGAATGAATTAAAAGAAAACATCAGAATAAGAAGTAATATTTTAAAGAAGATAATGTCACCTGTTATTGTGCTAGATCCACCTTCAACAAGTAACCATATTCAACCTAATTGCAATTAACTGTAGATAAAATAGTAGCAATAATTCAATTATGATGATATGATTGTTCAATGAGGCCTGAAGTGTAATCGTCAAGATATTGTGAAGAGATCACATCTATATTTTAATCAATTAGGCTTATTCCATTTAGTCAACAGTTTTATTCTAGGCATTGCCTACCTCCAGGCCTGGTAAATGGTAGTCAAGCTAAATTTTGTATTAGGTTATATTATCTAACTACCAGCAAACTCTGACTACATAGAAATATATATGTATAGTTTGTGCATGTTAATGTTAACCCTAATCAAACAAGTCACCAAATAAACTGAAATATATCTGTGGTTAAATATTTTTTCTCTCCCAGAACAAGTGAAAAATTAAGGTAATACAGCAATTGTTACCCTTATTTAACACACTCTTACAGAACCATGAGTAGTCACAAGTACAAACACAAATTTGTGATAGGTCATAAGTTGTCTCACTCTTTCAGCAAACAAAAATAGCCACTTTTGCACTTATTATGACACATTTACACTTATTATGACACATTTACACTTATTATGTGCAAACACAGAGAAAGTATTGTGATCAGTACTATCATGTTGGTATAGTTGTGATTCTTATGGGCTATAGTGGCTGAATAAGAAGAAACTACAGAAGCACATTCTCAAATGACATTTATTTTCCACCTCTTCCATAATCCAGAACTGGAAGGTCACTCTTACAATTATAAAATAACTGGCCAAATTACCCACATCTTGCTGTGTCACACATTTTTCTTTTAAGAAAATGATGATTGTTTTTAAATCATTGTTATAATTTGAGGAGAAAAATGATGCATTTCAATATTACTCAATGATCTTGCTGATGTGACCTCCATCTTCTGGCTCTCTCCTTCTATATTTTTGATAATTTATTCCCTTGTTCAAATTTAAATTTAATTTAAATCAAAGGGAAAAAAAGATTTCAGTTGTTGGTGCAGAAACAGTTTGATTTGACCCTTTTGATATGTATTTGATGCAATACTTGATTGAATAAATTGATGAGCAGATTCCAACATTGATATGACAGTTGAATTCTTGCAATAAATATGTATTGTAATGCATTACCCACTGATTGATAATTTCTTGCTCATCTTTATATCCATATTGTCTGATTTTGATTGTGCTGATGTGACCCCTATCTTCTAGCTTTCTCCTATATTTTGGATAGGAGTCATTCACTTGTTCAAATTTAAATTTAATTTAAATCAGAAGGAAAAAAATTTCAATGAGGGGTTTGTGCTCCCTGGTGGTCCCCTTTGATCAAAATGAAATATGCTTATCGAAGTACCCTGGGTAATGTGGTTTCAGAATATATATGATTATTGGGTCTATCTCCAAAACCCTAGGAGGAGTTTGATGACAAAAAGAGGCTACAACTTATATATATATATATATATATATATATAGAGAGAGAGAGAGAAATAATTACTTTACAGTCATTTCTGGTTTATGTCTTGCCTCCCTTCACACATGCCATTGTCAATGATAAACTAAGGAAATGGTGATGGAAATTAAAATTTCTATTCTTCAACTTGGTCATATCACACTATACTGTCAAGTAAAAATAATGTTTAATATGAGCCTCTGAGAGCCACCAGTAACCCTTATTTCTAACTGAATGCTTGTTCTGTCAATTGTCTGCAGCATAGTTGTTTACTTCTTTTTTCATTTTCTGAATTGGTCATAATTAATTCTTTACAAATTTTCTTACAGTTTTATCCATTTTGAAAATAAAAACTTCACTGCTCTGAGTTTAGACAATTTCTAAACCCACAAAAATATTAAACAAATTTTAGATGAATTTATGCAGGATTCTTATTTGGAATATACTGTATTTGAGCTTGATAACATTGTATGTGTTTATGAGAGTGAAATGAAAGATATGGAAATTAATTTGAGATTACATTTTTATGGTCTGTTTAAGTATTGGGTGTATCAAAAGTATTTTCAATTTTTAATCAACTGTTTGTTTTTTAAGCTTATGTAATGCTATGATATCTTTTATAACACTAGTGCTTTTGAAAGTTTTTAGTGCTGATGTATTGGGTTCTCTTTTACCTTGTATTCTAAAGCATCATAACAACAAACAGTTGTTCACTTCTGATTTTTATTTCAAGGGACAAATCACCAATCTTAAAATGCTTAAACCAGTTTTGAGCAGTGTTGTCAGATCATGTTTCAGTTTCTTCTACTTCCCAAATTCTTAAAGGTTTTTCTTGATTAGTTTAAAATAATACTTTAAATCTTATGTCTGCCATTATTACATCTGAAACAAAAGGTACAACTAAATTGAACTTATATATGATATTAATAAAATAGTGGTGTCATAAACAGTCTTTAAATGTGTACATGAAATAAGTATGTAGCAAATGTCTGTAAAAAGCAAAAATATTTTTGATACAGCCTTATATAAATATTAAAATGGATGAAAAAGAGGATTTATGTTAAAAATCTTCTAATGTCATATTTTCCAGTGATGCCATTGGAGACTTCTCTATAGACAATGTGGCGAAGATAGGGTTTATATATTTTCTATTGCGCTATCCGGAAAGTTCATGCCAATTTTTAAGGGAAATTAAAACACAAAACAAAATTATGCCATTAAATATTTATTCAACTAAATATGAATCATTTTGTTGCACAATCTTTCTCCATTTTTCCTTCAACTAAAAGTTTCCATTTTCCCAGAATTTTGGTGGTTTCTTGGCAAAGAACTCATTAAGGTGATTTTTTTTATGTCATCCAAAGAATTAAAATTTTTGCCAGGACTTGAATAATTGAAAATCTGAAGGAGCAATATCTGGTAAAAATGATGGGCGGGGTAACACATCCTAGCCAAGCTGCAACAATTTTTACTGGGCCACCAAAGAAATCTGGCACTACCCTGATGGAAAACAACACCTTTCCTATTCACTAATTCTGGGTGTTTTTCTTGAATTACTGCCTTTAATTTGTCTAGTTGGGAACAGTACTTTTCAGAATCAATTGACTGGTTACTTGACAAAAGCTCATAGTACAGGATTCCTTTCCAATCCTACCAGATGCACATTACAATTTTCTTAGGAGGAATATCAGCTTTTAAGGTGGCTAAAAATGACTTGTGTCACTTACTCCAGGATCTTTTTCACTGAACATTGTTGCAAACGATCCATTTTTCATAATCCATTACAATGAGTTTATACAACAGATCACAGATGAAATGCAATCCAAAAGATTCTTTTCACTCAGATCATGTGGTACCCAAACATTGTAATGATTTGCATACCTAAGCTTCACTAAGTGCTCATGGATGGTGGATTTTGATAAATTTAGTGTTTCTGCCAATTCCTGTGTTGTGTAATGCAGGTTATTCTCAATCAATGTCTTGATTTGGTTGTCATCTGTAGTGGAAGGTCTGCCTGAGCATTCTTTGTCAATAAGGCTATAATCACTAACTCTAAACTTAGAGAACCACTTCCATACAGTTCTGTCAGCTAAAGCATGTTCGCCATTCACATTACATATCTTTTTTGTTGCTTTGCAAGGCATTTTGGCTTTATGGTAAAAAAAATCAAATGTCTAAAAAGCACCTTATGATCTTCCATTTTCATAGGGATGCAAAATTGACACAAATTAAGTAATTTTAATCTTTCTTTCTCAAAAGATAGTTTGAAGTGTGCTCTATTTAGAAATGTAAACAGATTATAACTGTCGATAAATTTTATGTTTTCTAACATGTTGGAACATGAATGACTAAAAATTAGCATGAACTTTCCAGACAACCCTTGCCTTTTCCTAAATATTATTCCCTTTCTGTTTTACAGTGGAAGACGCAGGTGGGAAGAGTTTTGCTTGTGTTGTAGATATACGCAGTGAAGATCAGGTAGAGAAAGCAGTTCAGGAAACTGTGCGTAAATTTGGTGGAATTGATATTCTGGTAAACAATGCTAGTGCCATCAGCCTGACTGGAACTTTGCAGACCTCAATGAAAAAATATGATTTGATGAATGGAATCAATGCAAGAGGGACTTACCTCTGGTAAGTTTTATCAAGTGTCATCTTGAACATGTATTTTGTTATTTTGATACAGATATGTACAAAAGAAATTAGTAGTACTTCCTGTTATTAATTCTTAATACTTTGTTGAGTTTTAAAAGTTTTTTCTTTTCTACTTAGAAGTGAGAGATTATTCATAAGGTGCAAAGTACAAACAAGACTTGAAATTTTGTAGTGAAACTTAACAAAATTTATACTTATTAACAAGACATTAACAAACATAATACAAAATGCACAAATACGTTTGCACAAATTTTCCTTTTTTTGTGCACCTTATTATTATTAAGACAAGATAACCAATTCAAAAAAGTTCTTAAAGCCGATAAAAGTTTTTCAACAAAACTTTCAACAATCAAAACATCTTTTGAGAAGGTAGAACAATATATATTCTTTAAAAAAAAGAAACTTATTTGAAAATTGAAATTGAGAAGGTTGTCAGATTCTCCAGAGTTCCTGTTTTTAAGAACTTTGGAGAACCTTCTGACCTCTCTATCACCCTATTAGTCTCCTACCACAATTTTGGCAAAGTATTCAAAGCTTTAATTGATGCTGAAATGGTTAAGTAGCTTATCTCTCTTGCTACAGTATTACCGAGCAATTGTTTGGTTTAATGCAATCATTCCTATCAAATTGTGAAACAAAGGTTGTTTCACGCAAATGCAGATGTCTCCCAAGGCTCTATCCTGGGTCCTATGCTGTTTCTGAGCTTCATCAATGATTTTCCTGATGTCATCAGTTCCCAAATAGGCATTTATGCTGTTGACACTACCATTTACTCCTGTCTCAATAGCAAATCTGACAGAGCTAACCTGGCTGCTGCTGTTGAAAAGAACCACCAACCTGTGGTTAACAAGGGCAGGAAATGGCTTGTAAATTTTAATGCCTCCAAAGCTAAACTGCTCTCATTTAACCACCATAGAGAAACTTTCCTGCCCGCCATCAGCATGGCTGATGCTAGACTCATGGAGAGTAACACACTGCACCTTTTTGGCCTCAACCGACTTGAAGTGGAATGCCTACATTAAATCAATAGCTGCATCTACTGCAAGGAAAGCTGGGTCACTGTATTGTGCCAGAAGGTTTTTCTCGTAGGAATCCATCTTGCACATTTACAAATCTACCATTCGTCTGTGCATTGAATACTGTTGCCATATGTGGTCTGGTGTTCCTGCTACTCATCTCGAGGTTCTTGACAAAATCCAAAGCAGGATCTGCAATGTAATAGATCCTGCTTTAGTATCTTGACTTCGGTCACTTTCTCATTTATGTGATGTGGCTTCCCTCTGTCTTTTCTACAAATATTTTCATGGCAACTGCTCTGATGAGCTTTCTTCCCTGGTGCCTGGATTATGCGAGTTTAAGCGTGCTACTAGATTGGCATGTAGGTCCCACCCTTTTACTGTTGAAGTAGTTAAATCTAATTGTTACTTTTATTCTAACAGTTTCTTTGAAATTCCCCTCAGTTTTCTTGCTCCACTGATAACTATAATCTTCAAAAATTTAAATGCAACATCAACTGCCATCTTCTATTCTCTTGAACCCCATTCAGGTTTTATCCTTTTCTCGGTCCTCCCTGTACCCAATCTTTTCTCTCACCTTCACTCTCTGTAATCCTCTGCGTACTAGTAGCTTTCCCGCCTTGCTTGGAGTTAAATGATTAAAAAAAAAACAAATAGCCTGTATTTCAAAATCCGAAAAAAATCTGAAAACTGAAGCACTTCCAATCCAAAGAATTTGTAGTTACAGGGTTATACAAGGGGAATAATTCATATATTCTAAATAGGAGTTATATCCCTTGTATTTTCATTTAAAAAAAAAAATCAAATGTGTTTCTCAAGGACAATTGTTCAGAAAAGAAAGCAGTCTTCATTGTAGTTGTAGGAAGATCTTGATTATCTAGAAAATCAATATTTGAAATCCTGGACTTTAATATTGACATGTAACATTGGTAAAAAATATTATTTCCCTTACGAGACAGCGCCCAATCCCCCCCACCACACACACGAAAACACTATTATTTTCAAATAATGAACAAAAAGTTTCTGTGCTCTTGCAAGATGTTGATTGTGATTTTGGTACTCAATAGTTTTCTTTAAATGTGTTTTCAGATCTTTAAATTATTGAAGACAATAATTAAAGCCTTTAATTTACATCTTTGAACTGGATACAAAGCTACTTGATAATAATTATTTTTGGCTAGTATTGTATTTGTTTTCATTTTAATTTTTTTATTGCAACTTTATAAGGATAAGCTTTTGATGAGAATAGAACTCGTGTTTCTTTTGCCTTTATTTCTAATCTGTGCAGTCTACTCACTGCTGTAAAATTGATGGTCTAACTAACGCAACTAAAAAATTAAGATGACAGCAAATACTAGACAAAAAAATTAATAATGCCTGATAATGTTTAATATGATAAATAATAATAAATAATACTGCTGTTTGATAATGTTTGGTGCTGAGAACATTAAATTTGAAAAAGATGATCTGTTAATCATTGGTCAATAATTAATCTTAAAATTTTGATTGTTTTCCTGTATGTCTTTGCATGACTATAGTATGCTGTCCTTAGTTTTATCACCATACACTTCTACTCTTGTTAATCAAACTGAAAATTGGTATCAGTAGTCAGTTCCTTGTATGTGCTGTGTCCCTTCAGGATGTGGGTAATCATGGCACAACATGATTTCCAATATCCTTTGTAGTACTTAGCAATGAACTATTTTTACTATTCCTCCCTATTCCTTGTTCTGCCATCCATTTACACAAGCTTGTTAGGTAGGCTACTCATATTTCCCTCTGGTTTTCAATATGTCCTGTGAATATCAAATTCTCCAAACCATCTTTTCTCATATCTCTCAGAAATTTCAACTCTCTCTCTCTCTCTTTGATTCTAAGTATAAATGTTATTTTTGTTTTCATTTTCATTAAAACTTCTTCATACTAAGTGCATGGTATTCTTATCATCCTTCTGTAGAACCACATCTCTGTTGCCTCGAATTTCCTTTTCATCTGTGAGGAAATTGTTCAGTAATCACTACCATATAGGACGGCTGATATCACATAGCAGTTCAACACACTTTACTTTTGTTTAGAAAAAGAAAAACACACAAATATACTTTTTTCTTTTTTTTCCCTTTTAATAATTGAAATCAGACTGAATTTTTCCCTGTTGTTGGGGCTTTAAATACATTAATTGTATCTCCTGCAGCATATGTAAACTAAACACCTCAAATCTACAAAAGGGTGGATGTTTGCATATTTAAATATAACTCTGACTATTCATAGACTCAAGTATAAACCTGATTAATGTTTACTTATGAGCTCAAATATAAGCTTGACAAATATTTACCTACAGGCTCAAGTGCAAACCTGACAATTTTTACCTATAGGCTCAAGTATAAAAAAAGAAAAGAAAAAAAAGATTTCAACATATAATAACCCAACACAGATTGATATGTTATAAAATTCACCAACCAGTCCCACCCTACTCAAGCTGATTTCTTGTGGTTTCTCAGTTTCTATAAACTGAATGCTGGAATATTTTAATTTTTTAAATTTGTTTTTATTATTTGATATTTACTTTAGTTTGTCTGACACAAGTATATATGTATAGGCCACACAGTAATAATCAAATTCATGAAACTGGCCTTCTAACCCCTGTTCTATGTCAACGTTCCATAGTACTTTTATTTAGTTCAATGAAGTAATGCTAACATGATGATTTAAATTGATTTCTTTCATTTTCAGTACATTATGTACATTATTATTATTACTTTCAGTTCTCATATGTGTATTCCACATTTGCTGAAATCTTCAAATCCACATATACTTAATATCAGTCCCCCTCTGAATATGAAACCAAAATGGTTCCAAAATCATGTTGGTAAGTACTGATTTTTGCTTTGAATAAAACTTAAACTTTAAGTAGTTGTGTTGATAGTATTAGATTTACCATTAATTACTTTTTTATATCATCATCTTTTTTCTTTCCTATCATCATCATTGTCTTTACTTACATTTCTTGTTAATTATATTGAGATCCTCTTTGACTCCTAGATGTGTCAGCCAGCTGATAATGGTCATATCTTAGTTCCTGCTTGCAGCTTAGAAACACAACATCCTTAGCACATAAGTAGCACTGCCACATATACACTCCCAATGATATCAGGTATCCCAAAGGCATCTTGTGAGGCAGAATTATTATTTCCTATGACCTATGAATGTTGGGTATCATGGAATCTTTTTGGGAAATGGAATTTACTTGATGTAGCTTGTCTTCTCTTCAAGTAACATCCAACACATTGTACTGGGTTACAGAGTACCAACTGAAAGTAATGTTGCCTGACCTACAAATAGTTGAATGTCCAAGATGAATTGCCTTTACAAGGTTAAAGAGCTCCAATTGCCCTACTATTTATCTATAGCTGGTGGCAGAAGTACATTCATGCCCTCCTTAAGAGCATTAGTACAACCAGAGTTTGAACTTGATATCATTTCTCGTACTACCTGCATCACTCATTATTATTTTTGTATTTACTCATTTCCATAATCATCATTATTATTACCTTTACTCATATCCCTCATTATTATCAGTACTGTTTTTATTTATTTTAAACATAATCATTTTTATTATTATTACTATTGTGGTGTTACCTCTACTTACTTTCCTAAAAGAAAAACACCACTAGGGGTGCTCCTTAAGCTTATAAATAGGCAGTAACATTCTCTATCATCCTTTCTTTCCGTTATTTTTCTCTAGCTTTCAGATGTAGTTGCACATAGATAAGAACGCTGCCACTGAGGCGCATTCACTTCCCTTGATCCTCTGTTGACTTTTGAACTCTCTCACACACATGCATTTATATATGTCTATCACACATGCTTATTACACTTACTTCTACACAAACACCTTCACTAGTTTAAATGTTTTCTTCTTTCATGTTAATTGTTTTGTAACATGCAACAATCTTTTATTGTATATGTATACAGATGTTTTGCTAATACATGTTTATCATATATATATATATATTTGGTATTTATTACCCAGACTCACATTCCAAGTCGGTGATTTTTATTGTGTGAAAAATATATCAGAAGACATGTGTTTTCCACCTAAACACTCAACCAGCGTATATCATCTTATTTTTATCATTATTATCGTCATTATATAAAAAAAAAATATGATTATTCACTTTTAGCATATACAATGGCCAAATATGGAATGTCAATGTGTGTTTTGGGCATGGCAGGAGAGTTAAAATCACAAGGAATTGCAGTGAATGCTTTGTGGCCACGAACAGGTAAGAATTGGAAACAAATTGCATTAGTTTCTAGTTTTTGTTTAAATGTTTGGGTTGTAGCAATAGAATTTTGATGTTATAATAATAAAATCATGTTAGATCACAAATGGGGAATAATCCTAATTAAAATTTTGTTTATTTTCTATATTTACTAACATTATCCATAATAAGAATTGTCAAAATGACTAAACTAATAAGAGAAATGGTTACAAATTGTATGTCAAACAGATCTTTGGTTGATAAGTTGTTGTATACTTTGTGTATAATAAAATTATAAAATATGTATGTTGGAAATCAATTGACTGAAATTGCCTGAAGATATGAAAGGTTGAAACCAAGGAAGCGAATTGGCTGTTCTAATTTTTTATACTTAAAAGCTCTACATGTTAAATTTTTATCTTTTTTTAGATGTGTATTGAGCACTTTTTAATACTACTATTTCCTGTTCTAATTCAACTCTCTCTCTCTCTCTCTCTCTATATATATATATATATATATATATATATATATATATATAGAATATTTTTATTGTAAGAGATTATAATAAACACATTTTGCATTGCTGCACAAAAGCTTTCATGTTTTAATACTATGATTGTGCTTCCTCAGGTGATGATCGGTAATGCGTGTGTGTGTGTGTGTACATATATATATACATGCACACTGGGTGTAACAGCAAAATTATCCAAATCATGTTACAGCTTCAGATAATTGTCCATCCCACAAACTGTTTAATATCTAAACAACTACTAAACTGAGTTTCTTTTTTCCAGGTTTTCAGAATAGATGTTTAGCCATCTTGACACCATTTGTCATAAGAATCACTGAAAAACCCTTTGAGTTATTCACCTAGAAAGAGAACAGGTTAAAATCATTTTGCTCAGCTTCACTATGTCTTCTCAAATGAGCAATGGTGAGAAGAAAATAATCATTCAGGCCTTCAATAATGGTACTCTTCAAAGTCCATCAAGAACCATCAAGGGAATGGTGAATAAGTTTAAAAAGAGAGGGAACAGTAGAGAGGAAAATTGGATCAGGAGGTCACAAAGGAAGAGAGATCATCATTTCAATTTAGAGTTAGATACATTGTTATTGTTCAAAGTAGAGTCCAATAGTGTTGTAAAAACCTCAGAGGATTCTAGTAAGATATCTTTAATCTTTTCTAAGATACAACAGTTCAAAGCTTAATCTAACAATTGAACAATTTTGCTGTTGTATGATTTGTACAATTTTGCAGTTACACCTAATATATATATACACATACATATATGTGTGTGTGTGTGCACGCTCTTATTTGAAGTTATAGATGAAATTTGATGAAATGATTGAATAAGAAACAAGTATGAAAACCTTTGTAAATTTAATATTTCTCTATTATTTAGCTTCATCAAAAAATATTTTTAGAAGTCCCTCAAAACTTCTGATATGGCTCAATAAATAGTAAAATATATTAAATTTATTAGGGTTTTATTACTTGTTCCTTATTTTATCATATATATGAACTCTGATCAAATATGGATTAGAATGATAGAAGGAACATTTATAAATTTAACATGTTTCCCATTTATTTACATTTCATCAGAAATCAAATATGGAAGAGAAAATAAAAATTTTGGTATTTTTTATTTTTGTGTTTATTTTTCATTGGTTAAGTAGCCTTGCATCATGGAGTCTAGATAAAGAAGATGTGCCTTCTAACAGGGTTTGGACCTAGCTTGTAGAGGAAATTACTGTCAAGCCTGGCATGTTCAAATTTATTTTTATCTCATTTTTCATTTATGTATTTCATGGGTTTTTTTTTTTGGGTTTTTTTTTTTTTTTCAGCCATCTACACTGCTGCAATGAAAATGCTGGGCGGTGGTGAAGAAATTGCTAACCAGTGTCGAATTCCAGACATTGTGGCTGATGCTGCTTATGTCATTTTAACCAAAGACAGCAAATCTTTTACTGGAAATTTCTGTATTGATGATAATATTCTAAAAGAAGCTGGTGTGACAGATTTGGAAAAATATTCCTGTGTTCCAGGTAAAACTTTTTTAATTTTTCTGAACATGACACAGATGCAAGTTCCCAGTCATTGAAATTTTTAATCTAACCATAATTTAATCAGATGATTTAATTCAGATTATCTATTTGTTTCTTTTTCTTTGATATCTGTTGATATATGCATATTAATGTTTTATTGCAACATGTGATCATCTTTCTTTTGTCAATATCATAGGATCTATAAATACAACTCAGTCTGAATTCCTTTATATATTGAGTCATAATTTCTGTTTTTTTTTATCATCTTTATTCTTCAAAATATTATAGTTGGTTCCCCAAAATGGAAATTACTTATGAATTAACCTAATAGAAAAATAGAAGAAATTGCACCTATTAATATTTATTGAATCTTGCTGAGTGTTTATGGAGACCAAGCAATGGATGTGAGCACAGTTAGGTGGTGGGTAATATGTTTCAGCAGTGATCATAGCAATATATGTGAAAATTTGGCATGTCTCCATTGTTTTAGAGTTTTAGGAGTGTGGCATATGGGCTCTTTTTGATTGCTAGTGAAAATGCATAGACTATGTGGAAAATGTAAACTTGCTCTATCCACAGGTGTTATTATGCTTTCTGTACCAAAGTTGTAGTATATAAATAGGAGGCATTATTTATATATAGAGAGAGAAAAAGAGAGAAGTACATACAATGGTGAATCAATCAGTCTGTCATCTGACAATGTAGTTAGCAGAATTTTTACTGTATAAGATTCAGTCTGTATGATTAATATTCAACAATGAGTTATTTGTATTGACAGGGAATAAAATTATGTTGGAAAATATTTGTTGTGCAAAAGAAACACTTTTTTTCATAATGAACTTAGCTGCTTATTCTCCATGAGTGTCCAGGTTTTGAATACCAATTCTGAATGTAAACAAATACTTTCTGCTTGCAAGATTGCCACAACACAATTACACATATTGTTAATCTAGTCCTATTATTAACTAATCAGAAATTTAATGATGGAATAAAGTATGTCAATTCTTCTGTAGGTAAAAATTCTTGAAAAGTAATAAGATTTCTTCATCACTTGTAGAATACCATTTTCAAATGAGCTTATTTCAGTTATATGAATTCATATAAATCATATTTCTAAGTTTTTACAATTCGTTGTGTGTTCTCACTTTTTTCAGGAGCAACTTTGATGCCAGATTTCTTTTTGGATGTTGAAGATTTTGCAGCTGAGAAAGAGGAACCTTCTACAAAGCAGCAAAGCCAGTCAATCACAGGAAGTGGGGAAACAGTTAAGACATTTCAGTCAATAGAAAAAATGTTGACTGAAGATTTAGTCAAATCCATGGGTGGAGTCTTTATATTTAATTTGACTGGTGAGTCATTATCTTTCAGTAGAGCTTGATATGTGTTGAAGCAAAATATTCTTAATTATGTCATGCAATTTTGATATTTTAATATTGGAAAGTATCTCTCCTAAATCAGGACCTGATCTATATGTATCTATATGTATGACATAACAACCAAGTAAGAAATAAATAGGACAGATTGTCTAAAACTTACTGTACATCACTAAGCTATGGAAAATGTTTCTTACCAAAACTCATGTTTGGTGAACTGATTTAACTTATTTCAAATCAGAGATTAGGACCATCAAAATGTAGATAAATAAATGAACATAACACCATACTTTATTTCCAACAAATGGTACACTATAAACAATCAATCCAAATGATATTTTGATGCTGTGCTGTGTAAATGATGATGGGAGTAGTGTATATTGCCACTATCATTTAGGGTCTTATAGTGTTTATAGGTAATGTAATTTAGTGCAACAAATATATCTGGCTTGACTTTGTGTCAAATGAATGGAATGTCATGTGGGGAGAGTTTGTTTTAATTATATTGAATTTTTTAACCTGCTTTTTTAAGTACTTTGTTAAATAAATTTATGAAACAGGTTAATTTATGTATTGCAGTTTATTATAAGCAAAAAAACTGATAGGATGGATATTTTGATTGTAACTGATTTGTAAAGAAGATTTTTTTCCTTTTAAAAGATTTTATGATGAATGAATTGGGCTTTATGATAACAATAAACTTATTCTTTTTATGTCTTTATAGTCTTTTCTAAAGTGTATAAGATGTTGGTTTTCATTAAATCTTACTATCTTATTTCCTCATATATCATGTCTTGTCAGAATATGTGTGAACATGGCTCTCCACAGTTTCCAGTCTTTTTTTGCTCTAAGTAATTCTTGCCTTTTACTACTTCACTTTGTCTTTATGGCCTTTGTTTTGCCAAAATCATCATTCAGGTTACTTGGTGCTTCCCATTTCTTCACTTGCTTTCAATACGTTCTAGAAATCTGAAATTCTCCAAACCTTTCTTTCTTTGTGTCCCAAAATTTCAACTGTCTATTTCCTATTCTCCTTAAAACTTCATCATTATTCACATGCTCTTTTCATGGTATTCTCATCATTTTTCAGTAAGACCACATCTCTGTTGCTTAAAGTCTCTTTTTTTCTAGCATTTACTGCCATGTAGGAGATTAGATATTATATAGCAGTTCAGCATTCTTTTCTTTGTTTTTAAGGACATTTCCCTATTCCTTAATACTTTACTTAGTTTCTGGAAGACAGAAACTTTCACTATTCCTATATACTTTTTAATTTTTGTGTCATATTTTCCATTATCTGTTACTACACTATTCAGGTAGTTAAATTTCTGCACCTGCTTGATTTTAACATCTCCAATATGTAGCTTAATACTTAGGCTGTCTCTTTTTATTGACAATCTGTCTTCTTACAATAAATGGTTAGTACTTCCTTCTTTCTTTCCTTAAATAGCTTGTTCAATTTATACTTTCAGTTTTCTTTCTGAATTTGCCATCAACACAGTGTCATAATACATCAAATTTCTTTCTATAATGTCTAACTTTTTGCTCTATTAGTTTTATCTCACTTACACTGGCAGTTTATTTCTATATTTAAAGATTAACTTATGAAAAGTCTAATAATCTGATGTCCTTAATAAAATATACTCTCATTTTTTATGTTATAGGTAAACTAAAGTTTTTATAATAAACAACCTGTCTAGAAGGAGGACAACTCTGAATTTAAGACTTGGCCACCTGAAAATGTACAAGATGGTTAAACATAAGATGCTGATAGTGCCTGTAACACAAAACATGATAGATTTCAACAGCTATTAATAATCCTACTGAAAAGCTGTTGGCACTAATGGGTGTTGGGCCCAAGGAAAATGGTTGAGTTGGTTGATTTACTGTACATAATGCTTAGGTCACATACATTTAATGACACAATAAAGAAACAAAAGTAGGTTCTTTATTTTCCTTTCATAAAATACATGTACAAACTTGGTTGAAAACTCGCTTTGAAACAAACCCTTTTCTTCTCTGTCTTGAATGTTAACATATTTTCTGTTAATTTAAATTATATCCATAAATGTTTAACAGCCTGTTTTTATCTCCTAAGACTACAAACTTTGTTTTGGCTTTAAAGACAATCTTTTATTGTCTTTTCCTTTGGTTCACACACACACACACACTCACTGAATCATTAGCTTGCTGTCTTGTTTCTTACCTTCACTATCTTGACTTTCATGTAAAATGTCTGGATAATTATTGACACTATTTATATTTGGACTATTGTCTGCATCTTTGTAGTTATCACAACAAGGCCACTATCATTAAGTGATTGTCCTTGTGATAACAAAGACAAGGACAATAATTCAAATATAAATAGTTTAAATAATGATAACTCCTCATCACAGAAATTCAGACAGAAATGTTTGGTTAATTTAAGGAAGAAGCATGCTGAACACAATGATAGCTAATTTCATTTTTGTTCTTTTCAAAATCTAATCTACAGAAAATATTTAGATAAAATTTTGAATAGTGATAACTGCCATCTTTAAAACATAAAGGGTGCTTATATTTAGAATCAGAAAGAGGCAGTTGAACAAAAGAAAAGGTAGTTATTTGTAAAAAGCAACCACACACATGCTTGAATTTCTATTAGTTGTTTTTTTTAATAAAAGAAACTAACATATTTAAATATTAGATCACAGAGGATGTTGGGTTACTGAGTTCTTAGTAAACTATAGAATCTATATGAAATTTCTGGGACACATAATGAGAAAAGAGAGCTTGGAGAATTTGACACCCACAGTACATACTTAAGGCAAGTGAGATAGAATGGTAGTGGGTCACCTACCTGACATGCTTATGTGAATGGATGACAGAACAGGGAGTAGAAACTTATGGTGAAGAGACAAATATTGCTAAAAGCTACAAAGGATAGAAAGTTGTGGAGAGCTATGATCACCCACATCATGAAAGCACATGGCACATAGAAGAATTAAGCTCATACTAGCTGCCATATCTAGTTATTTTATTTCTTCAAGACAAAATTCATTCTTTTTATGTATGTTCTTGTGTTTCCTTATCAAATGTTTTTGTTTATTTTATTGATTTATTTATTTTGTGATTCCTGTAGGTGGTGAACCTGGAGAATGGTATCTTGATATGGTTACAGGAAGAGGAGAGATTGGTCAAGGAGCCCACCCACATGGCAAGAGTAATGTGCACATGTCAATGACGAGTGAGGATTTTAATAAAATGTTTCAGGGGAAACTGAAACCTACTATGGCTTTTATGAGTGGCAAACTTAAAATCAAAGGTGATATGGGAATGGCAATGAAGCTTGAGAAACTAATGGGGAAAATGCAAGCCAAATTATGAAACTAATTCAAAAATTATGAAAATGAATTATATATTTTTGTGATATTTTTTAAAAGCTTGTTTCATATTTTGAATAAACTTTCTATGAATCCTTTCACAGTTTTTTTTCTGATTATAGAAAACCACTAGAACTAAATTAATTTCTGTAATAAATTTATCTATGGGTAGTAAATTGTAAATTGTTTGGAGGATTCCTTATGTTTATTTTAGGTGATGTTAGAATGGTCATAACATTAAACACACCTTATTAATGATTATTACTAAGTTGCCCTGTTGAGACGAAACAGTACAAAAAACAATAAAATCTTTTAACTTTATTAATAAAAAGTATTTTGTTTATTATTATTTAGGTTATCATGTGGTAATAAATAAATAATTTTCTGCTTCACTTTAATAGTAGACACACACACACACATACATATATATATATATATATATATATATATATATATATAAAAGTGAACATTGAAGTCAACAGAGACAACAGGCTGTTTCATGCTAGACGCAATCATCAGGCCACCTGTTTCACCCTAGATGTAATCGTCAGGTGGCCTGACGATTACATCTAGCATGAAACAGCCTGTCGCCTCTAAGTGTTGACTTCAATGTTCACTTTTATATTTACAGACACTCTATCTCTGATATTGAGCACTTTATTCCATAAATATAGCACACCTTAAGAGTATATTTCTTCCTATATATATATGTATGTGTTTTTTAATCATTTTACCACAAGCAAGGCAATAAAGCCACAAAGATGCAAGGGATTACTGAGAGTGAGAGAATATGAGAAAAAACACTATTAAGGAGATGGAAAAATTAAAGAACAAGAATTAAGAAGAGAGAAGATAATGATTGATATTGCATTTGGAATTTTAGAAGATCAAAGTTGGAAGGAAGGATCTTTACAAGAGTCAGATCAAACCAGAAATGAAATATTACTGCCATATCTGGGCTGTTTTTTCAAAATTCTTGCTTTCCAGCCTTGATAGCACTTAAAAGTATTTATGAAGCCTTTTGGGTGATTAATTATTTTTAACACTATAACCTTTTTCTCACACTCAAAATGTCACAAACCTATCTCCAATCTATTGCTATTTCTATAGCAAATCTTCAGATTAGCTACATTTCTTGGTTCCACCAGTTCAAACCTTTACAACTAAGATCCACCATACCATGTCCACACAGGATTGATTTATCTTCATTCCTGTTATATTCCATTGGTAAGAAGGAATTTTTACTTTGACAACTTCTTTCTGAGAATCACTACTTTGTGGAACAGACTACTACTTACCATCATAATCTGCACTTAATTCCTACGCTTACATCTATACAACAACATATTTCAGTAATACTCTACCTTGAGTGGCACTTGAACCTTGTGTTGGGTGAACATGTAATAAAAAAATTATCAATTTTTTGAAAAATGAATAATTTAAAAAAAAAATTATTTTCTACAAAAGACTTAATACAGTCAAAAATTTAAAATGATACTTGCAAAATGATGTCAGGAAAATATGTTGTTTTAAAAACAAATTAGAATCATTTTCTCATCTGTTAAATAGTTGATTTGAACTCGTACACATGATGAAACTAATATTATGCCAAAAAAGAAAACTTTGCTTTTATATTATTTTTTTTACATTCACCCCACAAAAAATATATTTCTCTTTCTGCTATTAAAACCAATGTAAAAATTATATTTTTCAAATCTTTCATAATAAATCATCATTGGCTAATAATTATTGCTATTTTGTTGTCTTTTGGTTTATTATTAGTCTCTGACTTTTGCTTTGAGGAAGAGGATAAAATAATATATATATATGGTATAAAAAAAAAGAAGTAAAACATTAACAGGGGAGGTAATTCAAACGTTCAAGTAAACTTTTTAAAGGATCTTGTTTGAAAATTTTGCTATGATGCAGTGGTTAGCAAGCTAGTCTTACAGATAATTAATTTATTTTAAAGAAAAAAAGAAACACAAGTGTAAGAAATCCAATAAAGATCAAAATCACTAAATTAGTAATTATCTGTAAGACTAGTTTGCTAACCACTGTGTCATAGTGAAAAACTGGATCTTTATGAAATATAACTTGAACCTTCTAATTACCTCCCCCTGTTAATTCTTTTCCTTTTTATTTTTTAAAAATTTTTTAAAAACCACATTGTGTTTTGGAGTAAAGAGTACCCCCCCCCCATTGACTCGGTGAACTCAGTCAATAATATAAAGAGTTCCATGGTATTAGGTCATTGACAGTCATATTGCAGTCAGTCTTCATACCAAATATACAGGCATTACGGCAATAGCCTAAGCCTTATATATAAAGAATTAAGTATAAGTGTGTGTTATAACAATAATCCTACAATAAAGGAGTCATAATAGTTGATGAGGAATGCAAACACAAGTGCCGGATAAAATCACATTATAACTGAAGTTATAATAGTTGGCAATGAGTATCTCTAAACCTAGTGCCGCATTATAACTTCAGTTATAATAGCAGGCAACCAGGTATTTGAAACTCAAGCATGTCTTAACAGTCACCATATTATAACTGGAGTTATAATATTTAATGAGGATTTTTGAACTTTGTGTGTGCAACAAGATTTATAAGCATTTCAACGACATTGGTTTAAAATAAAAAAAGATTTCTTGCAGATATGGAGAAAATTTTGGTCTCAATGGTTGAAATTCAACAACAACAACAAAATATCTAACAGTTGCTACTGTTGCAAAAACAACAACAAGAGTTGTTGGAAATAATTTTTAAGAAAAATTCCTCACTATCTCTTACACCAGATACAGTGCAAGACACCATATCAGAATTTGTATTCAATTCTCATGATGGACTGACTTTTGCTGTGTATTTTTGCAGACATGAAGAAATAGAGAGTCAGGAATATAGCAGCTGGGAAGATGATAAAAAAATCAGGTTGTTGTTAGGAAAAATAGCTCCAATAGAGTATGAAAGGTACAGCAATTATATTTTACTGAGGAAACCAGTAGGGTACCTCTGACAGTCAAATACCATGATCTGGAAGTATCATTAAGACCATAGACACACTTTCAGAGCTTCTAGAGACAATTACTGGGTACATTAGCTTCAGGAGTGGGGGCAAGGTAAACATTCCTTTCAAAATCATTACTTTGTAAAAAGGCAGTTTTTATGTTGATAGAGTTGCAAGTTCATCCTGAGGATGATATGATGGCTAAGACAATGCACAAACTTTCCTTGGAACTGTTGGAGGGAATCTGTACGAACAGTTTTGGCTCCTTTATCCTGAAATCCTCAAGTGATCAGTCTTGTTTTGATAACATGTCCCTTTGATGTCTCTTTTTCACTATATATCCCTCTGAACAACTATCTTGCTTTTTCCTCCATTCTGAAACCCCATTTTCAAAATCCAGCCAGAAAGTTCACTTTCTTCAAATGCTACATTCATAATGTGCTTATTTTTCTCAGTGGATTTACCATCTTTGCTAACGATTTTCATCCTCTGCCACTGAGATTCTTCATCATCTCCCAACTTGCACTATATGTCATCTGGTTTGGGAAGAGACACACAACCCTTCCTGGTTCCAAATGCAGCAACCTCCTCTTGTGGTGGATATCAGCACACCCCTTCCTTCTGTCAACAGTTGCCTCAAACCTTTTCTCTTTCTCTTTCCTTCCTTGTTGTTGCTACATTTTCAACATTATGGCACATGACCATTTTGGAATGAACACCTATTCAAAGTGGTTTGACGATTGGCATCTGCTGCCAGTCAAAGGTCACATGACTTATTGGATCCCCACAAAAAAGTACCCACGTGCAAGAGATGACCTGCGGGCATCGAGCCAGGAAGATGTGTTTTCTGTCTCTCTCTCTCTCTTCAGCATACGCTTCAAATACCTAGACTTCGCTGATAGACTTTTATAGTCAATTTCTTTGCCTGAAGCTACCTTTCATCATCCTTGACTCGATCTTAGCCCAACTTTCCAACCTTCCTACATAATACAAGATTCTCTTCCAAAAAGGAAAAGCAACAAGCATTTGTCATGAACCCTCAGTATCAAACGGACCTTACCTCCTGTCCAAGCAACAAGTAAGTCAGGAACCCACAAGTCTTCACATGTGGTATTTATATCTTCTGGATCTTTTCCTTTGGTCTATACTTCATTCTATGTGACAAACGTTTTCTTGCAACTTAAACTCGATGATTTTATCTTGGTCAAACTCGTGTCAGAGTCTCATAACCGATCAAGTTAATTCTGTCTCTTGATTCTTCTTCTTTTATCAAAATAAAACATTCATAGATAAAGTTGCCTCCCTTGTACCGTTAATTAAAAAAAAAGGAGATTCTTACAATTAATCTTTTCCACGTTTTGGCAACTTCCTCTTCAAGAACATTTGGCACCAACCATTATTATTTTTGGCATGTAACAACATTCGACCATCAACATCAACCTCACATTGCACAGATTTGCTGGACCACTATCCAGAAACCAGGAACTTGACACTGCATTCTTTCCTTTCTTCATCCTGTCAATTTGTTGTTAAAATAAACTTATATTTTGTTATGCCTCTCATACTTCATTCATGTTTGTTCGTTCTCTACCATTGCTAACCTTATTGCGAACCATTGATATTCTAAAGGAATATCAAATACGCTTACATGTGGGAGTCTGTTAGTCTGAGACAAGGCCATACACAAGAAACCTCACTAGATGACCAGTCTCCCCTTATAAGGACATCTGGACCCTGTTGAAATGTTAACCTCTTGTTCCTCTGGAACAGGTTGAAGGATATCTTCATCATCATTATATTGCTGTGGAGTGTAAGGAGAGGGAGGATAAGGAGTTTGCAGAGAATTATTTTGCTGTTTGTTGTAATTTTAAATACCACTAGAATCTAATCAGAAATCATGACCAGCATTTTGATCTTTAACCAAGTGACAAGTGTGAACTCTGATGTATGTACCTCCATGATGAACTAACACTAGTTTCCCATCAGGTCCAATCACAATATATGGCCCATGCCATTCTTGGCTATGATTCCTTTTGTAGAATACTTAATTGCCATTTCTTAAATCTTCTTTATTAGTATCCTTAGTACTCCTTAGTGCTCTTCTTATTCTTTTATTAGATTCAAACTTTACAAATTCCTGCATAGCATTCAAAATTTTCCTCACTATAATAGATGTAGTGACAAGTTCCAATGCGGGAAGATTATTATGTAAAATATCTGGAACAGCTGGATTAAAACCAAAAAACAACTTATTAGGGGAAAAATGAGAATTGTTGACAAGTGTGTAGTTACGAACTACGGACCTTTGGGTTCACAACCCAGAGGTCCGCAGATTGTAACTACACTCTACTACTATTTGTTAATCCTCAATGAATCAATTGGATTTACAATAAGGTAATCCTTCCTGTTAGTCTGAATATTGACAACTGAACAAATGAATCATTTTCAATATGGCTGCCAGCATTTTATAGAAGCCACTACCTGGTGGCACTAGACAACAGCCAAAAGGCAAGGGCAATAACTACAGCATTAACATTGATGTTCTGTCTTATGAACTGGTTCAGTGTTCAAAACTGAAGATGAATTTTCAAGTAAAAATAGGTTCAATGCCAGTATTTAAGCTGAAACTGAGTGTACCATTCACAACATTAGAGCAAATAAATGAAGAGTTGGACAGACTAGAAAGAATTGGTCTATTACAGAAAGTAAACTATTCAAAATAGGCTGCACCCAGCAGCAGTGTACATAAAGAAAAAATGACAAAATTTGTATTTGTGCAGATTTCTCAACTGGATTAAATAGTTGTTTTGAAAAACAAACTACTCATTACCAAGCCCAGAAGAAATATTTTTGAAGTTGAATGGCAGAAAAAAATTTCAACATAGAAGACACCAAAATCAGCTGAAATAAAAATTCACTGATGAAAGACCTGAAGAACTGTTTAAAATGCTGTATGAAATTTTTGATGTGCCAATACCTAAACAAGTCATGTAACCAACAAGGACAAGTTCAAGAAAAAGAAAATGTACAGAAGAACTAGAAGTGGATCTGAGATGGAAACACTACAAAGTAAAATACATTGATGAACTCTCCAGAAAGAGGAGGTAGGGATACTAATAAAATAAAAAGAAAAAATTTATTTATTTAATAAAGTAGTAATCTCAAAAGGGGTGGATGTTGTGGAGTAAAGAGTACACCTCTAGTGACTCTATGAACTTGTCCAATACTATAAAGAATTCCATGGTATGAGTCCATTGGCAGTCGTATTGGAGTCGGTCTTCATACCAACTATACAGGCATTACAGCAATAGCCTTAGCCTTATGTATAGCAAGTATGAGTGTGTGTTATAACAATAACCTTACAATAAGGAAGTTATAATATATATTAAAAGAGAAAATTCTGTCTTTATTGTATGATCATCTGGATTGGATTTATACACTTTTCATCATTAGTCAGTGTTCAAGCCCATATAAAAGCCAGCACTTTGAATCCTGCTTTTAATGATAGGCAGATAGTTCCCATTTTGAAAAATGACACAATACAATCTTCTTAGTTCTCCTATGTTAGTCATAAGTCAAAGATCAGTTCCATAAATATAATGACATCTTACCATAAGTTAATAGTAAGCAAACTAGTCTTGTATATCATTATTGTTGTACTGGTTTCAATCCTCACCGGGTGCTTCCTCACACTAATACATTGTGCTGCACTAAGCTTAACACACACACACACACACACACACACACACACACACACACACACCAATATATATTAATGTATATTTGAGAAGAAACATGTCTTTTAAACATGTTTTTTTGAATATATATAACTCCAAACAAGTTTTGTTAAATTCAACTGACAAAATCTGTCAGTTTAATTTTTTATTTCATTTTTCCATCTTTCAAATAAAATTTACATAATCCACAATTTTAATCCTGAGGTAAAACATTCAAAAATTGAAAAAATATAAAAAATTAAATGGATATATCCTGTTGGGTGAATTTAAAACTTGCTTGAGTGAATTCTAGTGCATAAATATATATTTGCATGTGTGTGCGCGCACGTGTGTGTGTGTGTGTGTGTGTGTGTGTGTGTGTGTGTTTGCATATAATAACAATAATTGTAAAAACATGGGTGAAACTAGTACCTATATATTCTTTCAATGTGGAATAATTGTTAGTATCAAAGATTGAAGTTAGTTTGATCTTCATTGTTACCTTGTGATACAAAGCTAAAAAGTACAAGTACTTTGCTATAAACTAGTGGTTGCTACAGTAGTGAGTCTGTTTCTCAGTTGGTATTACTCACTTGACCTTGTGCTGCATTAAGCTTAGTCAATAATTAAAGTGTCTTGCTAATACCTAGTGATTAGTAGGCAATCTTTAACCAAAATTTAAATGTAAATTTATAACATTAAATTTTTAAACTCTGTAATGATTTTGGGAATAATCTGCATATGTACATGTAATATAGCAGATATTAATTAAGCATAGACTGGTATGAGGCCACAATGGTAGAACACTCAATAACTATTATCCTGTGAGATTAGCAAATAATTGTTGTGTTTTGGAGTGTTTTATGCATTTTATGTGGTTTGATCAGACAAATTTCTTCATCTTTGATGTTTGTTTTTATATTCAAAAACATTCCAGACAGATAAGCAAAGACAGCTGCAGGGTGATATGGCCAAAACATTATAGAAAACAAAGATGAGGAAATTAGTTTAAATAAAACAATGTACAATTACTATGCATGCTTCTAAATTGATATTGATCAAAGGTAATTAGGGATCCAGATCATATTTCTAGAGCATTCATAAAGAATTAAAATCATGATCAATGGATTTTGAAACAAGTAGACTGACAACCTCAAGGTTATGGTTTTACTCACACAAACTCAAGGTCATGGTGTTATATACTGCTGAGTGATTTATGTATACATGTTATTGCGCAGGTTTGGCTTATAAAAATTGACCAGCTAGCCAGAAAGTGGAGAAACTATCAAGTAGAAGCAGATGAAATAAGATTCCAATTCTACCCTGATCAGGATGTGTTCAGCAGTAGTGTAGCTAGAGGGTGTGTTTAAGTGGAGGGTGGTGCCCTGGGCAACACTTTTATGGGGGCACCACTTTTGTGTTTGCTGGATAAACCTGTATAGGCTGTATTGAAATAAAAGTGGTTTTAATGTTGGGCACTACTCACAGTTGAAGGACCTTTTCAATTTCAAGTAAACTTAAACTATGCATATGTATTTAAGTGATTGTTATCTTGGCCAAACAATAAACATTATCTAGTAATGTATTCAGGGCTGTTTTATCAGTGTTAACAATGTGAAACCTGTAAACGGACCCAAGTACATTCTTTTAATGCAACACTGTTGTGTTTGGAAGACACATCTTGGTTGTTAAATAAATTTCAGTTATTTTTCTTGACTGAAATTAATTTGGGGTATGTATATATATATATATATATATATATATATATATATTATAATTATAATTATTTTTTAAAAATATGATTCCTTTGCTACATAAGAGTTCTCATGTTTCAAAAACAAGAGCTAAAAACTTCAATATAATTGTCAAAATTGAATTGAATTAAATTATCAAGCTGTTTCATCTTCAAGCGAAATTATTTGGAATAACTAATCTTGAAATTTACACGTCTTTATAAGCATATTCATTTGTAAAATTAATAACTATGGAAATGGCTAGAGCAATTATTTAAATAAGGGGCATAAGGGTTAACAAATTGATACAAATTGTTAACCCTTATGCCCTTATTTGAATTATTAGCTGTTTACATAGTAAATTTAATTTTAGTTATTCCAAATATTTTGCTTGCAGATAAAACAGAGCTTGATACTTTAATTCAATTTAATTTTAATAATTATATTGAAGTTTTTAGCTCTTGTTTTTGAAACATTAGAACTCTTATGTAGTGAAGGAATCATTTTAAAAAATTAATTATAATTTAGGCTCTACTTTTGTATCAAGCACTGTTTTTTAAAAATAAAAACAAAAGTACTAAAGAACTTCGGATTCTTTATACCTAACAAGTTCTTTCCTATTTTCTATATACTTGCACACACACACACATACTCGACTCTCCCGTCGAATTCAACGTATGATGGTCAAGCAGATCAGTTCTTAGGAAACCGACAGCCCGACAGCAGCACATGAGATTTGATTATAGTGGTGAAGATTTCGTGCAGGACCATCCACACTTTTTGAAGGGTTGAATACAGAGACCTGGTGCACTGAGTGCCACAAGGTCCCAAAACGACCCTCCGCAGGTTTTGAATTCAGAGTTGTCTTTCTCCTAGACCAGTTGCCATCCAAGGCTATAGAACCCAGTCTGTCCTGTTATTTACCCATAGCTGGAGGGAGAAGAAGATGATTCATACCTTTCCCAAGGGTATTAGCACATAAGTGAATGTAATGGATTCAACTGGAATTCGAACTCTCCGATTCCTCAATCTAAGCCACTATCCATTACTCCACCATGCCTCCTCACACACACACATATATATATATATATATATATAAAAAGAGGGAGTCACTGTACAATGTGTTGTATGTTGGGTGGGGTAGGTGAAAGGGCAGCAAACACAAGGGCTATTCTGGGCACCACACATTTTGTCCTGGGTGTCATATACTCTAGCTGCACCATAGGTATTCAAATCATTTGGAATAACCACATTCTCTCTCTGACCAATATTCAGAATAAAATGAAAACTCTTAAGTCTAACAAAAATTATTACACACATATAATAGATTTATCTGGAATATTTTGTATATCTCAAGGATTTTCCAGCCATATATAAAAAATTAGCACCACAACTTTGATGTGACCTGGTAAGCAATGAGAAATGACCTTATTGCATATGCATAAATAGAAATGCTCCTGTGGGTTTACTCAGTTGGTAGTAAGGTACCATTGAGTAAATTCATATTCTATTACAATCACATTTATTATAACAATGCACTTGATCATTTTTCATGTGCAGGAATTTTGGCAAATTATCACTTCATCCAAATCTGTCATTTCTCTTAAATCCAAATTTTTGCAACTTCTAGATTTTCCCAAAGATGAAATTATAAAATTACCCTCAAAAGGCTATAGGCAAGATGAAGGAGAATTGGTTGTGATGGCTCATGGTGGCCTTAAAAGAGGACTGTTTTGAAAGCTGGAGGAAGCTAGCATAGGTATGTGAGATCTCAGGGGGAGTATTTGGAAGAAACTAAGATACCATTGACTTAAGTCTATGTTTTGTTAATATTATAAAGGTTAATATTTTCTATACTTTTTTTAATCAGTATCACCCCATGCAATGCAGTAAAGTCACTAAGACACAAAGGATTACAGGGTGTGGAACAAAAACATTAATAATGAGTGGGAAGAGTAATCAGGAGGACACTAGATGGTGACTGACATTGCATTTAAATTTTTGCAGATTAAACTTAGCTGGAAAGCATGGAGCTCAAAGGAAGTTCCATAAGTGAGAAGTACAAGAAAAGAAACTGTTAGCATATAATTTACAGCCAACTAAACTGTAAATTGATGAGATCTCCATGCCAATCTTGTACTGCACTTAAATTCAAAAAGTCTAGGTACTACATCAAAGAGAGCATCTGAACAATTACCATGAAAGTATTTATAGTAAAGACACAGAGAGGCAACCTTATGGTTGTGAGAAAATATGTGGCTTCAGAAGGGGACTTATTCTTAATGTCAAATTGATATGTGTTTTCTTTTTATAGCCCCAGTCCTAACACTTTTGGATCAGACATTTTTATAGCACCAGTCCTGACACTTTGAGATCAGATCTCATGTATGTATACAGGGTTATTAAGAAAGAAAGAGATTTTAATAAAAAATTAATAAAAACAAATGTTAAGAGACAGAAACACATTCAACACATTACTAGATAGGAAAAGGTTCAAAGTTATTAAATTTTTTTTCAATCTTGTTTAAATGCTGCTTTTTGTTTTTTTTTTCAGATTTTGTATAAATTTAAATTGTTATAATTTGTGGAAAAGAGGATTTTGTTCATTGTCGGTGGCTTCCCAGGTCACTAGATCTTACCCCATGTGATTTTTATCTGTTGGGGTATATAAAAGAAAGAGTGTTGTTTCACCTATGCCTGCTACTCTTGAAGATTTAAGACACTGAAATTGTTGAAGCTGTGAAGTCAATATCCACAGATCAATTGATTCAACTGTGGAAAGAAGTAGAATACCATTTTCGTGTTTGTTGTGTGACACATGGTACTCAGGTTGAGTGTATACAAGTTGAACAACCTTAAAATAATAAACTTTGAACCTTTTTCTATGCAGTAATGTGTTGACTGTGTTTCTGTCTCTTCTCTTAGCATTTGTTTTTATTAAGTTTTTAAAATTGCTTTCTTTTTTAATAACCCTATATATATATATATATATATATATATAGGCAGCATATTGTCATTCAAGCATGTTTAATTGAATAATATAGACATATTATGTCTATTTATTTTTATAATAATCCTATCTAGTTCTTTAATTAGCTTCTTGATATTAAGTTGAAATTTAAGAAGGTGCCATATTTTTGGTAACCCAAGTACATATATTTACAGCATATATACAACAGCATACTTGGTTGCTGTGGTAGATGCCTACATCTTTTTATTAATTATGGTGTTTAAACTCAGGATTGTTGTTGCCAGTTTTTAAGTTAGGTCCTCTCTACTTGAACAATTAGTGCAACAGATTTCTTCTTATCTTCATGTGGCTCAGTTCTGGATGAAGTTGAACTATTAGAACTCGTGATGTAGCAATCTTTAACCTTGCGTATTAACTATTGAACATCTGTTGCTCTAAAAATGACTTAATCTTGTGTTAACAAACTTATAACAGTACTGGCCCAAAACAGCTTCATTTAACATACTGTACCCAAGTATCTTAACTCTTTCATTGTTTTTTTTCTATTTCTTAACACATAAAAATTTTAAAATTCACAATTTTTTAATGTATGAATTTTTTCCACATCCATATCTATGTTGCCTTCATCACATTATTTTTAATTGATGTACTCTTTGACTTTTCCAAGTCTATGTCACATTTAGTAATCATCAAGAGGTTTTGTACTGAACACTTTAATTTGTTTCAGGGAGATGTGTTGTTCTTGATTCTTGATTTTTTGTCATGTTTTGTATTTTTCTTTGCAGTTTGAATTTTCAACTATTTCTTTTTATCAATCTATCCCCTATAAGCACAATTGTTCTTCATTGAACTCACAACTCCATTGAACAGTAGAACTCAACATCCTTATTTATAGTACTTTCTTGATTATCTAGACACCTTGAGATATGGGTTGAAAAAAATGTTTTCATAATTCAAAATAACAAATAATTGAATACCTCAGTTATCAAAAAAGAATGAAGACAAAGGTCATTTTCTGAAAGAAATTTTATATTCATGTCATTAAATAACATTTTCAAATGCTTTGTTCAAAAATTTTTGTTCAGTTTATTATTTATTAACCTTTAGCACTCTACATGATTAATATTACTTTACTTTCCACTGCATTCTTTTTCAAGGCCTCTCAATTGCAATATCATTGCTAATTTCACTCAAAGATGTTTCCTCTTGCCATAGCAGGATATGATAACACAACTATGAAATTCAAGCACACTATTGATCAGGGATCAGAGTTACCTTTACTGGCAGGATAAACCATTTGTACAACAAATGAAGTTGCATGCTCAGTTATAAAAGTTAAAACTGCATCAATTTTTTGTCTGTTTCTGGCTGGCCTCACATTTTTCTGCACATATTTCCTGAACCTGGATTAACATAAATGTATTTTTAAGAGTAGCTTCTGGTTGAACATGCAACCAATGTTAACATTTTATCAGCATTTTTATCAAATGTTAAGTTTGGTTTTCTAAATTCTCAAAACATTTCTATGAGATGAAATATTAGAATGGGTTTTATTTTGGGAAATTGAAAAATGTTCAAATGATTTCAATTTTTCTCTTTATTTCATGTCCAGATAATTGAAATTTGGAAAATTGATGTATAAATAATTGAAGACGTATTCTACCAAGATATTATTCTATAGGATAAAAATTTCTGAATCATGAATTACTTCAATGCTCTATGAAATTGTCGTTCAGATCTACACTTCTTTGATTGGAGATATGATGAATGGTGCTAAATATTTACTGAATATAACTGGCATATACCCAAGGAAGGTAGAACCTGATGGCTAAAGCAATGACTGAAACAATAAATATAAGGATATTTATCAAATTGATAGAGTTTTACAGTTGTTCAAAAATGTGAAAATAAAGACAATTGAAATATTATGTAGTGATGCAGAAGGCGATTACCTTTCTTTTTAAAGGATAAATTTACTGATGTTTTAAGGGGGGCCTCGATGATCACGTGATAGCTCATTTGTGAGAATGCCTAGCATCTGAAGGAGACAAATGTGATAGCCAGTTGAGGTTTAGTAGACCACAGTGGATAGCACAATCCCTGTGTGTTCTAAATAAGAACCTAAGACATATCCGCAGGGCTTTACCATCACTCTCTTAGAGATGTTACAAGTAAAACCTTCTATTTATTCTTTCCCTCCACATCCTGCTTTCCTTTTTTTATATGTTTTAATTTCTCTGTGTGGGATAATTTGTAACATATATACATACATATATACATACATACAAACACATATATACATATATAGATACATACATATACACACACACATATATATTTCATCTTAGTGTAACTTATATTTGTGTGTACTACAGTGTTTTGTATGAAATGTTTTCATGTTTAACTCATTTTTGGAACACATTTTTTAGGGTGAATCTGGCCCTAGCACAGGAATTAACTTTTTGCTGGAAAGGAAGTAAACGTTTCTCCTCATTTTAAATGGGAGAAGGTGCCCAGTTCCATGATTTCCAACCCTGCAGCAGCACTTTCCTCATTGCAATAAAAGGTAGGGTTGATGTAATATCGATGACAGTGTGACAGTAGTCATGATGACGGGCCAAAAACTTTTGTCCTTGCCTATATGCATATGTATGTGTATGACAGTCACCACATAAAAACAACTTTGTGTCACAAACTGCCTTAATGTCAAATTCTGCTTAAATATATCTGGTCCTTCCTTTTGTCATATTAAGTTGCTAGTATATCATGTATATACTAAAGCCTATAGTAGACTTTGACAAATGAAGAAGACCATTCCCTCTCTCTAAGCACTCTATTAATTAAATTTTAACCAGACAATGTACTACTGAGGGGATCTAGACTTTCAGCAGTAAGAAAGATGTAGTGAAGATTAGGCAGACAATATAACTAATTTTTATAGTAGCAGTTGAGATAAAGTCTTTTAATTATCACCCTTGTGCTTTGTTATTTCAAACTCAGGACATATATATTTCTTTTTTTTTCCTTTTTTGTTTTAAATTTAACATGTTATCTGTTGGGCACAGTGGGTTACCTGTAGGGAGTAAAGCTATGGAACAAAAATCATGAAAAGTTTTATGAGTGAAAATGAGAGTAAATTCATTGATAACAGAAAAAGCAAAATATATTTTATCATTTTTATTATCATATTAGAACAACAAATCTGAATTAAAAATATTCAACTAACACTGCCTAACTTGAAAAATCAAACACCTAGCTTGCTCACTGAGTATATCTTACTGCCATCAGTGACTATTTCTATTAACAAAAATAATACTATCACATCTCCTCCCAACTGATAGCTGAAAAAAAAAAGAAAAAAAAAGCTTGAAAGAGAAAATTAAAAAAAATGGGTAAAAAAGTTCCGTAAATAATTTATACAGAGGTTTAGTTATATATTTTTTTTGAGTTTTAAATAGTATTGAGAAATCATAGATGAAGGATTTTAACACATGAAGTACACATGGGCTGAGAAGATATCTCTGCGTTGTCATTTAGTTTAAAAAATTAAAAAAAAAGGAGAAAATTGGGTTGACAGGCAAATTATTAATTCATTATAATTTTTAATTTTGCAGGAGAATAAATAAAAAAAAAAATCCTGCCATGTAAGGATACTCTGCAAGGTTTTTTAAAAAGTTTTTTGCTTTATTTTTTTAGAGTAAAAAGGCCATCTGCATTTAATTCTTCTTTTTCTTCTTCCTCTTCTTTTTTATTTTGTTCATCCTTCTCTCTCTTTCATTCATTTTTTCTTTATTCAATCTGTTGGTACTTTTAAAAATTTTGTTAAGGTTTTTCTGATCATCGCTTTTTCCTTTTGGGTGTTTTTTTTAAGTTCTGCTTAATTTTTTTTAAAGGAAATTTTTTTTTTATTCGTTAATATTCACTTATTATTAATGTTGACACAAACCGTTAATTTGTTGTTGTTGGTATTTTTTAAAATTTATTTAATAAGGAAGAACAAAAGAAGCTTATAAACACATGGTAAAAATCATACTTTTCATTTTATCATTTTTTTTCAACTCTTACACTGTTTGAAAAACTGGGTTCTCAATTCAGTGTTTGGGGACAGGGAAGTCAGATTGGGTTTGGGTGTTGGTCAAGGTGAAGGGAGAAGGGGAAATAAGTCATAGCAACGTTAGAAAAAATTTTGAATTTTTTTTTGTTTTGCATCCGTAACTAAAGGAATTGTGCTGAGAAATAATTCTTTTAGCTGCCTTGTTTTAAAAAATATTATGCATAATTTGTGAAATAATTACAAAATATTGTATTGGGGCTATTCGCATAATTAAAATGGTCAGACTGAAATGATTTTGAGTTGTAACTGCTGATGTTGCATATGACACTTGTTTTATGTTATAAAAAAGTTTGGCCCCACCCCACCCAGCCCATGTTTTTTCTTTTTCATTCATTCCCAGTTAAATTTTAAAAAATCCTCTTCTAAAAATGATGAAAGCCCTGGCATATACATTATATATACACATGTACATACATATACATATATATATATATATATATATATATATATATATATATATATATATAATGTTGTTGAACAAATGTTGGTGTATTTTGAGTAAGTGCTCATTTGTGTATGTGAAGGTATATATACATACATGCATACATACATACATACATATATATATATATATATATATATTTGTATGTATATATACTAAAACATACAAAAAACACGTGTATTTACATACATACATAATAATATAAGCATGCACAAGCATGCTTAAATACATATCTAATATTAGGTGCATAAGTGTGTGCATATATATATATATATATATATATATATATATATATATATATATTAGAAATAAAGAGTGACATGGTGCATGCTTGTGTAAAGATTTGTGTTTGTTTGTATCACTAAAACAGGCATTGTAAATTGTAGGTGTTTTGCCTAAAAAGCTTTTTCTTGTGAGGAATTAAAAATAAAGTAAAAGGTTTGATTAAAGTAACATGATGCCATTTTGCAGAATTATGTGAATAGCCCAAACACCTTTATTGCAAAAAGGTGTTCCCTTCTTTCTGGATGTGGTTATGGCAGAGACCCTTGTTTTCACATTACATCACTTGCTACTTGGCCACTGGGTAACAATTACAATAACTTCTTTTTTATCACCTTTTCAGGATATCTCCATTGATCCTCCCATCATAGCTTGGATACACTATGTCAGTTGGGACCAACCATGCTTCCTTCCTTCTTTACTTTTTTGTGCTTTTCCTTCGATTTAAAAAAAAGAAAAAAAAAGCAAAGATTGCTAATGCTACTTTTTGTATACAAGAATGAGACTAAACATTGTCTAAAGGGTAAAATTTCTTCTATTTTGCAGGAGAAAGAGTTTCAACATTTTTAGCATCATTTGTAAGTTTTTAATTTTCTGTTTTAACGACTGTTTTAAAAAATTGTTATTTTTTTTGTCAACTGCACACAGCAATTCAAGAATCTTTTTTATTTTATTTTGTTCAAAACCAATAATAAATATTAATTATTACAATATCTTTTATTTAAATGAATTATGAGCAATTTAAAAGAGATAATATGAACTTGTGTTCGATCATAGAAATACATGTTAAGAGAAGGTCTAGTCTGCTTATAAGGTAAATAATGGCAAAGTAAAAATTGTGGTAGGTGGGTGGTGGAGACAATGAATGAAATTTTGCAATGTAAACATTGAAGTATCTAGAATCTTCAAATTTAAATTATGAAAATGAATAAAAGTCAAATTTTTCCAGGCAATCCTGGTCCAAATTTTACCTCATTATAATGAAAAAGAATACTAAAAGAGAGGGACTAATTGGAAACAAAGGTACTAATCAGTACCATCTAAAGAATTTTACTATGACTTAATCATATTTATTTGCAATATTTAAAAAAAAAAGAAGTTTTTTTTACATGAGAACAGGAAAAGCGCTTTAAAATTATGAAAAAAATGGTTTTGGAAATATATCTAAATATTTGAATAAAAAAATGAAGGGTGGCATTTTTCTTAAGCTTAGTTTCTTTCACTATTGAGCAGAATTGCAAGAAGCTACTGTTAGTTAAAGATTTCTTTATTAATAACAGAATTTAAAAGACAAGAAAGATTCTCCATCATAAATTACCAAAGAACACTAGGAGCAAGTGCTAGTTTTAGTTAAAGTTACAACTATCCATGATGCAAAATTTTGAAGTAGCAATTAGCAATTTTATCTAACTCAAATATTTTTTTATCTTTGGTTGCATTTTGAAGATTTTATATATATATATATATATATATATATATATATATATATATATATAAACTCCTGTCACTAGAATTATGGTTTATTGTTTATTGGAATATGACAACCATCAAAATATAAAAAAATGCAAAAAAGAAAAAATTCTCCTTTAAAAGATATCGAGGAAGATTTTGAAGATTTTAAGTGAAAGAATCCTAAATTAGATTCTTTATTCAAAATCTTTTAGAACACTGAACAATGACAATTGTTGAAGAAAAAACCTAAATCAGGCTTTTACTGCAAGTTCCTCTTTGATCCTCATAGAAATCCTCATAGGATTAAAAAGAATAACAATGATCTTTATCTGTTTGAATCTTTATATCATTATGTTTTTCTCTTTTAATTTTCTCATTATTGTACTTAATTTATATATGCTTGTAAAATGGTACTATTTGATATTTTAATTCTTTTTATAGTAGATTTTAAGAGAAGAAGCCCTTAATAGGTGGAAAAGAAAGAAAGAAAGAAAAATATTATTCATGAGGAAGTGAGTTAATTTGGTAGAGAAAAACTATTTCTATAATTAATTTTATTTCAATTATAATATGAATATAAGGGACACTTCCAAAGCGCGCAAAATATAAAAAGAAGAAATTCTGGCATTTGTCTTTGAGAAATGTTTTCTTCTTTTTCATTTTATTTATTTGTTTCATTTTTAAATAACAAGGCCTGGGTAACAGAGCCATTTCAGTTGGAACTACCTTTGCCATCCATTAAGTTCAAGAAACTATTTTTTTTATTTTATAGTATAGTGAAAACTTGCAACTCATTATTCTTGTTGCTTTTCCTTTTTTTTATTGAAATTCTTTTCTCGTTTTTACTTCCATTTTTTTGGTTACCCGAGGAGCAAGCACCAAGAACAGCAGTACGTGAGTTTTTTTCTGCTGCCTTCTAGTTTTGACACTGATGGCAGTACACAGATATAGACAGTTGTCAGATCCAAGCAAAAATAACTGAAAACTTTGTTGAGCAAATTTGTAGAATTGCACAACGAAAGAACGCCGGGGGGGGTTGGCAAGAGAGCAGCTGCAATGTACAAGCCAACGATTCTCGGCCGCCTGCCGATATTAGGAAATCTTCCTCGAAAAGGTCCACGAGGTATTAGTTACATCACAGCTTTAGTCTTTAAATATTATTATCATAGTAATTCTTGTTCTTCTTATTATTATTGTCATTATTATTAGTAATAGTAGTACAATTATTATTATTATTATTATTATTATTATTTATGGCAGCCATGACAGCTGATGATGATGATGGCGATGGAGAAAGTGCCATTTTTTTTAAAAATTAGATAGCAGTCAGTTGATAGGCTTACAAATAGATCAAATCTGAAGATTTCAAAAAAGAATTGAACATTACATTAAAAAAGAACACTTTTACACAATCTTACAATAGATTAATGTTTTTTTTGTTTTTCTTTATGCATATTTTTGGCTACAGTTATGATTTCATTTTTATTTATTTTTTGTTTTTAGTTATTTTGTGATTTTTTTAAAGTTTTTTTTTTGTTTTGTTTGATTTCAATTCATGGTCACAACCCAAATATAGAAAAAGATTAGATGCTGGTGGCTGACTTACAAATTTGATCAGGACTATAAAAAATGAAGCATGCCCCGTGGCCTAGGAAGTCCATCTTTAGGCATTTTAGAATGAATAAAGTCTCTAACAGACTTAGCAGCAAGCCAAGAATTAGGCCGAGCAAAATATACAACATGCTCAGATTTTTATTTCAGAGTTTATTTTTTTGTAATTTTTTAAAATTATTTTTTTAGAATATTTTAAATTTTTTAATAAAAAATTTTCTGTTGCCAGAGAACATGAATGAGTATTTTTTTCAAATTTTATTATTTTTTCTTTTTTTTTTTTTTTTAAATATATTTTTAATTCTTTTAATAGCCTGGAAGCAGATATTTTTTGACTAATTTTTTTCTTGTATTTAAAATTTTTTTTTCACTTGGGCCCAAGTCTATCTAACAATAAATAAATGAATGAATAAATAAATAAATAAATAAAAATAAATGAAGTAAAGTAAAATAAAAAAACAAATCAAAGAAAAAAAAAAAAATGATATAACTTATTCTGGCATTGTGTTTTTCATAGGCATGACTGAATTGCCATCTTGCATTCCTAAATTATATGACTTCTATTATGTGGTGGCCGTGAGATTTCTTTTGTAATTGCTTTCTATTCTGTAAATTCTGGAACAAGATAACTTGATCTGATTGATTTTAACAGCTTTTTTGTTTAATCTTATTAAATTACCTTTTACTCATTCAAAATATTTTTTTATTTAATTTTCTTGGTTTTAAGTATCAAGATTTGAACAAACAAACCAACAAACAAAACACACAATCATTTTCGTTGTTAAGAGAAGTATTTCTTTGGGCATTTATGTAATTCTTATTACTGCCAGCCTTCAATGAAAAAAGTGAATTAGAAAAACTAATATACACACATGAAATATAAGAGATAAAGTAATAAAATGCATATTATATTGTAGATAAAAACATTGCAGGTTTGTGTACATTGTATACACCACACACACACACACACACACACACACACACATATATATATATATATATATATATATATATATATATATATATTCATAACAATAAGATATTTTAACATACTGGAAACAATGGGAAATAGGCATTTGGGTAAAATTTAGTCAAGTGGCTTCAAATAGCAAAAACTGTAGCTCCATATTTGCATAATTCATTGTTTGAATTTTAATGAACAGAGTATTAACTTGTAAAAAAGATACAGATAAAAAAAACGTTTTTTTTAAGAATAGGACAGTTAGATGCTACAAACACAGAGATGAATTTTATGCTTGGAAGATAAGCCTCGTTTTGGAATTGGAAGAAAGTGGTAAAAAACAAACTCTAAAATCAACATTTGAGCCTTGGTAAATTTTGATTTATTATAATCAAAGAATAATTAGAAAAACTACAGAATATATTATAAAAGTTTATACTGAGGCATCTACTGAGAAACAAAGAAAATCATATAATAACTTGAAAACCATTGTTCTTTTGAAAGTCACTTTAGAAATAAGATTAGATTATCGAAACCTCATACTGAGTTGTTTTAATTGTTGATGAATATTAGAGAGGCTTTAGTGGTCAAGAGATATAATCTAATTTATGACAAATGAAATTAATATTTATCTATTTATAAAATTAATGGTTAACTTTAATTTTTTTCTGAATAAATGCTGTTTGTAGATCTATGTAACATTTCAGATGCATCGTTGTTTTATTTTATTCACAAAAAAAAAGTCCAAATTAACGTTTGGTAAGAAAAGAGATTTATTAGATTTTAGTAGTACACAAAGGTTCATAACATTATTTGATATTTGACTTTAGAATTGCAAATTATACAAGTACACAAACAGACTGCAGTGGTTACGAAGTTAGAAAGACTTGTTCAAGGTCAAAACATTTTTCTTTAACTTGAAACTGTGCCAGTTAAAAAACTGACATCTTCATCAGATGAGACTTTGTATGTGCAGAGCAGTCAGTAATTGAAAAGGAGTATTTTTTTCATAGTAGTTTTTGGTAGCAAATATCGGAAATATGAGATTCACAGTTGGGGATTTGCTCAAACAGAAATATTTTCATTTTTTTTGTTATTTTAATTTAGGAACAATAGTTACAATGTAGAACATTTGAAAAAGATGATAAAAAAAGAGAAAAGAGAAAAAGACATACATTAATTCACATCAACTATAAATCCATTACCAAAACTGATGAAAAATGCAATAATAAAAGCAACCATATATATATATATATATATATATATATATATATATATATATATATATTAAATCTTAGACATTAAGTAATAAATTGTAATTAGTTTTATTTTTAATGGATTGGGAACATGAAAACATGATTAATTTGATATATGTATATGTTCTAAGTACATCCAAGCCTTGGTGAGGTGGTTGTGGTGGGGGTAAGGATATGACCGGATTTCACATTAGTATTCTTAATATAAATGATTAAATTGCTGATTGCTATTATATAAACAGCCTCCTTCTTTTTTGATGCTCTTCACATAAAAATGTTTGTTTCAATAAATAAAAAAACAAACAAATAGTAACAATATAAACAAAACAGTAAGCACGTAAATATAATTCTTTCATGACAACTTAATTTTTTTCAATGTACATTTGTATATTAAGTATATAAACATTTGTAGGTTGAGTATACAGACAAATATCGAATGATATGATCAGAGAAAGGATTTGAGCCTGCAGACAGACCATTGGGCTTTTGTTTATTTAGTTTACAACTATGCATTACAAAAAGCAAGTTGCCATAGAATAATTATATTTACAGTGACAATTAGACATTTTTTAGGTTGAAGTGAAGGGTAGATATTTGTTTTTCTCTTATACTTTTTGGTTTTTTTTTCTTAAAATTTTAAAGAACATTTTCCTCTTGTAGAAGTATGAACTCATCTCCCAACAGCTTAAGTAGCTTTAATTTAAGACACAACAATTAGATGAAACATTGTCAGTTACCATGTTAATAATCATTGTCAATTATTTTTGATTCATACTACTTACTGACAATGGCAGAATGTTGGTCTGAAAATTGGCAATAAGAAGCAACTGAAGTTGGGATGAAAAATTAATAATTGATAATGCATCATCTAACAAATAAAATTCAAGATAATATTGCTACTAATACTACTAGCATATGTAAACATTAAAAAAATGGTAGCAAATTTGATATTCAGGGAAAATAAAGAATGAAAACTATAGGGTTAAATTTGAGCTTCTGTAGCTGTTTGCTATTCTGGCCTAATTGCTAAGGCAGGCTTTCCAAGATAAAAAGGGATGTGAGTTCAAGTCTCACTGGAGGCTTATTCTTTATTTCCAATTTGCACATTTGCTGATGGCCTTAGAATGACAGTCTGAGAATTTATAAAGCAGCTGAAGTTGCGATGTAAGAAATACTAAATGAAAAATTAATAATAATTTAAGATGGCTTGAAGTTTGTTTTCTGTGATAGTTACCCAAAGGTTAAATAGGGTAGATCTTATTTATATTCCAAATCCAAATGATCTTGATAAGTTCTGAACTGGATACCTTGCAGTTCTAGATTTCTAAATGTGCAATTGAGCTATCAGCTATCTATTAAACCAATAAATACATGAATAAATAAATAAAGCCCAATAAGTACTTTATAAATATAATCAATTAATTAATCATTGATAATAATAAGAACTTTAAAAATAGATTTGATGTAAAAATTTTAGGCTTGCATGAAATGAAGAAAGTTTGTTTTTATGTCACATCAAATCACAGGCTGAGAGGTTGTCAACCAGTGGCTTTTTATAAGAAAAAAAAAACTCATTTAGAGAATATATCAGTTAATAAATATGCTTTTAAATAATGTTTCTGTTACATTTATATTGGATGAGATTTTTCTTTTTACCTTGAATTCCCTTATCTATATGACTTATATTTTGTCTAACTAAATTCAACTTTCCCACATATTTCCTTAGCACAAGAGTTTCTATAGTTGAGATTGAGAATAGAGGCTGTTTGTTTGTTTTACTGTAGTCAAGATTGTAGCAAGCTCACGGCCACCTGAAAGACAATGGGTCTTTTTTTTTGCCACAAAGCAGAGGATCAAATAAACTGCCCTTTATTCATCTAACCAAATTAACTCCCCCTGTTTGTTCGTTCGTTCATTCCTTCTTTTGTTTCTTTTTTATTTATTTATTTATTTTTGCCTATGAAGAAAACTAAAAAACTTTGAGATCAAGACCATCCTGGGCCCAAGTTCTTTGCATTTCACAGGACACCCACCCACTCAACCACTCTCTCTCTCCCTTTCTCTCTCTCTCTGTTTCTCTCTCTCTCTCTCTCTCTCACACACACACACACAAATAAAAAAGATGAATTATTTGATGAAAACTTGCTTGTTTCTGTCCTGCAATTTTTTTGGTTTTATGAAATTTAACAAAAAAAGAAAAAAAACAAAGGGGGGAGAGAGAGAGAGAGAGAGGGAGAGGGAGAAAGAGATGAAGAAGAAAATATGAT